>CM055896.1:67084231-67684231 GCA_029582155.1 Panopea generosa | reverse complement strand
CTTTTTGTTTGTTACCAGACTCGCAAGGCACCCTGGAACAACACAACGGTTGGTAATTTGGTAATTTGGAACCACAATAATAAGCATGGCAAAATGCGATCAATGATTAAATGAACACGACCTTGATGTATATTGTTTTAGAAACACTTAAAATATGCATTGACTTTGCCAATTCGAAATCAGTTTTTACTTTAAAAAATTAGTTCACTAGACCGATATTCATTTTCACGTGTCACTGAAATATTACCTCCTGATACCTGATCTTTATACAAATGTATAAGCTTTAAAATTGTATTGATAAATGATTAAATATTTAGCGTCATTTGTATGCCACTGAGGGCTAACAGACGATCAGTCAACCTAACCACTGTTTCCTGGGATCCTGAAAGGTTAACCAGTGCTCAAACACCCCATATCTGCAAGTACCTGATAACTTTCCAACTTGAATCAGTGGTGAGAGACGAATGATAATGAATGAGACACAATGTTGTATATCTATCATCATGGAGACTGTTGCCAGGCGGGGATTCAAACCCACAACCCCTGGATTGATACTCTAAACACGTAACCGACTGAGCCCAGCATTAATAAAAGCCAAAACACATTATCTGAATATACAATATTGTGGTTGGTAGTAGAGGTATATATACCCACAAAGGTATAGCTGAAATATTTACCAAGAGTTATCTACAGAATTAATAATATCAACTGATAAAACATGTTAAATAAATACATTTATAAACAAAGATTATGTAGGGTGGTGGGAGCAGTGTGCATTAGAAATTAAGAAAATCAATTATATGAAGACAAATTTCAAACATCTCGGGATAGTCACATGACTTGCATATAACATAATACATGTACATATTCAAGGGCTGTTATTATCGAATACAGATGATTTGGGATTTCAAATCTGCTAAAATGTGACAAAAAAATCTGATTTTAACCGGAGTGGTAAGATTGACATGAAATCCCTTTTCTAAAAAAAACAACCATGCAAATACTGCTTGAAAACTTTTACCAGTTGTCATTTGACTTCTTTCTAAGATGAAGGAATGAATGGGGTTTAACGGCGTACCAACACATTATAGGTTATTCGACGCCAAGGAAGGAAGAATTCAGGTTCACCCTACATGTGCAAAAACAACAAATTAACATACAGATTAAAAAATACATCAACAAATGAATATGCAGAATGAACCTAGAACCTTGATACCTGAAGAGTTTCAGCAAATTCTATCGTATTACTCAAATTGTCTATTCTACCGACATGCATACGCCAGTGATCCTATTCCTCCCATCACTCATATGGCTCCCTGGAACCACACAGGGATTGATAATTTAACCACAATAGTGAACATGCCAAAAAATGACAAAATGAACACGACACCCATTCGGAGGATTCCTACCCCTCTGCAGAGATCGACAGTGATTCTATTCTTAGCCGGAACCACACGGGCTCTTTCTAAGATGAAATAAATTATACAATATATAACTAACATGACAAATAAAATTGTAATCATTGATTGTTTGATTGATTGAATGTTTAGCGTCATTTTTATTTTTTGTGATGAATATCTTTTATTCCATGTAAGACATAATACAATGTTATACAAAAACTGTTCATGTATCAATACAAGCTATATAAAAAAATTTAACACATTACTTGATACCTTTAGATAACATAACATGCACACAATGTCTTACAAGTAATATTTGAAGGGTGAATATAAAAAGAAAATAAAAGAGTAGAGATAGAGCAATGATAAGGCATGTAGAAATTTACAGTTGAGAAGATTAAAAGCTGTATGCAGTATAGTTTTCCTTATTATAGTTTACATGTTTCCCCATTAATTTTCATGTGACATAAGTTTGTTTTTGTTTATTGCAATTAGTTTTTCTATTTGCTTGGTTTTTTGTAGATATGGTATGAATGCTTCAACACTGGGAACTGTCTTCATGTATTTCTTCTTAAATATGAAATATTTAGCAAGTAATATTATACAGTTAAGTAAATCAACTGATGAAGAGTTATATAACCCGAACGATATATTTTGAAAACAGATGTTGAAAGGTTGATTGTTTGAAATACAAAAGTTATGGACTTGAGTCCAAAAGGTTCTTACATAGTGGCATTCCCAAAATAAATGTTCTAAAGTTTCTGGATATCTCTCACAAAATTCACATAGACTTGAATTAACTATTTTACATTTAGACAAAAACTTGTTAGTAGGTAAAATTCTCATAATGCATTTGTATTGAAATGATCTTAGTTTTGTTTCTATGGTACTTTTGAAAGGTAGACAATGCATGGTTTTCCAGTCAAGGTTGTTAAATATTTCTTCCCATTTTAGATGAGGTTTTATTTCATTATCGTTATTAATTAACTGAATTTGCATATTATATAACATTCTATTAGGAGAATTACATTTCCTCACTTGGTGTAATAACAGTGTTTTTTCAGTTTCTATTATATTCTCTGTTTTAATAATGTGTTTCCATCTTTTTGGTATACTTTGGGTAATAGTAAAATAATTGAGAAATTCTGAATTATTAATATTGTATTTATTGTTTTGATTCCTAGCTGTAACCATGGTTTGTAAAATAACAAACTACCTTTATTTTTAATGAAAGAATTATTCCATATATATTATTTTGCTATATTAACATCTTCAATATTAGTTTTAAAATTAATTTTTGACCATAATTCTATAATGTTACATAAAAAGGGCATTTCGTTAAACATAGAATTACCATCTTTGCAATTAAAGTTATTCTCAAAGATGAAGTTTCCACCATATTTTTCAATTGATGACATGTAAATATTCTTCCATGCGCCTTTATTGTTTATATCTGTTAATTGTTTAACCCAACTTGCTTTAGTTGAATTTATAAAAAGTTCTATATCTATCATTTTCATACCACCGTTTTCAATATTTTGTATAATAGTTTTACGTTTAACTTTGTCTGGTTTCCCTTCCCACAGAAATTCGAACATTTTATTTTTGATTAAGTTTATAGTGTTTATGTTAGGTGATTCAAGCACTGTTAATGGGAAAATTAGTTTTGGTAATGCAAATGTTTTTATTACTGTGATTTTACCTAATATCGACAATTAATGTTTTTTCCAGTTATCAAGACAGTTTTGAAATTGTTTTATTTTTGGATTGTAGTATAAGTCTTTGTTTTTAATTTTATCGTTAGTGAAAACAATTCCCTGTGTTGATGCTTTTTCATTAGTCCAAACAAATTTTTTATTTTTACAAAATATGTCAATGGATGTTTTTAAAGAGCCTACACGGAGAATAATAGATTTTTTAGAATTTAACTTTAAACCAGAAATTGAGCTAAATCTATCAATTAATAATATTAAAGTTTCAAAAGAAGGTTTATTTCCATTTAACAAAAATGTGGCATCGTCTGCAAAAGCTGTATATTTGAAAATGTTTTTGCGTATCTTTACACCTTCAATATTGTTATCGTTATTTGCAGCTTTATATAGAATTTCTATTGCTAGTATAAACAAATATGGAGAAAGTGGACATCCTTGTCTAACTCCTCTTTTTTATATTGAAATAATCTGAGGAATAACGATTATTTGATATTCAACTTTGTGCATCATTATAAAATAATTTTATCCATTTTATAAATTCGTTAACAAACTTAAAAGATTGTAATGTTTTAAAAATAAAATAACGGTCCATACTGTCAAATGCTTTATCAAAATCAGCGAAGAATATCAGTCCCGGTCTATTGTCGTTATTTAAGTCGTCAATGCATTAAAAAATTGTCCTTATATTTTCACCAATGTAACGTCCTTTTAAGAATCCTGTTTGACTATTATCAATAATGTCAGGAAATCCCTTTTTCATTCTATTAGCTATAGTTTTTGTCGCAATTTTATAGTCTACATTTAATAAGCTTATTGGTCTCCAGTTTGCCAATAATGAAAGGTCTTTGTCTTTTTTAGGTAGAAGCGTTATAATACCTTGCTTCTGCAATGGTGTTAAAGTAGCGTCATTTTTATGCCATCGAGGGATAACAGACGATCAGTTAACCTAACCATTGTTTCATGGGATCCTGAAAGGTTAACCAGTACTCGAGCACACCCCATCTCCGCAAGTTACTAAATCTTTCCAACTTGAACCAGCGGTGAGAGACAAATGATAATGAGATGCAATGTCGTATATCAATCATCACGGAGACTGTTGCCAGCGGGGATTCGAACTCACGACCCCTAGATTTATAGTCAGACGCGTAACAGACTGAGCTAATAGGGCCCAGCAGAAAAAAATGTTATCAAAATGAAATCATTTGACTTGCACGATTCGTCACAAAATATGTTACAATTTTAAACGTTATATTTATTTTAGTCTAACCTATTCGCGTTGGCCGAGTTTGGAAAATTTTTCCAATGTATTAATTTGGCACTTTTAAATCAATATCCTTATGACAATACCACAGGGGTAAGTGTCAACTTCACATTTAAGCGGGGTGATAGTGTAATGGATAGAGTATTGGCCGCTCAGTGCAGAGGTTGTGGGTTGGATCCCCAGCTCGATCCGATGCCTCTCACTCAATACTGGTTTTACCCAGGATTACACAACAATGGTGGAAAATCCAAATATTCGTTCATCCTGTTACATATATATGTCCATCTTATAGAATTGTTATATAATCTGCACTGTTTCTCATCGTATCAAATTAACATGATCATCGTATTAAATACATGATGTCTTTAATCGTATGAGATACACGAGCAGCGTATTAAATATGCTTTCAGCATATACAATTTACACAACCATTGTATAAAATGAACGTTCCTTGTTTTATTGTGTATTATAACTATATACTATCATAAAACTCTATACAATGAACGTGCATTTTTGGAAATGGTCAAAACTGTAGTTTGAAATACGACATGAATATGTAATTTATCTGATGATCGTGTATTTTATATAATTAAATTCAAAATTTTGAAATGCTATAATTTTAGTAACATTGAATTGTTTGTATTTATCAAGGAATTGTATATCTCAATATAATTCTTCGATAAGTGTAGATTTAACATAAATAAATACTGATGTTTATAACAAATTATTGACATAAAATAAATATTTGATTTTTAATGTTAAAAAAAGTTTTTTTATATACTTGAAAGATATTATTATCTCAGACTTTGGAATTTCTTTGACATCTAGCTTAAGTGTTTGTTTATCATTGAACTTACTTTGCCGACACATCATTAAGGAGATACTTATCACCCTATCTTGTTTTGCCAGTTACAGATTCGCTAAATCACGGTTAGGAAAAACACACTTTAGTCTTTTAGTTCAAATCTGTCTTGCTTGGCCTGTGTAAAAGCCATGCGCACCGGTTTTGTAACACACCTAAAATATTCTTATTCCGGGGTCACAAGGTTTACTAGATACATCACGCCGAGGATAGGGAACATATTTCCAAAAGTTTCCCTTGCACAGCAGTCTGTTCTTAACATCTGTCCGTACAAGTTGTAAAAGAAAGTGTAGAAAAAATATTTGTCGTCTCCATCCGCAGCTAAGTGATAGTTATATACACTCACTATGTATTGTTCGTTTCTTTGTATCGTTTATTTCTGTATTTCATTTCCTTAATATTTTATGTTAAGTTTTCGTTAACAGACTGTTGAGATCTAGGTTAACACCAGATTAACTTAACTTCTTGGTTGCCAATGAGTCAAAAGTAACATTCTATACTGGAGTCAATTTGGTGCTCCTTCAAATTAAAATTGTATATAATAGCAGTGGCCTAATTACATTGTTATTTGGTCACTGATAATAGTTATTTCCCCCTGAATTACTATTCAGTCTTGCAGCAAAGGCAAACTATTATTCTAGGAATACATGTGAATATTAATTTATTTAAGAACTTGTAAAAGTTAAGTCGCATTATAAAGTGGCACACTTTAACGAGTTATTACGAGAATAAAATGGCTTAATACAACTACAGTCTGGTAGACAACAAGTTTCAAGGTAATTCAATAACAAATGAACTCGTTCATGCTTACTTCCAATCCATAACGTGTCGGATGAACAAACTCTGCCATTTTCTGTTTTAATTCTGTATTATGCATGAAGTGCGCTGGTTGTTCCTAAATACACACCCACAAGGAAGGACGAATCAGTGTGCTTGATGCATAATCTACTTATTGGCTAGAAAATAGCAGTGAATTTTCAGTAAACAAGTCATGGAAATCTTCTATGTTCTCTTTGTTTAGGGGGAGTCTAGAATGTATGTTCGTAATACTGTGTAAAACCTTTGATAGGCCGTAAAACCTCAATGTTTATTGGATCAATCTTATAACTGCATGTTTTATTTACTTAATGTTTGATTGAAATTTGTTTATGAGTGCATGAGATTTTCATATTCATGTTTTTGTCTACAATGGACCTACACTTTATTACTATTGCTTTAATTGATCTTTTAAGTTTATTTTTCTTAGGATGTGATTTGATTTTAGCAGAGACATAGACATGTCACTGATTTTAGTTTGTTGATTTTTTTTATGTAGAAGTGTAATTTGGAATATTTATATTATCGAGTTGGGAGTCATTTAAAATATCAATTGAATTTCAGATGCATACGAGTCCAGGCTTCTTGTTTGGTTGGTTGTGATATTCATATTGTCACAGGCTAGACATTTTCGTATATAAGCCCGGTCCCATTCGGTTATGATACCATGTATAACAGCCATCACAGTCGACGCCGGTTACTGGCTGAAACAAATAAAAGCCAAAAGGTGCATATACAGAGCTTTAATTACTCCAACCACATCGATTTACATTTAACATAGAGGTAAATTTTAGGGAACCGGCCTAACACATTTTTTGCTGGCTGAAGTGCGTGCCGCGTTTTAATCATTTCCTTTTTTCAAATGACCTTGACATTGTCAAGTTATTGCAAATCCGGTTAGCATTTTATTGCTTCAATTTATACTAAACAAATGTCGAAATCTACGCTGGGCGATTCGGAACTTGAGGCGAAAGTACAAGAATGGCTTTCCTGGAGCAAGGTTTGTTAATGAATAAAGGTGTCAGTTGTGTGAACATTTATAAACACGGCTAAATTATGTGGTTTTCGTTTACATGAGTTGTGATGCATGCCTATGAATAATTATAATATTCAGTGTTGTGTATATTGTTTTCTTTGCTCTCTTTCTGTCTCAGATATACGGACTTGCAGGTCCTATAAGTTGATATATTATGGCTGTCAAACATTAAGGCATCGCAAGTTTCTGCTATATCGGTAAAAAAAGCATGCATGGCAGACCACAGAAACCGGTGCTTGTGTGTCAGTCCAGGAGCTCTCAGCTGCAAGGTGTTACCCAGAGGAGACAAAATGAAAGATGTAAATCATTCGAATTACAATGGTTTCATCTGCCTTCTGGTTCATCTACCTTAATTTATGTAGTAAGCCATAAGTAGTTTCATCTACCTTATTTTATATAGCGGGAAATAATTAAAGTAGTTTTTCTGATTTGTTTATTTTCTTTCCTATAAATAATGTCGTATTTCGAAATATTATAAATATATAATTTGCACAACCGTTAAACAAATCGGCATGCAGCAGTTAATAAAGACGTTTTGTTTGTAAAGGCACTGTTTGGCTTAATGACTGAACAGTTAATCAACTCATTAACCAATTAAAAGTTATTATTTGCATGTGTTGAATATTAAAAAAGTTTGGTAAGAAAATCATTTACCAATCAAACTCAAGTCGGAATTTGTTTTGTCCTTGCAGTCTGAGTCTGAACATGGCTGAGTTTTAGTTTTGAAAAGAAAGTGTCCATAAGCTGACATGTGATTGTCAACAAATAAACTGTAAACATGACATAAAAAAATTGAAAGCAAACTAAATAAGTTTGTCACCAAAAAAGATGATGTTTCTTCTGAGGTCATGATCAGGAGTTAGTGTGACATATTGTACGTTTCTAAGGAGCTTTTTAAAGATTTTTTATTTTGCATTGCCAGGACAGCAGATCAGATATCAAATAATAAAAATACTGTCTATTCAGGCCTTATTTAATCAGGCTACATCATGAGTATATTGAAAGAATTAATCAATCATGTAATCTGCATTCACTAAAAAAAGACCAACGATGGTTCTAAAATAAATCACAAAATCATTAAGCAATGGCAATTGCAGTTTCCCTGAGTCATTGATAAAATAATAATTTAATAATAATGCAACATGATACTGTTTGCATATCATAGGATCTATACTCGTTACTATTTTGAACAACATCTACTCTGGTTTTGATGAGTAATTACTCATTGGCTTAAAATATGATCTTGTGCTCTGGTTTAGTGTTTGATCCTCAGCTCAGTCTGATGGCCTATATTTCTAAAACCAACACAAAGGACTGGAAATAATACTCAAGCCCAGTCCTGTTCCAGTTGACCTGTTCACATTCATGTTTAATGAGTAGATGGAAAAAAAGTAATATAAAAATGGTGAATTTTGACTATCTTTTGCCATTTTTGACAAATTTTTGCTGAGTTTGATAGTCAATTTAGTGTTTACAATTTTCAAATAACTTATTGTTCTAATCCATTGTTACAAACTGTGGATTAATATATGAAAATAATGACAAACTCAATAAGATTGTTATATATTAACTATTTATTTTGCTTGATACAAAGGATGAATAAAGCACATACTCAGATAACTCCTATTATTGTAATTATTGTCTCAAACAATGATTTATTCATTTACTGTATTCTTTAAATAGTACATCGGGTCCTTCGTGGCCGGATTGCCTAAAGCACCAACTCAAGATCACTTGCCTCTCAAAGCTAAGGTAATAGGTTTGAATCACACTCAGTCCAAAAACTTTATGTATGAAAGTTTGCCAATTACTTGGGGAAGGACTGTGACTCTACTTAGATTCATTCTGAGATCTTCCTACACCAATAAAACTGGAGATAATTGTATAACATGAAATGTGTTGAAAATGGTGTTAAACCCCATTCACAAAAACACTTGAATTTACTGTATACATGTATATAATGTATATAATGAAAGCACTGAAACATTTCAGTCAAAAACAGGCAAAGTATGAAGTACTTTGTCATGAAATATGCACAGTCATTGTACATATAATTATCTCGTAGTGCAAGGATTGATTGATTGAATGTGGTTTTGCACCGTTTTTTCAACATTATTTAAGTTTTACAGTGATGATCAGTGCATCTTATCATCAATCCGCTCAGTGGTTAACCAATACTAGATGCAATTTACCTGTACACCTGTCACTGACTACTTCCCCTATTTAGAGGCGGGAGGTTCATGGCTATCAAACTTATCATCATGGAAACTGACTGGGCAGGGATTTGAACTTCTGATCCTAGGATTGACACCTTAGCAACTGATCTTTAAGCTAGGAGATTCTTTTGGAAATTCATATTTGGAATGCAACAAAATCATATCTGTGCCAGCTTGTCTCACAAAAAATGGTGTCAGCAATTTATATATTGACTTATCATTCTCTAACCATTGTATTGACATTTTTCATGGGTTTGAAGTGCAGATGGAAAATTCCGTCCTGAGGGATAACTAATTTATAACAGATGCTCCCAACAAAACAGTTATGCATGATTTTAAAGATATTTATTCTGTTGTTTTTTTATAGTAGCGTAAGGATACCGTAGTATTTATGAATGAATATTTCCTAGCATGAGGAATTTGTATTAGCGTGACATGTCATAGCGTTAGGAGAGTAGAATAAGAGCATGCTGGGGGTGTAGAATGAAAAATCCATACCTAGTAAAAGTATGTGGAAATCCTTGTTCGCAAAAATACAGTTTTCTACACTTTAATAGTACTTTTGTTGGCATGCAAACAGATTTATAAGGACTATATGTTGGGGATAAGTAAATTCAACTCTCAGGTCAATATATCTTCAGAGAACCTACTTCTTTACACTTAAATGTCTTTTGCCACCAGTGTGATATCTTTACCATCCAGTTCAGTCTAGTTATAGATTCTCTTATTATTATTATTTTTATCGCTGTTCTGAAATAATGCGATCTACATCATGTTTGTCACTTGAAGGAACTGTTACATATAGAGCCATGTCAGAGGTCGCCAGTTGATACCTGGGGGTCAACTCGATGGCTTCTAATTAACAATCAATCATACTAGTTCTACACAAGAAATGGAATCAATAAATAGGCACAAAATTTCTGAGCTTATTTTGCATTCAAACTAAATAAGACCTACTCAAAATGTGTGACTAATGTTACCCACTGCCTTTACAAAAGCCCTGTCTGTAACATATTATCAGATTATACTTCTAACCATATGATATAAATTTGTTCTCCTTGTAGAACGAAAAAGATAACAATGAGATTAAACAACTGGTAAAAGATGGAAATGTAACTGAGTTGAGGAGTCGATTGTTCAATAGAATGGAATTTGGAACTGCAGGTATCTTACATTTATGAAATATTTATATAGTAGCAAACAATATATATACATGTAGATCTATACTATATAATAATGACTTTTAAATGACAACTTATTTTTGGTCATATGACTGTGTCTTCTCGAGACAGGTTCTAAATGCTACCAAGCCAGAGTGTAATGGTGTGAACACCATGTATGATACCCCACACAGTGACATTATACTAAGTCCTGTAACTATTCTCTAAATGTTGTGTGTCAAACAGTTGAATTTTTCTGTATGTTCTCTATAAAAAATGATATATATCTTAATTGACCTGACACAAGAGCATCTATCGCTCCACCCGCAGTCCAGTTGGCGCTGTTTGTCCAAGTAAATACAATGTAGTTTTTACTTAGAAACGATTCACTTGTCTAAGAAAAATGGTAACGTAACAACCAATCTTGATCACTAATTGGATTAATTGTTTGATTGAGAGCCCGCATTAAGTCAAATGATAAAGGTTTCACTACGCAGTTGAAATTTGTTGTTTCTCTATGAAGTAAACATCTTAATGATAAAGTGACAATGATAGATAAGCTTATACATGTATATGTATTTGACAGTTTTAAATGAATTGATTATTTCTTTTTATTATGAGAATATAGATGGATTTTGAGAGAGAGAGAAAGAGAAGACTTGGAGAAAGAGAGAATTTATTATTGGTGACAATTCATATATTTTATTTTAGGTTTACGTGCAAGGATGGGAGCCGCCTACAGCATGATGAATGATTTAACTGTTATACAGGCCACACAGGTACGTAAGGAAGTAATCTTTATTTCTATGTAATTGTGAAATACTGATATTCTATGGGAAGAGCCTGAGTTTGTGTAGCTTTTGTATTAGATCCAAGATACTCAACATTGAATGGCAGACCTGTAGTTATGCAGGTAGGTTGTTGATGGCTGTTACTAGACATCGCTGGTTCAATCTCAGATTTCGCCTCGTGACCTCTCAAAATTAACAGTAAGTATTGGTTCTACACAGAAAAAGCACTGAGGGTTGATTTAAAAAGATTCAAGCTTACCTCTTAATAATAAGAGTATTACCAAATAAATTATAAATTTTGATGTACATTATTAAGCTCAAACCAAATTTTGAAGGTTTGTGCTTATGATAGCATCAAAACAGTTTTAGGATTTTGACCCAATTTGGTGGTCGAAGATGTCATTTTAAGATCAGTTAGCTCTCACTGCTGAGGTTAGGGGTTCAAGTTCTGCTTGATCCAAAACTTCATGTGAGAATGTTTGCCAGTACGTGTTGACAGTGGTTTTGCTCAGAATTACTGTAAAGTCTGCCTCCACTAAAATTTGATAATGCTGTATGTACCCTAAAATATGTTTGTAATGGCTTTAAATCCCATTAATCTCCCCCCCCCCCCCCCCCCCCCACACACACACACATACATACATACACTCATACACACTATTTTCTGGTATTTATCTTAATCCTTTAAACGTATATAAGGGTCCTCTGTGTCCATGTTGTCTAAGACAACGTTTGAGATCACTTACCTCTCATTGCTAAGGTTGTAACTCCTAAAACTTTTTTTTATTATGTGTATGGAGAGAGAGTCAAATGTCTTCTTTTCTGTCAGCGTTATTTAACCATTATGTGTTGGTATTGGATAAAACCACAATTTATTCATTATTACATTGACGTGTAATCTCTAATGTATACTTGTACTGTGTGTCACAGACTGCTTCTGACATGATTTTATCAAAGTGACATTGATATATTGTACGTTACAGGGCCTGTGTAAATACATGTTATCAAGTATACCTGAATCAAAGGAAATGGGAGTATGTGTTGGCTATGACGGAAGATATAACAGTAAAAGGTAACTATCTTATAACAAGCCATTCAATATACAGTCTAACCTGTATTAAGCAACCGCCCAAGAGAAATGGCCAAACTGGCTGCTTTACACAGCTGGCTGCTTAATAGAGGGTCCATATTTTTACCGAAAAAGTTGAAGTCATGATGTTTATTGTGATAGACAAACAGTGGTCACACATGCATGGTACATGTACCATGCCAATGCCTGTAAGTTGTTTGAAAATATGTACTGGGGGTAAATGAGAAAATCCACAGGAAGGAAATATTTGAACTGACAGTATTTTATATAGAAGTAGATATAAATAGATAATTTATATTATTTAATTAAAAAAACATTATGTTTCATTTAGCATATAATAAATCCATATGAATTTTTCATTTAGCAGACTGTAAAGTCCAGTAAAAATGTATAGCTCGTATTCTTCCATGAGCTTGCGGTTACGTTAGGACACATTCTGATTCCGTTTTATCGATACCTTTTCCAAAAATTCAGACGTTTAACCACTCCTTTACATTCATCCAAAGTCAAACACTTTTTTTTCACAGCAGATATTGTTTACGTTTTGCATCGAGTCAATCACATATAATAAAAAAATATGATATGAAAAAATGTTTTTCCATTACATTCGCACCCACTTTCAATTACAATTTAAACAAACTGACCAATTGCCAATTTTTGATATTACCCAGTTCGATAATTCTGCATAAACACCTCAGTGAAATTTGCTTCCAATGTGTTTACACGTGTCATTAACCTAAATAAAACTACCGTAAATACACATGCTTTAACAGTCATGTACCAAGCCTAGGTAACAGTTTCGCTAACAAATTAATGTCATGAATCTCGCTATTCTGTTTGCTTATTAAACCGTATATACGCACTCTCGCTCTGGGTAAAGTGGTGTTTTCGTAACAGAAGCAGAAGCGTTAATTGATCGGGGGATTATACATATATATATATATTTATTTATTAGAGTCTCATCATAGTATATACAATAAAGAACATAATATTTAAAATACAATTTACACAGATATTACATATACTATAATTGTAAGAGACACCTGGGCAATATTTTGATATCACTGTAATTATACAATAATAAAACAACACATACAGTCACACTATAATACACTTACTAGTTAAAAGGTGTACAGCCATCCTGACAAAACAAGAACGTGAATCTTCATTTTATTCATTTGTCTAAAACAGTATTAAAATAAGTTCTATTAATCCACTACTTTTATAAACATTAGCAAAAGGGCAGAATTAAAAAATATTTTAAAAAATCATTTATCGCCTCAAATCACATTTGGGACGACCTAATTAGCAATGACTGTGAATTCACTACAAAAAATTCCAATAACAATTAAAACAATATCAATCATTATATACATTATAAGATAATGTTAAATAGACCATAAATGCTGTCTTTTTGCTTAAAAAGAGAGATCTTCTTTCAAGAATTAGAAAGCAGGTTTTGGCAACTATGCGTATAAGATTGTAGTTGGTGAACAACAATATGGTATGATTGGAATAGCGGCCAGTCAAAAGATGTGACCGCTTAGTGATCAGGGTCAGTCAGTACATCTGACCGTTTACGGGTATTGTTTGGGATGAAATAGACTGACTGCTGGCTGTGTTAAAGAGGTGACCGTTTAATATATGTACTTTATATAGGCAATTTACACGGGGAGATTTTGAAGTGGCCGCTTAACACAGGTGGCCGCAAGGATGAGTTAGACTGTAACTCAAATCAAACCAAATCTATTAACTACCAATCAGTAAGGGCCCACAAGGTGTAAAAGTAGTTCACATGTAGTGAGAAATAGAGCTGATTGAGAAGCACATTATAAACATATACAGGAACAGTGATAGACAACTCAATGATGATTTCACAATAGTATTACAGTTTAACATTATAGTGAAATCATCAATAAAAAATTCATAGATTTTGGTATTATTTCAACAATTGTTTAAATAAAAAATGTAAAAATATACCTTAACCCTTTACTCCATAGATACGCGTTTTCCCACACCAATCACAGAAGGCCGTTGAAAACAGTGCAGGAAGAGTTCAGATTGGTCGTAACAAGCAATCTGAACACTTCCTGGATTGTTTTCCACTCTGTCAGTTGATATAAACATAATTCATCCATTGCTGATACGTGATGAATTAATGCTTTCAATATTAGAGGTGTCCAAAGACGTCTATATGAAGTAAAGGGTTAAGCTAAAATTGTCACGCAGTACGTTTAAATATCACATCTTAATTCACTGTTCGCAGCATTGATCAAATTTGCAAACAATGTATATCCTACACAGCCTAATGATTATATAAAGGATCTACATTGTGTTGCTCTCAGTCAGTATTTTTAAAAAAGTCTTCTAATAAATGATAAAATTGTTTAAAAAAGTATTTAAGGGAGAGTGTAATATTTGACTACATTTAAAGAAGAGAGTAATATTTAAGGTTTGACTACATTGTAATATTTGACTACATTTAAGGAAGAGTTCAATATTTAAGGTTTGACTACATTTAAGGAGGAGTGTAATATTAGAAGTTTGACTACTAGTATCGCAATCATGCAAATGAGATCAAGTGGATTTCTTCAAATGCATCCATAGATGTAATAATTGTGTGAAATGATATATTGACATAGTTCATGTATATCTATAGAATTGTAAAATTTATCTTAAAATTCTTGCTAAAAACTTGCTTCCTAATAAAGTCCCACCCCCTTCTCCCCCAAATTGTTGTACATTGTATTATTATTCTTATCACTGGAAAGCATACTTTTGTTTTTGTTCTTTTTACAGGCATCCCATTAAGAATATGTGATGCTTCAGGAGGCATGCAAAAGATATTTTAATGTTTATAACAGTATTTAATGAATAAGGCATTTCTGATTGAAATTCTGATTCTGATCTGAGTTGTAGTTCCACTATTTTGAGTTTGTTTAACAACACTTTGAATTTGTGTGAGATTTCGTGTTCGGCCTTAACTTTGTCATGCATACAACTAGATGGATTTTATAAATACCTGCTACAAATGATCAACATAATATGACGACATGTCGCGCATAACATCCAGACTCCCACTTCAAAGGTCAAGGTCACAATCTAACTTTGACAACACTTCCAATCTGTTTGAAATTTCATGTTCGGTCTGTAACTTTATCACCTATGGATAGATTACAAAAACACGTAGCTCAATTCACCAGCATGACATGATGATGTTTAATGCGTAAGACCCACACTGTACCTCAAAGGTCAAGGTCACACTTCAAGTTTGTTTGACAATACTTTGAGTCTGTATGAGATTTCGTGTCCAGCCTGTAACTTTGTTGTGCATAGATGAATTTTATAAATACTTGCAACAAATGATCAACATAACATGATGTCGTGCTATGCATAACACCCAGACTCAAACTTTAAAGGTCAAGATCACAATTTAACTTTGTTTGACGACGCTTTCAGTCTGCTTGAGATTCCGTGTCCGGACTGTAACTTTGTCACCTATAGGTATAAATTTCAAAAACACTTTGCTCAATTCATCAACATGGCATGATGACATGTCACGGGTAACACCCACACCTGTACCTCAAAGGTCAAGAACACACTGAGTCTGTGTGAGATGTCGTGTTCGGCCTGTGGAAGTCACAGGCAGAATACACATAGATTTATTTTATAAATACTTGCTAAAAATGATCAACATAACATGGCGACATATCGCTCGTAACACCCAGACTCCCATTTCAAAGGTCAAGGTCACAATCTAACTTTAAATTTGACTTTCAGTCTGTTTGAGATTTCATGTCCAGCCTGTAACTTTGTCACCGATGGATAAATTTCAAAAACACTTGGCTGAGTTGATCAAAATGGCATGAAGAAGTGTTGAGTGTAACACCAAGAACCTTTCCTTAAAGGTCAAGGTCACACTTTCAATTTGTTATTTTGTGTCTGGTTTGTAACTTTGTCTTAACTTGTCTCAATTGATCAAGATGACATGACGATGTGTTGCTTGTAAGACCCAGACCTGTACCTCAAAGGCCAACACTTTGAGATTTCAAGTCAAGTTTGTTACTTTATCATACATGGATGGATTTCATAAACACTTATCTCAATTTATCAATTGATCAACATGACATGAGGAGGTGTTGCATTAAGACTCAGAAATTTACCTCAGAGGTCAAGGTCACTCTTTCAGTTTGTTTGATATTTCATTAAATTTTCTGGTCGGTAACTTTGTTATACATGGAGATACTTTAAAATAGCTGGATACAAGTAATCCAAACATCATGATGTGTCACCTGCATTAACCAGAAGAAATACCCAGACCTTTACATTAGATCTCATGGTCAAGGTTACAAAAAGGTCAAGGTCACACTTTAATGTAAAACCCAATGAAATTGTGTGTCTAGTCTGAAACATCAGTCCATAACTCTTGATATTCATGGATAAATCGCTACCTATTATGAAATATATCTTAATTTTCACAGACAATTTGGGGGGCATGTAACACTTACTAGTGACATTTCTTGTTTGTATTTAATTTAGTTTTTTGTAAACCATTTCAATAAAAGTTTTGATCAAACAGATGAAGGAAAACTCCACTTAATATTGTTATTATTGGTAGCTATATGCTATGATGACTATTGCTGTTCTATGGAATAACATGTATGTATAGAGCTGCATTCAGTCATGACAGTCATTAGCCAATGACAGTATTAAAATGAAATTGTAAACAGTAAGCATTTACTAACACAAGTCAACATTGTCAAATATTTAGGTCTGTTTACACTGGTATATGTTGCTCTTCAACTCTAAATTGAATGAAGAATCTGCATGTATTTAAGGCACTCATTTGGTGTAAGAATAAAAAAGTTGAGGCTAGAAGTTTATCTCGAAACTAACTGAATTTACCATTTAGATATAACTCTTACTTCTAACTAATGCGACTTAATGGTAATTCAGTAAGATAGGGAATATTTACAGATATATGTTATATGACACTTCACATGTTTGTGTGGAACACATAGTCCAGTGGTAAAGTATCAAATCGAGGATCAGGGGATCGTGGGTTGGATACTCCTCCATGGCTATGTGTAGTGTCCTTGAGCAAGACACTATAAATATATATCTGCATAAGCTTAGTAATGGTTCCACCCAGATAGACTTCCAGCATAATTTGTGAGTTGTAAGAACTTGGTTCACAATTGTTGTAAAATAAATATGTTTAGAACAAAACACTTCACATGACCTGATATAAGTCTATTGTCATTGAAAAAGTTAATTTTTTGTTTCAGGTTTGCCCAGTTAACTGCCAATATATTCTTGCAGCAAGGTGTGACAGTCTACCTCTTTTCCAAGCTATGTCCCACTCCATATGTGGTAAGTGATTTCATATATAACTCGTATCTGAACTAGTCTGGGTAACAAGCCTCCCTGGAGCAAACTGCTTCACTACGAATACTATTTGTTTCCTTATTATAGACAGACTGTACAGTGGGATTAGTCACCAACAGTTATGTACAGTCAAATCTGTGTAAGTGGTCACCTCCATTAAGCAGTCACCTGTCTTAAGCAACCATATTTTTTATTTTCCATTTCTATACTTTCAAAGTAAATTAACCTGTATTAGGCAACAACTTGTCTTAAAGGGCTACTTATGCATCTTCTCTTGACTTGCCGCTTAGTAAGGCAGGTTTGACAGTAATTATTCAATACCATGGAAACTCCCAGATAATGGACTTGCTTAAAAATCAGATTTGGATAGAATTTGAAAATTCGGTTGGAAATGTTACTAGACTAGAGGTATTTCTCTATGTAGCAAAACCTTATCTCAACTTATTGAACTATATGTACATAGAATACAGAGCTGTGTGAACACGGTGTCCGGTGGTAGAGCATCTGACCTGTGATCGAAGTGTTGTGGGTTCGACCCTCTGTCATTGCCATGTGTGATGTCCTTTTGCAAGACTCTCTTTATCTGTAGATGCTAAAGTACTGGATCTATCCAGGGAGAACACAAGCATGATTTTAAGATAATCGAGGTAAAATAAAAAATTGAAAATAAAAACATACAGAACTGTGTCCAGTAACATTAAAAATGTTAAACCTGTTTGCTAATGTTTGATACAGAAAGTCAAATGGGCAGTTGTTAGCAACAAGTATTGGCTTACATGTAGTTTTATCTCATATTCAGACTCGATGGTGAAACAGGGGACTATCCAGAATGATTTTGACTTTTTCGTTTTGTTGCTAATTATTTGTATTTATACAATAATGATGGAAGAATTGATGGCTGTTTTATCCAAACTGAGAGCTGTCCTGTTTATAGCCGGAGAGTAATTCTGTTTAAGAAAAGGTTTGAACATGTTAATTTCTTCTGTCCTAGGCCTACTGTACAAGACACTACAAGTGTGCTGTAGGTGTCATGGTAACAGCCTCCCACAATCCTAAAGAAGACAATGGCTACAAGGTAAGGGACAAAAGCCTGTAATAAAGCTTGTAATACACAGTTGTAATAAAGCCTGTAATACACCATTGTAATAAAGCTTGTAATACACCTTTGCAATATAGCTTGTAGTACACCATTGTTATAAAGCTTGTAGTATGCCATTGTAACAAAGCCTAGAGTATACCATTGAAATAAAACTTGTAATATGCCATTGTAATAAAGCTTGTAGTACACCATTGTAATAAAGCTTGTAATATGCCATTGAAATAAAGCTTGTAATATGCCATTGTAATAAAGCTTGTAATACACCATTGTAATAAAGCTTGTAATACACCATTTACTTTCTTCCTGTAATAATGCTTATAATACACTATTGTAATAAAGCTTGTAATACACCATTGACTTTCTTCCTGTAATAAAGCTTGTAATACACCATTGTAATAAAGCTTGTTATACACCATTGTAATAAAGCCTGTAATACACCATTGATTTTCTCCCTGTAGTAAAGCTTGTAGTACACTATTGTAATAAAGCTTGTAATACACCATTGACTTTCTCCCTTGGAATGAAGCTTGCAATACACAATTGTAATAATGCTTGGAGTACGCCATTATGATAAAGCTTGTAATATACCGTTGACTTTTTTCCGGTTATAAAATGTGTAATACATCATTGTAATAAAGCTTGTAATACACCATTGTAATAAAGCTTGTAATACACCATTGACTTTCTCTCTGTAATAAAGCTTGTAATACACCATTGTAATAAAGCTTGTAATACACCATTGCCTTTCTCCCTGTAATAAAGCTTGTAATACAGCATTGTAATAAAACTTGTAGTACACCATTGTTATAAAGCTTGTAATACACCATTGACTTTCTCCCTGTAATAAAGCTTGCAATACAGCATTGTAATAAAGCTTGTAATACACTATTGACTTTCTCCCTGTAATAAAGCTTGTAACACACCATTGTAATAAAGCTTGTAATACACCATTGATGTTTTCCCTGTAATAAAACTTGTAATACACCATTGTCTTTCTCCCTGTAATTGTATGTTATATTGTGAAATGTTTAGAAACTTGTGGAAAAATCATTACAAGTATTAGATGATTTTTATTGAGTTTAAGGTCTCACTACACAATTGAATTTTGTTCTTTATTCTATATAAAGTAAGGTCTAGGATTTCCACAGTAAAAATAAATTCAGCATAGAATTATTTTTAAAGTGTTTTTCATCATAGCAGAAATGTATACTCGCATAAAAATGCACAATAACTTGAACATTGGCCAGCTTGTTGTTTTTTTTAAAGATGGTGCAATGACACCCTAAGATTTTTTTAAATAGAAGTCCTCAAATGCTCTTATTGCAGTATATGCTATGCCAGCCTTTGCTCTACTCATATGCAGCAAGAAATCATAACCACCATGAACTATTTTGAAAATATTTGAAAACCAAATTACATACTAGGACTTTTTTTTTAAGTGTAAGAATATTGCTACCATAGGAAAAAATGGCACAACTGCATAGTGAGACATACAGCCCTTTGGATTTTCAGATTTAGATTCAGATTTTCAGCACTTCTTCTCTTGAACCATCTGTTGGATTTTACTAAAACTTACTTGGAAGGACCAGTGTGAGGTTTATGTCGTTGTTCTTATTATACTTGATAAAAAATTCAATGATGTATAAGCCTTGATTTGTAGACAGATGATATTACAAATATGATATTCTTTGAGATGACTGAACATTCTTTGAGAAGACCTATCTTTAAAATATTTAAAAACTTAATTTGATTTTATCTGGTTACTTTACTATTCTTTAATCAATGTCAATCAATCCAAATGTAGTATTTCTAGAGCCAGTATAAAATCATGATCACGTGGGTGCTTTTTTTTTTATTTAAGTTTTTAAGTATATACTTAAATATGTTGGTGAATCAGGAACCTGTTAAAATAGACTTAGCCCAGAATGGATGTCACATTTGGTTTTCTCCATAATAAGATGAAGGTACCAACACAATTATTTAACAGTTATGTTTTGACGAGGTCAACTTTGACAAAGCTATATTTTTTCTGCACAAGTAATTTTCAATGGGCAACATGACTCATATTTACCCACATCTAAGAACTTGGCCAGACTTATTCTGACACGGTTGTGGCTTTCTGCTCTTAGTGATTTTGCATTAAAATTAGAAGACAGATTTTCAGTTATACTATAAACATAAACACATCTCTGAGAACATTCTTTGACTCCTTCAAATTCACAACACACTTAATCTGTTTTTTATTTTATTTTCAGGTGTATTGGTCAAATGGTGCTCAGGTAATACAATTGATTATAACATACATAATAAACTTGTAATGCAAACATCCAAGATTGTATCTAAGTGTGGTGTGGTATCACATAAAGCTGATCTTGTAGAGTTATACATTAGGCATTTCTACTACGTGCAAGGGTTACTGTCGTAGTTGGTGTGAAAATATTTTGATATTACTTAATAATATTTATTTTGCATATTTGTAAAATAATAAGTTTTAAAATAATGAGATACAACCACAAATAGTTGTTCCCGGTGGTGCTGCAGAGTGGGATAAGGGATTGTTGATTTGGGCTCGAAAATCGAAATGTTTGTAAGGAGTGTGTAAAATGTTTGTAAGAAGTGTGAAAACTGTTTGTAAGAAGTGTGTAAAAAGTTTGTAAGAAGTGTGTAAACTGTTTGTAAGAAGTGTGTAAAAAGTTTGTAAGAAGTGTCAAATGTTTGTAGAAGTGTGAAAAATGCTTGTAAGAAGTGTGTAAAATGTTTGTAAGAAGTGTGTAAGACCAACTGTGTTAACCATTTCTTGTGTAAAGCTATATTTAATCATTCATCTTTAAACAACAGCTGGAGATTATATTGATATACCTGATAGGTCAATCCAGGGGTCGTTAGTTTGAATCCCGCCAGGCAGCAGTTTTCGTCCATGATGATTAATATGCAACATTGTGTCTCATTATCATTCGTCTCTCACAGCTGATTCAAGTTGGAAAGTTATTTGTTACTTGCGGAGATATTCAGTCAACAAAACCAGATGAATGGTTCAAGCTATATACAGCAATCTGTGTTAGAGACAACAAAGTTATACTGTAGTACTAGTAAAATGTACTATATAACAGTTTTGATGCAACATTTTAATACATTTCCATAATTCTTGTAGATTATTTCTCCAGTCGATAAAGGGATTTCTAAGTGTATTTATGAGAATCTGGAGCCCTGGCCAACATCCTGGGAAGCAGAGAATGCTGAGTCCAGCCCACTGCGGAAAGACCCGTTTGATGACATTCATAAAAAATATCAAGAAGATGTCAAAAAGTTGTGTTATTATAGGTAATGTTTAATTCTAAAGATGTGTACAGGTAAAACACGTTTTTTTTAAGGTTTACTTCATTGAAACAATTAACAGGACCTTTTTATATATTTCTAGAAAGAAACAAGCATTACTGCAGATAATTTACTGATATCTTTAAGGTACACTTTTTTATCAATCTTCATAGAGTTGGGTCATTTCTAGGACATGTGTATAGGTGAAGCCTGTTAACATAATATTTCCCTACTTTTCAGTGATGCCAATGCCAAATCACCAGTGAAGTTCACATACACTGCTATGCACGGTGTAGGTTATATGTTCTCAGACAATTCTGTACAACAGTTTGGTTTTCCTCCAGTCATTCCAGTTAAGGAGCAGGTAATGTTGAACTTTATTGAAGTTTTTCTTGCCAAAATGACTACATATAAGCATGTTATAACTGGTATTTGGTCTGTTTATGACATACAATTAGTAGCCAATTTGTGACATAATTATAAGATAAAATATATTTTACGTCTATTAGAAGTTATTGCAAAAAATCTAAATGTTTGCAGTTTTGGCAACACTAAATTTGTATTTATTTTCTCCATTTAAAATTATGTTTTGTTGTTAAATTTGTTTTACTCAACCACTAAAAAAACTGTTCTCATCTATTCTCGTCTGACAAATAAAATGGCATTGCCTTTTTGTTTAAACCATATGCACATCAAAGTCACCCATGCGTTATTATTTGGCTGGTCATCATTACCGGGCAGTTTTAAAAACTATTGACTGATCGGGTATGGGGGTTTTAACATTGATATTTAAATTGATAGTATAAAAAATAAGAATGTAATAACTTGTTCTTGTCAGTTGCATGGCATATACAGATTATATCATATGTATCAACAATTTCAGGTTACACCTGATCCAGAATTCCCCACAGTGAAATATCCCAACCCAGAGGAAGGCAAGGGGGCTTTAGTAAGTATAAACTGTTTTCATTATTATTTTTAATTCATTGCTGTTGCTTATATCAGTAGTCCTAGTTAGTAGTTGTGAAGGCTGATTTTAAAGTTGGAAAATTGAAACTTCCTATTAAACAGATTTTGTCGGGAAATTCTAGTATGTAAAAATGACATCCGAGCAGTTGCACATCAAGGGAGAATGTTAAATAAAAATGGTCAAACTGTTGCTTGGAGATGTTCAGTATGTCATTTAAATGAGATAATGTTATACACCTCAAGTATAAAGTTCTACAATGTTCAATACTTTGCTTTATACAACATATCCTTCCTGTAATTTAATTATTTTGAATTCTGTTACAGAAATTATCAATGAAAACAGCTGACGCAAATGATAGTGTTGTTATATTGGCCAATGACCCGGATGCTGACAGATTAGCATTAGCTGAAAAAAATGGGTAGGTTTTGTTTTTCATAATATATAGAACAAATAAAAGATTGATTTATTCAAATATTTTGTGCCTTTGATATTTCATGCAATGTAATATTGTGACTGTGGAACAAAATATCAATTATTGTTAACATACTGTATAATTTTGCGAAGGTACAGACTTTTTACTCAAAATGATAGCAATGTTTTTAATGGTCAATATATTTTATTTAAAAGGATTAAATGATTTTCATTTGGCATGAGCTTTAGGCTGTAGGTCAAATTCCTAATCAGATATTACCATAGATTTTATAAAAGGTATGGAACTAGTGACTTTCTGGCATTTGGTTCTTGGAAGATAGTTCTAGGATTGATGTTAAATGTGACTGGGAGAGAATTTTTTACCACATTTCTATAGAAAATACCAGGTATATCAATTTAGCAGCATTAATGTACTGCAATAATAGAACAGAAGAATTATTAAAAGACTCTCCAAATGTATGCCATACAATATAATTCTGGATATAAACAGGTTGTTCATCAGAATCTACATTATGTAGTGAATCTGTATTATACCATAACATGTTGCTTATGTAACCACCTTGAAATGTGGGGGAGGGGTATAGTGATATCCATGTCCATCTGTCATACCATCCATTCATCTGTCAATTCCTCTGTACGTAACGATTTTTAGGTCATTGTCAATGTCACCATTACTAAAAATAGAAAGTTGTCTGCCAATGCTCTACTGGCATTATTTTTAATCAGATTCAAGTTGATGAAACTTCACCTAAATGTGCAGAACAGTGATGCGACGGATGTGTTTGCTTTTCACGATTTTTTGGTTTCGGGTCGTTGTTACTAAAAGTAGAAAATCACCATTACCACTGTTCAACCCTGATTTTTAGTCCAATGTTGATGAAACTTCATATAGGTGTTCAGAATCAAGATACCTCGAAGGAGTTTCTGGATTCTGAGGTCAAGGTCAATATTAAAAAAAAAGTCAGACAGTGGGCGGGGCATTCATGACATTTCAATATTGTTCATTTTTATTATGTTTATTTCAACTAACAAATGTGATTGTAAATATGACGTGGAATATCAGAATAATGATGATTTTAAAACAAAAAATAAGAAGTCTTACAAAGAAAAAATTGTTTCAATGAATGTTTTGTTTATTTTTCTTCACCAAATCACATAAACTTATTTTGTTTCACAAAACGTTATGGTTATAAATAACCCCTAGTGTAACAAAAATATACTTATCACCAGAATAAGATTTTCTTCACCAAATCACATCCACATCAAATTTGTTTTGTTACACTTATGGTTGCGGTTATGAAAAACAGACAGACAGATGAACATGGGTAATACTATATGCCCCCATTTCATAGCAGGAACAAATAAATTTCACGTTGAAAAAAATTGTTACACTAAGTGAACCTGTTTTTTAATCAAATGTCAATACATGTACAAAACATACACTAAGTGTAACAATTGTTACAATCTATGAAAACAAGACACGTTTAGAACCATTGGCAATGTGTTCAATGTTCCAGAAGTGCATGTCTCTATATGTAGAATAGTACAAAATTACTTGATGTGTGAGACATCTAAGGACTCTACCTATAGTTATATTAGCTGTACAGTTATCCTGATAGACAGAATACTCAATCCAAACTGAAAAAGCAATAGATGGTTCTTTTTCTTTATTGGCACACACATTAAATTATCATTTTAATTTAAAGAGTAGGGTAGGTTTGGTTGCCCAAACTTCTACCATTTGGCTTGTTCTTTATTGTATGTAACTTAAAAAGGACTTGTTATCTAATAACACAATTAGTAGGCAAAATCAATGTTAAAGCATATTAACACATATTAATTCCTTAACTTTATAAAATTCCATTTTAATAATGAGATGAAATTCATCCCCACAAGTGCCATTGCTCCAATGTTTAACCCTTTACTCCATAGATACACGTTTTCCCGCACCAATCACAGAAGGCCTTTGAAAACAGTGCAGGAAGAGTTCAGATTGCTTGTGACAAGCTATCTGAACACTTGCTGCACTGTTTTCCACTCTGTCAGTTAATATAAACATAATTCACCCATTGCTGATACGTGGTGAATTAATGCTTTCAATATTAGTGGTGTCCAAAGGTATCTATATTAAGTAAAGGGTTAAAGTATGATCACAATAAAGACTTCCATAAAACCTTTTCATTTTGTTATCAAATGGAATTATGTATAAAATATTTGAAATTATAAATTCATATTCTTTTATATTAAAATACAATATTACAGAATATCAAACATTATACTTAAGAATCTAATATGTTCTAGTTGCGAGTAAAATGTGAAAAATCTACTGAAATATATACTAGTACACTAAGTTCTGGTCATTTGAAGCCTTGTGATGACTACATATGCAGATCAGATGCATGTAACTAACATTGTTTCAAATACATATATAATCTTTATAGATCTACAAAACATTTATCACTGTATCAGTTTTTTATCTTATCAAAATGTGTTTTTATGTATAGATCTAAATGAACAAGTGAGCCTTCAACCAACCAATACAGATAAAACTTTACTATATTTGTAGTTATTGCATGATGTTATATTTTTTTGTTTTACATTATATTTCTGGTATAAACTCATATAATCATTATAGTGTTATATTCTATAATATGATGGTAATTTTGAAATAATAAAAAAATAAGTTGCTATTTAAACAATAATTATAATGTTCTGCAATGCCAAAAAAATATTCGCAAAAACATGTTCTCAAATGTACTTGTTGTCCAGGACTCACACCACTATTATCTCCCTTGAGTACTCCGGACCTACAGATGAAGGAGGTAGAAATAAAACTTTAGTTCTCTTTTTCTTCTTTTTTCAGGGCTTTGTACTGCAATGTTTTGTTTTTTGCTAACATGAGTTAAATGGTCAGTATTTTAGAAATCACCACTGAAAATATGATGCTGATACCTGCTCTCTGAACAATTCTGTGTCATTTCAGAATTGTTGGTTCGAACCACATCTAGGGCCAATAGTTGACATATTATTACTCTGGAAATTGATAGGTCTCACAAAAGCATTGAATTTAAAAAAAAAACAACCTGGTCAAGGTATACTTTTTTTCCTTTATAATTGCATATCTTGAACCAGTGAAGAATTCGAGCCCAGACACATGCTGCAGAATTTAATTTTTTACTCTGTTTTGGACATAAATGTTACAATGGAGCCCTATGGGAAATGTAATAGTGGTGTGAGATGTGGATCCAACAGCAAATATTTAGCGCTCGTGCAAACCTAGTCTTGATCAATATAGACAAGGGAAGCCTTCTTTTTTTGCCAAGAAGAACTGTGTATGACTGTGATATGTATTGTAACAAAACTTATTTTTAGAGAGAAGTGGACAATATTTACAGGCAATGAGATAGGAGCCTTGCTTGGCTGGTGGTCTTGGCATGCATTTAGACAAAATAATCCAGATATTCCAGGTATGAATATAGATAAAATAATCCAGATATCCCAGTTATAAATATAGACAAAATAATTCAGATATCCATAATCCAGATAATCTAGGTATAAATGTAGACAAAATAATCCAGATATTCCAGGTATAAATGTAGACAAAATAATTCAGATATCCCAGGTATAAATGTAGACAGAATAATCCAGATATTCCAGGTATAAATGTTGACAAAATAATCCAGATATTCTAGGGATAAAATTGGACAGAATAATCCAGATATTCCAGGTATAAAAATAGATAAAATAATCCAGATATTTTTAGTTTTAAATACTTGAAAAAAACAACATATAGATGATGCTACTTCCATACATGTGAATGTTATAGTGTTTAAGTAATGTTCAACAATAACAGCATACCTGCCAGTATGAAAATATCTGTCAAAACCAGTATTTAGAATATATTTATAAAACTCCCCTGTACAAAAAGCAGTATTTATAGAACTTAATATGCCAAACTCAGTACAGTTAATGCTGTCTTAAGTAGCCAAAAGTGGCCTTTTAAGGCAGGTTTTTGCTTAATACATGTTAATTTGCACTGAAAGTATAGAAATGGAAAACTTACCTATCTGAAAAGCTTGTTAATAAGTATTACCTCTAAAATAGCAGTATTTGTATACCCTACTTGGTAAGTAAGCATGTAAAAAGAAGAATTTATAAATTCAGCCTGTATAAAAAAACTTTCGTGAAATAAACAATATCTGGATTTCAGTGGATTCAAGCTTTTGAAATTTGCTGGTCCATAGCGTACAGTGTTATCACATGCCTTAAAGTTTATATAAATTTTTTTTGCTTGATAACGAAGAAAGCTCAAAGAAAAATTCAAACCATTCTCAAGTCAGATTCCTGAGTAAAACCAGTTTTGAGTGTTGTTATTTAAGGGCACCAGGTTGAGCTGGGGATTGAACCCACAACATCAGGTGTCAGCAGCCATTATTCTATCAACTACATTATCCCTCCACTTTAACTTGCCTTTTAACTTTTGGCTTTGTTAACATTTACTTGCCCCTTACACTTGTATAATATTTACAATCTAGAGTAATGTGTCCCATCGGGTAGCATTCATTTTGGTATATTAACTAATAACCTTGATGATGCAAATTTATCTTACAATTTTATTTCAGCATCTGATTGCTATATGCTTGCAAGTACTGTATCATCCAAAATACTGGAAACGATGGCCAAGAAAGAAGGATTTAACTTTATGGTATGTTAATATAGGCTATCATTTTTAGGCAAGTTTTTAGTCATGACAGATTATTAATTGGTATCAAGCCTATGTATTGAATAATTTCGGTAACATGGAGTTCAGTTGTCAGTTTCAGTAAAAAATTGTGGGAGATTTTGGAAACAACAGGCAGTTACAATTAGATGAGTAGGATGGGCAGTAATTGTTACATAGAGATTTTAGTCATGACTATAATTAGCAATTTACTGGCAAGAACATTTAAAAAAGTGTATGTGAAGAGTATATGGAAGATGGTTTATCTTAGCATAATTTGTTAACGTCACTCTTCTGTCATATCACTCATTTTAAAGTGATATTAATATCATTTAGAATAAGTTTTAGCCAATCATACATGTGCAAAAAATGCTTATTAGTCAATGTAGAAATTAAAATTCAAACATGGTTGTACATTGTATTTAGTTTTTACTTATTTATTTTAGCTCTATTGCAAAGAAAGCTTACAGCTCATATTATGAACTACTATCTGGATAGAACCAGTACTGATTGCAGTTTTTTTGAGAGGCATCATGTTGAGCAGAGAATTAAACTGCAACCCCTAGCGTGAACAGCCAAATCACTATCCGATAACTTAAACTACATTACATTTGTATATAGCTTACAAAAAAAATGTTTTGGCCAGGAAATATGTTATAGGTTAAGTTATATGAAATATTGTTTCCATTCTGCCTGTTTGTGTTAAACAATATAATTTTATTTTGTTCAGATCAGTGATCTCATCTGTTGCATGTACATGCTTCTGTAATGTTTCAATATCATCTATATCACTAAGATATATATTCAAATGTGTTGCAATCTGTCTGACCATTTCCAGGAGACATTAACTGGCTTTAAATGGATGGGAAACCAGGCAGACAAGCTGCTCAAGGAGGGAAAAACAGTACTGTTTGCCTTTGAGGAGGCCATAGGCTATATGTGTGGGTCTGTGGTACTGGACAAAGATGGGGTGTCTGCTGCTGCAGTTTGTGCAGAGATGACGACATTTGTGTATAACGAGGGAGGTACACTGGCATTGAAACTGGAGGACATCTATAAAACGTAAGTTTTGAACTTTTGAAGTTTAATATGGGAAAGACATTTTCATAACCAGTATTGTATGGAGTAAAGTGTCTGTTTCAATAATCTTTTACTTGTATGACAGTTACACTTGACTGACCCATAATACTAAAACTTATCCTCTAACACTGAGTTTCAAGTAAGTAAGCTTATTTCCTAGCGCTACTGACATTAGTTTTATTGGTTGAGGACCACTGTCCCACTTCCCCCTACCCCCACCCCACAAGTAGCTGGCAAACTTTCTCACACAAAGGTTTTGGAAGAAGCGGGACTCAATTGTACAAACTTAACAGTTAAAAGTAAATGATCTTGAGACAGCATCTTAGACCACTTGCCAAAGGATGATCCCCTACCACCTTTATATGATGATAATATGACTGTATGACTTAGATTGTTGATTGTAACAAATTACAGGTAAAGTTCATGATTCACAACATTTTACTTTAAACCAATAACCAGGCTACACATGTCATTACACTTAACTTTTGTTTTTAGTTTAATTGATGTTCTTGGCTTTCTTTATTTAAGTTTATTTGTTTCTTCCACATGTGGACCTGGAGATATTTCAAGTATCATCAGTACCATATGGGTGATAATGATGCAAAATAAAGTTTAGAATGCTGCATCTCCTGTTGTACATTTATTTTCATGTTTTAGATATGGATACCACCTATCTAGTAACTCCTATTACATCTGCCATGATCCACCAACCATAGATAAGATGTTCGAGGAGTTGAGGAACTACAACAATACAGGAAAGGTAACAGGTCATCTTTACACATAGTTTATACAGGTGAAGGAGGGGAAAAGGGTTAAAGACCTACTTGCAAAATGTGTTGTTGACATGACCGAACAACAGTTATGTTGAATTCTGATAGAATGTTTCTTTGATTAAGGATGAGTGACTCCTTTAGAAATATGCAGGTTAAGCTGGGCAGAAGTTTCGATGAGTTTTGGCTATTCATGCTAGATGTGTTGGTTTGATCCCCAGCTCAACTTGATGCCTTTAAAAAACAACAATTAACACAAAATCCATCTAGGAATAAGACTCAAGAGTGGTTTATATAAACACTGAGCTTTCTTCACCATAGAGATAAAATATAATGGTATAAAATAAACTTGTACACAGCTTCTTAATAAGCTATAATTGGACGACCTACTTAATGCACCGGCATCTTCATCATTTGTCCACCAGGGTATGCAAGCTTGAGGCAGTCTAAAATGTTAGATGATATAAGCTTCAGTGGTTTGATCCTCTCTAAGACTAAATGGTATGTTATCAAGTCATATGTTTGTTTCCTCACTTGGACTTAATTTGAAATATTTATGGTTCTTTTAAAAAAGAAACTGTTATTTTTTTAATTTGTTGCATAGTAAGTGTTGGATAAATTTATTAAACTAAGAAATCTTAACATGTACACTATTGTTATGGTTCCTTTTCACAGGAGTTATTGAATGGTAGAAATTTTGCCTCTATGCTGGAACTTAAATGTTGCTAAAATACACATATAGAGCAATTTGTACTTAAAGCATACAATTTATAGTTCTAGTGTCAAGTGTTATAACATATGTTGACAGCATGATACTGAAGACTGAAGTTTAACAGTTCTTGGGATATCATTTTGGGCAGAAATTGTGCAAAGTTAGAGAAAAGTTGAAAGCAATCAAAGTAAATGTCAAACATTACTATTTAATTCATTTCAGCATCCAGACACATGTGGACCTTACAAAATCAAATATGTGAGAGATCTGACCACAGGTGTAGATAACAGTCGGCCAGATAACAAACCTGTGAGTTGTAGCTTTATAAATTGAATGATTTATTGTATTATGGTAAAGTGTTTACCTTACATTTTCTGCAGCAGTGATAATGAGATATAGTGTTTACCTTACATTTGACTGCAGTAGTGATAATGAGATGAGAGTGGTTACCTTACATGTTATTGCAACATGGATAATGGAAAAATGTTAACCTTACATTTTTCTGCAGCAGTGATAATGAGATATAGTGTTTACCTTACATTTGAGTATTTACCTGACATTGGACTGCAGCAGTGATTATAAGTTTAGTGTTTACCTTACATTTGATCACAGCAGTGATTATAAGTTGATTGTTTACCTTACATTTGACTGCAGCAGTGATTATAAGTTGAGTGTTTACCTTACATTTGATTGCAGCAGTGATTATAAATTGAGTGTTTACCTTACATTTGATTGCAGCAGTGATTATAAGTTGAGTGTTTACCTTACACTGGACTGCAGCAGTGATTATGATTATAAGTTTAGTGTTTACCTTACATTTGACCACAGCAGTGATTATAAGTTGAGTGTTTACCTTACATTTGACCGCAGCAGTGATTAAAAGTTGAGTGTTTACCTTACATTTGACCACAGCAGTGATTATAAGTTGAGTGTTTACCTTACATTTGACTGCAGCAGTGATTATAAGTTGATTGTTTACCTTACATTTGACTGCAGCAGTGATTATAAGTTGAGTGTTTACCTTACATTTGACTACAGCAGTGATTATAAGTTGAGTGTTTACCTTACATTTGACAGCAGCAGTGATTATAAGTTGATTGTTTACCTTACATTTGACTGCAGCAGTGATTATAAGTTGAGTGTTTACCTTACATTTGACTACAGCAGTGATTATAAGTTGAGTGTTTACCTTACATTTGATTGCAGCAGTGATTATAAGTTGAGTGTTTACCTTACACTGGACTGCAGCAGTGATTATAAGTTTAGTGTTTACCTTACATTTGACCACAGCAGTGATTATAAGTTGAGTGTTTACCTTACACTAGCAGTGATTATAAGATGAGTGTTTACCTTACATTTGACTGCAGCAGTGATTATAAGTTGAGTGTTTACCTTAGATTTGACTGCAGCAGTGATTATAAGTTGATTGTTTACCTTACATTTGACTGCAGCAGTGATTATAAGTTGAGTGTTTACCTTACATTGGACTGCAGCAGTGATAATGAGATATAATGTTTACCTTATGTTGGACTGCAGTAGTGATTAAAAGATGAGTGTTTACCTTACATTTGACCAGACTGCAGCAGTTATTTTGGAATAGAATAATATTTTAGTATTGACAGTGCTTGCGTACTGTTTAAGCTAGACCCTGTTATAATATGACTTTTAGGATTGCATATTTCAGTGGAATTGAAAGTTCCAAATATCGAGACGAGATGATAAAAAAGTGTGTTCATTTTGTCTAATTAAAAAACAAAAAAGATTAGTCAAATATTGTTTTATATGATTTGAAATGAAAATAGCACAATTATTCAATTATTGTTGTTTTTAATTTATTTTGTTATAGCTACTGCCTGTAAGCAAATCGAGTCACATGGTAACATACACGTTTGAAAATGGATGCGTGGCCACATTACGGACAAGTGGAACTGAACCAAAAATAAAATACTATACAGAACACAAGCCAGATCCCAGTAAAGGGTGAGATAAAAAAATTATTTAGAAATTGAAAATGAATATAATTATAGATAAAATGTTGTTTTTTTTTATTGATTTTGTTGTAAAAATAATCCCAGTTGTATGTAAATAGGAAGCAGGTAGCAACCAGAAGCAATAAGAGGAGTTGAAATGTAGCATTATACATTTCACATTAATATCAACCCCAGTATACATGTTATGTCAAACCCCCAATATACATTTCACATTAACATCAACCCCAGTTTACATGTTATGTCCAACTCCCAATATACATTTCACATTAACATCAACCCCAGTATACATGTTATGTCAAACCCCCAATATACATCTCACATTAAACCCAGAATACATGTTATGTCAAACCCCCAATTTAAATTTTACATTAAACCCAGAGGTAAGCCCCCAATTTACATTTTACATTAAACCCAGAGGTAGGCCCCCAATATACATTTTACATTGAACCCAGAGGTAAGCCCCCAATATACATTTTACATTAAACCCAGAGGTAAGCCCCCAATATACATTTTACATTTAACCTAGAGGTAAGCCCCAATATACATTTTAAATTAAACCCAGAGGTAAGCCCCCAATATACATTTTACATTAAACCCAGAGGTAAGCCATCAATATACATTTTACATTAAACCCAGAGGTAAGCCCCAATATACATTTTACATTAAAACACTTAATATGCAGTTTACATTTAAGCGCTGAATATAAAGTTTGCTTTAAACACTCTTACCTAAATGAACAGTTTATGTTAAAGTTGTAGTTAAGCCCTATATATAAAACATATTTTACTTTTAACACTTAATATACATTTGAATTCCTTTATTCCAGGATGGCTAGAGAGGATGCTGAAAAGGAGTTGAATGATATTGTAAAGAATATTGAGAAGCATTTCTACCAGGCTGAGAAGTTTAACTTCATTCCAAGATCCACCTAGAGTAGCAGTTTAACAGTTGCCGGACTGTCCTTGCCTGACAGCTGGTTGATATGTATCCAAGAAATGCAGAACTTGGTTGCAATTGATATGACCTGCAGAATGATGGTTAAAAAAGAGAAAAAAAAATGAACAAAGCTTGCTGAATTTATGTATTGTTGGTTGCTATTTATAATTGTGATTTTAAGACTGTTTTTAAAAGAGATGTTTCTTAGTTCACCATGAGCATTATTTTCAAGGAGAACTTGGATATTTTTTAACATACCTAATTTGGTAATGAATGTCTGAGTTACATCAAAGTCTCTATATATATCCTTGTCTAAATCTACTTTACTTTTACATGATATCTTATGACACAGGGTAACGATTTGTTTTTAGTTATCAAATTTGAAGTAATATCATGTTCTTTTTTAATATTAGACATATCTTGTGATGGCTTAAGTGTTATTATTATCAACTGGCTTACAGCTCTGTATGCTTAACCAAGTGTTACTAAATTTTACACGTTACCATTTTATGTGTGTTTTTCTAATATTAAGCTTGTTTGTCACATATTGATATTTGTATTATAAATCTTAAAATTGGAATCTGAACGTTTTTTGTCGGATAAAAGTTTTGTGAAAATAAGATTCAATTAGCTGGTGTTAGAATATTATAGATTAACAAAGAATTTCAACACAATTTATGCTATTTTTTTTTCATAAGCCTGGTAGATCTAACCAAGTCAGTTATGTTGTTTCGTCCATTTCCGCTATAAAACACAATTATTTGTAAGGCTTTGACTTAATTTTTATGTTGGATATTTGGGTCTCAGTGACTTTTGTTTATTACTTGCGTACGACCTAGTAAACTAGTCATAAGTAATAATGAGATGAAGATGCAAATTTTGATGAATCATAAATATATTTTATTATATATAAGACATGTATCATATTGCTAAGTGTAACTTTAATGTAGAAAAATCAAGGACTTGGATAGAAGGAAAGGAAACTTGCATCTCCTGATGAAATAGTACATGAAAGATTAATACTTTGCAAATTAATCATTCATAATTCATAGGCAACTTATTTCTTGTACATAAACTGTAAGATGTATGTAATCTTAGATGATTAATCACGTTTCAATCACGCAAAATTATCTTTAATTAAAGATATTGAAGTTTGAAGGAAAATTTATCATAATTTGTCATTAATTTAGCTGCAGTGTACACAATTTGTAATCATTAGTATTTCAACAATTTCAAACACACATTTTTGGGAATGGTATTGATTTTACGATAATTTCATTCTGCAATGTAAGAATTTAAATTTGTGTTCCTGAGATTAATGGAAGTTGGGATAATTGAAAACGAGATATTGCAAGATTTTGAGTAAATATGCGAGTGTTCACAAAATCTCAATCAGTTGCCTTTCCTTCGCTATATAATTCCTTGGAAAAATGGAGTTTATTTCTTACTGCTGCGTGTATTTTACTGTTTGATTGGGTACCATACCCTGAACAGTTAAGACATGCTAGAAATGGTCAATTTTACTTATTTTAGAATGAATCTCGTATAGTACATACATGTAATGTCGGATATATGTAATAAAGTCACTGATAATATACACTTTACACGTGTATATTTTCAATGTAAAATATGTTGAAAGGTTTAGTAGATTTTATAGTTGGTCATGCATTTTTAATATCTATTAAACAATGAATGTGTAGATGTAGTTCACTGCATGCATTAATGCTGATGGCAAAATGATGTTTATACAATAATGTGGATGACTTAGTCAAGTGATGATTGATTTTTGTTACCATAACACTACCTCTGACAGTCTAGAAGTGTTCTCTGTAATGTTTAAGTTTTGCAAGATGATGCAATTTCTGCTGATCATTTAGTTCTTCAGATTTTTATATCCACTATAGGCATTATGTGTTAATTGTTATATACAATACTATGTTTCAGAATCACCTGTATAACTAAATTTACATTAAAGTTGTAAGACATTGTTCCATGCATTTTTCTTTAGGCCGTTCTTAAAAAAATGTTTGCCGTGCTCCTTCCTACTCACTCAAAATTGCAGCAGCTACCCGGTTGTTTTTATTGCCTACAACGCATTTGACGTCAATATCCACAATGTGTTAGTTTTGAAAAAGTAAATTTTGATATGAGTTTTGTTTTGTGTTCAATAGGAATAGATTTAGAAATTTATTGTCAAAGTACATGTATGTTGAACGTTTCAAAGTGCATTCCATTGTACATGTTATTGTTTATATCGATATATACAATTGTTTTGAAAGTGTACAATTAATAATTATAATTCTCATGGTGCTGTTTGTTTTTATTATAAAATCATTGAATACCCAGTAGTATACCCGCAATACAGTCTTGCAGTCTCATCCCTCACCCCTGGACCCTGCCGCTATACTCACTTGCAGCCTCCCCCTCTCCCCCCGCCGCTATACACTTTGCAACCTCCCCCCTCCCCCCTGCGTTACACTCCAGCATCCTCCCCCCTCTGTCCCTCCCCTCCCCGTTGCTATACACTCCTGCAGCCTCACCCCTCTGTCTCCCTCCACCGCCGCTATACACTCGTGTAGCCTCACCCCCTCCCTCCTCCCCTCCCCTGCCACTCCACACTCCTGCAATCTCACCCCTTCTCTCCCCCCCCCCCTCCGCCGCTATACATTCCTGAAGCCCCACCACCCTCTCTCTCTCCCCCCTCCCACCCTCCCCGATACTGATTAGAAAGTTGCTATTAGATTAAAAAAAAAAGTTAAATCATTGACAGACATGTGTTTACATGCGCGTATGTTGACAATTATAAGTACACCATGCCTATGCTTATTGTCAGGTAACGAGGTATGTTTAAGAAAGAACATAATGTGTATGCAGACGAATCTGGAGTATCCTGGTCCACCATCATTGTGTGTGTAGCTCGTGATCCGCTTGTAGAGCATCTGACCCAGGATCGGAGGGTTATGGGTTGGATTCTCTACCACTGCTGTGTGTGGAGTTCTTGAGCAAGACAATATTTCCACACATGCTTAATTAGAACTGGTTTTACCCAGGAAGACATTGGATGTGATGTGTCTAGGTTGTAATAACTTAACAATGGTTACAATCACAGTAAAATAAATAAGTTTCAACTAAACCGTCATCTAGTTACCGCATGTTTAAATGTTCAACGTAGTAAATTTTAACACTGACTGAGAGTCAAACAGCGTATATTGAGACTGAGAGCCAAACAATGTAGATAGAGATAGAGTGTCTAACAATGTAGATGGTGTCTGAGAGCGAAACAATGGTTATCATAGTGGAGACTGAGAGATAAACAATTAGATGTAGATTGAGAGTCAAACAATTATATGCCGACCGAGAGTCAAACAATATCGATATAGACGAAGAGCCTGACAATGTAGATAGAGACTGAGAGCCAAACAATATAGACGGAGACTGAGAGACAAACAATGTACATGGAGGCTGAGAGCCAAACTTCATCGATGTGGATGTAGACTGAGTGTCAAACAATTTAGATGAAGACTGATAGCCAAACTATGTAGATGTACGCTGAATATATGGCATTGTTTGTCAAATTATAACGCAATGTAGAGTTTACTTAGATAAAGTTAGTGTCCAAAGAAAATGACGACATCAATATATAATGCAGTTAGCTATTTCATATGTCTGATAAAGTAAATGTTTGAACAAACACGTTTGAGTCCATATTTACTGTGGTGTTCAAAGTTTTGCAACTGGTTATTTTAACACTCTATCTTTTATTATACTGGTCTGATTTCAGTATTTCCTGCTAAATTAAGTTTTCTTTATCCTTAAATTGTTTTTATTGACCGAGAGCCAAACAATGTAGATTTAGACGAAAGGCCGAACAATGTAGATGGAGACGGCGAGCCAAACAATGTAGATGACGATTGATTGCCAAACAATGTGGATGTAGACTGAGAGCAAAACAATGTAGATTGAGACTGAGAAATAAATATCAGTGAAATAAATCAGTCAGTGGCCTGTTTAGCAAAATAGTAATAAATTGCTAAATTAGATTGATAACCGATATATTGTATTGAATTGCACGACTATTGTTATTGTGGCGCCCAAGTCCAGTGGTCGTGTCATTGGATTAGTATTCCAGGGTCCCGGGTTTGATTCTCGGTTATGGCATTGATAAGTATTTCCCACATGTCGCATAAATCGGTGTTGTACACCGCGCATGTGGGGTAAAAAAACCAGGGATGCTTCTGGAGTGTATTCTGAATCTTGCACTATCCTCCAAAAATCTTATATTAAAATAACAGTCACCATAAATAACAATTACGAAGAATATAATGCCCCCGTTTTGGGTTTGTACACTTACCGCTAGATTTGGAAGTTCTGGGTGTTACCTAAACTATTGCGCTCCCCATTATACTTGTAGTTAAGACCTAACTTACATGGCGGTAGGAAGATTGTTGCGCCCAAGAAATTAGATCTGTGTAAATCGGTTTAGCATAAGATTATTTCTGTTGAAAATAGAATAAACTGGATATGCAATACATAATCAGCCATTTGTTGAAAATGACGCTAAGTACACTTGAGGACCTCAGTGTAGATTGAACTTAAATCAACCTTGGAGTTTAACGTAAAATAAAGAAACACACAACATTATCATTATTATTAATGTTTACTGGCATACACGTATATCAGTAACTTGTATCCTGTGTCTGTCTAATTTATTGTAAAAAAATGTATGTTATTTTAATAGGGCTAATGTTAATATTTTCAATAAGAAAAAGTAATAAAATATAAATATTTTTTCTTTCGCCTTCGCTGCGGTTTGAACATACGACATTCTGATTGACAGTTAAAGGCGTATTCCACTGCGCCACTTTGGAACCTAATAATAATATAACAGTTAACACATTTTAAAGTTGTTAGATCATGAAAGGGGCGTCATTCTAGTTGACCGGAACCGGAATTAATTTATACGTTTGATAACGTTTTATGCAATGCAAATTGTTGTAACCGACTAAAAGGTTTAGCTGGTGAGTATAAAATACCTCGAAATGTGTACATAGCATCCATTTATATTTGGCAATTTGCTAGTACAGCAGATAGCTTAGTCTCAAATCATCATTAAGTTGGGGTTAACCCATCTTGTGGGATGTGTTTGTCATGCAATTGCTACAATCGCCGGTCGTTGATGATTGAGCGTCCCTTTCACTGTCTTATCTCTTTATTTCTTCTGTCTAATAAAGTAACAACCTTTTTCTTGTGTTTAGAGAAACGGTTTGAGTCGATATTTCTAACACTGGCCTTATTTCAGTATTTTCTGCTAAATTTTCTTTCTTTATTGACTGAGAGTCAATGTAGATGCCTACTGAGAGCCAAACAATATACATGGAGATTTAGAGCCAAACAATATCGATGTAGACGGAGAGTAAAACAATGTAGATAGAGACTGATAGCCAAACAGTATAGACGAAGACTGAGAGACAAACAATGTACATTGAGACTGGGAGCCAAACTCTGTAGATGTAGACTGAGAGCAAAACAATGTTTATGGAGATTCAGAGCCAAACAATATAGATGGAGATTGAGAGCTAAACAATGCAGATGTAGACGGAGAGTCAAACAATGTAGATGGATAATGAGTGTCAAACAATGTAGATGGAGACTGAGAGTCAAACAATGTAGATAAAGACTGATAGCCAAACTCTGTACATGTAGACTGAGAGCCAAACCATGAAGACAGAGACTGAGAGCCAAACCATGAAGACAGAGACTGATAGCCAAACTATGTAGATGTAGACTGAGAGCCAAACAATGAAGATAGAGACTGAGAGTCAAACAATATAGACGGAAACTGAGAGACAATGTACATGGAGACTGAGATCCAACCTATGTAGATGGGGATTGAGAGCCAAACAATGCAGATGTAGACGGAGAGCAAAACAATTTAGATTTAGACTGAGAGTCAAACAACGTATATTGAGACTGAGAGCCAAACAATGTAGATGGAGACTGAGAGTCAAACAATGTAGATGAAGACTGATAGCCAAACAATGTAGATAAAGACTGATAGCCAAACTCTGTATATGTAGACTGAGAGCCAAACCATGAAGACAGAGACTGAGAGACAAACAATGTACATGGATACTGATAGCCAAACTATGTAGATGTAGACTGAGAGCCAAACAATGAAGATAGAGACCGAGAGTCAAACAATATAGACGGAAACTGAGAGACAATGTACATGGAGACTGAGATCCAACCTATGTAGATGGGGATTGAGAGCCAAACAATGCAGATGTAGACGGAGAGCCAAACAATTTAGATTAAGACTGAGAGTCAAACAACGTATATTGAGACTGAGAGCCAAACAATGTAGATTGAGACTGAGTGTCTAACAATGCAGATGGTGTCTGAGAGCGAAACAATGTTTTTTATAGTGGAGACTGAGAGTCAAACAGTTATATGCCGATTTAGAGCCATACAATGTACATGGAGATTGAGAGTCAAACAATATCGATATAGACGGAGATCCTAACAATGTAGATAGAGACTGAGAGCAAAACAGTATAGACAGAGATTGAGAGACAAACAATGTACATAGAGACTGAGAGCCAAACTTTATAGATGTGGATGTAGACTGAGTGTCAAACAATGCATATAGAGAATGAGAGTCAAACAATGTAGATGAAGACTGATAGCCAAACTATGTAGATGTACACTGAGCATGTGGCATTGTTTGTTAAATTGTAACGCAATGTAGTGTTTACCTAGATATAGTTTTTGTCCAAAGAAAATGACGGCATCAATATATTTTTTGCGGTTAGCTAGTACAGCAAATAGCCTAACTTTGAAATCCTCACTAAATCTAGTGGAATGTTGTTGTTTTACAATTGCTACAATCGCCAGTCGTGGATGTTTCAGCGCCTTTTACTGTCTCTCTCTCTATCTTTCATATGTCTGATAAAGTAACCTCATTTTCTTGTGTTTGACGAACTCGTTTGAGTCCATATTTACTGTGGTGTTCAAAGTTTTGCAACTGGTTATTCTAACACTCTATCTTTTATTAAACTGGTCTGATTTCAGTATTTCCTGCTAAATTAAGTTTTCTTTATCCTAAATTTTGTATTGACCGAGAGCCAAACAATGTAGATTTAGACGAAAGGCCGAACAATGTAGATGGAGACGGCGAGCCAAACAATGTAGATGATGATTGATTGCAAAACAATGTTGGTGTAGACTGAGAGCAAAACAATGTAGATTGAGACTGAGAAATAAATAACAGTGAAATAAATCAGTCAGTGACCTGTTTAGCAAAATAGTAATAAATTGCTAAATTAGGTTGATAACCGATATATTGTTTTGAATTGCACGACAATTGTTATTGTGGCGCCCAAGTCCAGTGGTCGTGTCGTTGGATTAGTATTCCAGGGTCCCGGGTTTGATCCTCGGTTATGGCATTGATAAGTATTTCCCACATGTCGCATAAATCGGTGTTGTACACCGCGCATGTGGGGTAAAAAAACCAGGGATGCTTCTGGAGTGTATTCTGAATCTTGCACTATCCTCCAAAAATCTTATATTAAAATAACAGTCACCATAAATAACAATCACGAAAAATATAATGCGTCCGCTTTGGGTTTGTACACTTACCGCTGGATTTGGAAGTTCTGGGAGCTACCTAAACTATTGCGCTCCCCATTATAATTGTAGCTAAGACATAACTTACATGACGGTAGGAAGATTGTTGCGCCCAAGAAATTAAATCTGTGTAAATCGGTTTAGCATAAGATCTATTTCTGTTGATAATGCATATAATTGTCATAATTTCTTTGTACATATGAGAAAATTTGACACATTTTCATGACTTCTGTCAAATGTTAATGACATTGGGTACTGCTTGATGATTCTTGCATACCGGACAAGGATTTCTGCGTATTTAGTACCGGGTACGGAATTTTCAACATACACACCGTCTCTTAGATAAAAAATAAAATAAAATCTTGAATAATTGTTTCGGTAATATTTTGGTACATTTATGGCAGTCAGGGAACTGTTGCATATTTAAAACATATGTTAATAAACGTGCTTCAGAGAATGTGGTGGCATTCAAGCCAACTTAACTGGCATAGAGTATTCATTTTTTAACATTTTTTGAACTAAGTTGATTCTGAAAGATTGATTAACAATCAACAGCTATTGTAAGGGAATTGGGCCAAACAATACTTAAACCATTTACAGTAAGTGTACGTAAAATTAGAGTTTAACCTTTAAGTTTGCTTTCAAATTCAACGGAAAATTCAATAACGTTCCAACAACATCTACACTATTTTAGCACGTGTTAATCAGTATCATTTTCAAAAAGAGTTTCTTTACTCTACATACTTTCTCCTTCTGCATGTTAGTCGGATGCTCTACCATTAAACCACTGCTGTGGTATTCGACTATTCAAAAATTGTCATCAACGGAAATTTAAATATCCATCATATTTCAGAGAAACAAGAGGACATATCAGAAGAAAAATCTGTTTTGATAAGAGAAAGTGATGATAGAGTAAAATGGGTGTTGCTAGAAAGATGAACAATAAATAACTTTCACCGGGATTAAAACAAGAATCGCCTGAATAGTAATCCTCAAATGTATCTTCTTCACTACAAAAGAAAGTTACGATACCATTGGTGAACAAGAGAACAGAAATGTTAGTTATTTAGAGTTTAGCATCCTTTAGAAGCTACTTTAACCAATGTAAAGTAGAATCATGACATTAAACCTTTGTATGGAGACTGCCGTCATGGTATGTGAGTTTTGTTTTGTTTCAATATAAGCGTCATTTTTATGCCGTCGAGGGTTAACAGACGATCAGTTCATTTAGTCCCTTTTCCTGAGATCCTGAAAGGTTAACCAGTGCTAGAGCACATCCATCTCGGAAGTAACTGATAACTTGAATCGAGGGTGAAAGACGAGTGGCAATGAAATACAATGTCGTATATCAATAATCGCAGACTATGGATGGGCGGGTATTCGAACTCACGACCTCAGGATTGGTAATCAGACGCGCTACAGACTACCGACCCGGTTACGATATGTGAGTCGCAATACTATTTTCAGCTACTAGGACGACTATAAAATCATTTAATGTCGACAAGCTCTATATCATGCCCACGTTTAAATAGAACCTTCCACGGTTTTAAGAACTGATAATACAGCTGGAAAGATAAATGTTCCATTCTTCCTCAAGTGTAACTGGCAAACTTACATACATCATATCCTGCTTTCAGTCTTAACGCGAATAACTGAGAAATCAGGGGAATCAACTTGATAAAGGGTCTTCTTTATCATGTATCAAAAATTACATCCGTGGCAAATGAACGTAAAATAAAACCTATTCTTGTTATCCGCCAAGAGGGTCATAAAACCAACTCATCCGTCTATATGAGTTATGGCCGCAGGTCAGTTGTCGACAAAATAAATATTTCAACTTTTATCTGGTTTTGACTTTTCTATAGTAAAAATGAAAATTTTCGGAAGAAACATTTTACTGTCATTGGGAAAAGTTACTTATATACTAGTATTTCATGCGAGAGGTTGATTAGTATTTGAAACTGAAAGGTCATCTGTCGTAATCAATAATGGTGAATGACGGCTATTAACGCTATTTTTGGTTAGGTCGCATGATTGACCGAACCCTATATAAGGGCCACTTTAGAAATTGACTGTGGGTGCTGCCATATTGAAACTTCATGACCTTTTTGATGGATGCCTGCTGAGTTATATTGTAAACCATTTTCAAATAACCATGTTTTAATCAAGTGTTACATAGATTAGTATATGCTGAACCCTAACAATGAAAATAATAACAAAATCAAGAAGCAAGTGTTAATTTTGCTCGATACAAAGGACATATATATTCTTCATAAACAAAGCGGTTTAATCGTAGGGATTTTACCGTTGTGGCGTTCAGCATGTTATAAGAATCAAACATAATTTACTAATATATCCGCAAAATTATCCAAAAATATATTTTTGCAATAATACATTTAATAGAACATTACAGTAAATAAATTAAGGTAAGTTTCAAAACATTTTTTTCCATATATTTACTAACTGAATATGCATATGGAAAATGCATATCGATTCAGATTTGTGCGTTTAAACACCATTAAACAACCCATATTTGCCTTTTCCTTGCATCCGGAGTTTGACCGGCTCAGTTGGAACCTGATCGAGTTTTTTGGTATCACCCATATATTTAGTACCCGATGCGCGGTGGTTGTTATCTTTCCTACATTCACTCAAATATTCCATCTTACACCATTCAACAAGCATATTTCGTACAAACCCTAACTTCAACATTCATTCGCTCCAATTAACTGCCTCATCTTTTATAAGACCAAGACCTTGCATAGAGAAAGAAAAACATCTGATTTTGATGTTATGAACGCTCGCAAAATCTTTCGATTTCTCGTTTTCAAATATCTTAACTTCCAGTCATCTCAGAAATTCAATTTTTTTTTGCACAGTGGAATTCTTTAAACAACGAGACAAATCCCCATCAAAGTGTATTTAAAATTGTTGAAACACTTATGATAACAAGATATCATGGTATGCTGCAACTAAAAAATTAAGGAAAGTACTTGAAATTTTACTTCAAACTGCATTATTTTAAAGATCATTTCGCATGATTAAAACAATTTAAAACACTATTAAGGAGGTCAAACATGACTTGAAATATTATCAAATCTGCTGACCATTCATTGAGTTCAGACCACCTTGGAACTGCGTATGTAGGCTGATAATTGAACCTTGTTATCCTTATACGAAGCACGAGACTTTTGTTAAAACAATGGAGGTTGTATGTTTACTAAGTGGGGACATTTAACTGACCCCACAGACCTCTAATTATTGCCACTAACGATTCCTGTTATCAACTGTAGTATTGTTTCGATACTAAAAATAACATCTTACTAATAGTTTATATAGCCAGGTGCAAGGTGGAAGTGCTTGTATCCGTGAAATGTGGACTTTCGACATTTAAGTGGCCGAGATTCGGTAAAAAAGAAAACGGAGATCGGTTCACGGAAGTCTGATGGTTACGAGCTAAGATAGATTCTCCTTTCGTGTTTGATGTTTTTTTAATTTTTTTTTACGAAGCTCTGCCTGTTTAAATATTCAACTTAGAAATTTCAGTGATAAATAAAATTGTAAAGTGTACGAATTGAGACTTATTTTTTTTCAACTTTTACACAACAGACGACATACCGCTGTCGGAAGGGCTGTTTAACGTAGGATTACACAGACCAATCGAAAGTAATATACTGTTTACTGCATTGGGCTGTAGACGACAACCTATCCGATGGCACACTGTTTGTAAACCCATGTTGGAATTATATGAATCTGGTCTGACATTCTATATATTGGAACTTACGAGTAGAAAATCCTAGATTTCAAGACTTGTCATTTTTTTACTAAAATAAAGACTTAATATCGTGTATAAAAACACATTTCATATGCAGATGTCCACATAATGTCGGTATTTGTCATGTTATTGTTTATTGACAGAAACTTTATTTGTTGAGAGTGGTGGTGTCCATGTAAATTTAGTCTAGCCGTCTATTCGAGTGTCCGATAGTTCAGGTTTTATACAGAAAGCAGAAAAACTGACTACTCTCTCAATAGCCTTTATAGCATCACCACGTCCAACGAGATAGACGGACGTACAGAACTGCAGCTTTAATATATTTCATTTTGTGAATTTTACATGTATTGGTCGGTTAATTCCAGTTTAACACTTGTGTTATGCACGTTAATTTTCTCTTTTTTTCATGCATATGTATCGTATAATATTGACATTGCAATTCTATGCGGCGTAAAAGTCGATAGAAACCAAATTGCACGTGATTTAGTCCGTTTATAGACAATAACTAATTTCTGCGATAGTAGTAATGAACTGAGGCTCTGTATGGCCAGGTGGTAACTACAGATTTAAGTGTAGTGTTATTGTCGCTGCTGATGTTTGATATTCTCTCTCTCTTTATTTTTCGAGGTACAGTAGGTTAGTCTTGCGCGTATCGGTATGCAAGATGTCCGAAACAAGAGCCGATGTCACGCGAGGTGACATGACACAAACGAAGTTCACCCACTATGTATGTACAATAAAACTGATAAAACACGTATTTCTTAAAGGTATATATCGATAGTTGTATGTTTTATTCCGTAAGGGCTATTCTTATGAATATGGTAAAATTCTCATTCAAAATAGATCAATATTTGTGAAAAATGCACTTTTTGCGTTAAGTATTCCTGTTTAAATTTTAATTCCCGAAAAATACTTAATAAGTTTGATAACTTTGCAAAAACTTTAAACTATAGACCGGCGATTTATCGGCCATACCAAATACATGAAAATGGTACTAGAAGTTTCCGAGCTGGACTCTCAGTATTAAGAGGAAAGTACTATATTTGGTCGTTCGGTGTCATTATTATTATCACTATCACTTTCACTTTTATCACTTTCACTAGTATAACTTCTATCACTATACTATTATCACTATCACTCACTATTATCACTACTACCACTATTATCACTACCACTATCACTTTTATCACTATCACTCACTGTTATCACTATTATCACTATCGCCATTATCACTATTATCACTATCACTTTTATCACTATCAATATTATCACTATCACTATTATCACTATCACTATTTTCACTATCACTTTTATCACTATCACTATTATCACTATCACTCTAAATTATCATTATTATTATTATCACTATTATCATTATCACTATCATTATCATTATCATTATTACTCATCAATTTCTATATATAAAACACACTTTTGTCTACTCTTACCATTCGCACAAGTCCTTGTCATACCAGTGACCTATACATTATGTTATTAAGTCGCTGGTCATAGGTTATACATATTGCAAAGTCATAAGTAGTTTAGTCATTTCATGTATATATGAGAAAGGGGGTCAGGCCACAAGTTTCCCCTCCTACAATTTTATACAATATAGGTGCAATTGCTGACACGTTAACACAAAATTAAATTTTAATGATAAGTTAACACAATATTATATCAAATTTTAAATTAAGAGAGAGAGAGAGAGAGAGAGAGAGAGAGAGAGAGAGAGAGAGAGAGTATAACCATTTATTTAGAATCGAATATCGTATCAAACATTTATTTAGTAATAAAATACTATATCTGGCAGCAATCTTTCGGAATTCAGCTCAGGGCCCACCCATAATGAGAGCAGCACATTGTTGTCTGATGAAAAGTGTACGGAATATTCTATTCAAAGAAAATAGTTTAAATAATTGATCTGTTCATGATGGCAAACATATTTCGGTATTAATTAAATTTAATTTTCCGTATACACGTCAAACAGTTTTCCCATGTTAGGATCCTTTGGGAGAAATTAAAACTTTTTAAATTCTTTATAAAAATATTTACTGCTTCTACAACGGCTGTATTTTCTTCATTTGTCATTTGTTTTATCCTTTGTCATAAGCAACGATAACATGCATCATTGCTGTGGTCAGGTAGACAAGTTAAGGTATTTTTGATACTCATTGTCAATACATCTCATCAAGCGCAAACCTAATTTAAACAGAGAGCACAGATGTTTTGGTTTTGTGTACAATTTCAAATAATCGTTAGCAACACATACACAGAGCGCTCCGGTAAAAAATGTACAATGTGCACGACACAGTACACGTGAACTATGCTTGACTGACAAGTCAGATCGGTTTTTAACGTTAATAACGTGCTTTTACATTCGGAAATTAACTTTAAATTTCGCATTAACGAATGGGTTTGTCTGTGTATTAAAGAAAAGTATCCCAGTATTTCCGTTCAGTCACTAAGCCGGAGTGCTGAACATTGAAAGACATCATGGTTTTAATTTTCTGGATTTTACTTATATTTTCCTTTATAGATTTACGTAAGTTGGTTATTTTGAAATCAGTTTTGCCAATTTAAATTTTTATTTGACGATACATCTTTTACAATTTGCAATTACCTTTTTTTTTTAATTTATAACAAGATATCGAAGCAAAATGGTCAATGGTCAAATATTTGATTTGTGACTTAAATGAATCTATTATAATGATATTTATTTATGTGCGGAAAGTGTTTTCGCAAGGCTGCGCTAACCTTTATCTTGAACGCCGATTGCAACCAATAAAAAGCATACAGGCTGAAATTCCGTCCTAATACAAAAAACCTACATATACCTACATATTTTTAATTTAAGTGTTTTTTTAAAAAAAAATAAGATAAAACATTAAAACTTTAAAAAAAACTTTCTAAAAGACATGCATGACATATTATTTTATGACCAACTTAAATGGACGCCATTTGCAGCAGAAGTCGCAGTCAAGATACGCAGACTGGCTACTGTATGCAGGTTAACTCAAACGACAGTTCTGTTCACTCTTCGCATGAAACCACATTTCCAGTTATTATTATGGAATGTTATATACAAAAAGTATACGTATAAAGTTAGTTTCGAAATTCCTGAAATGCGCATGATAGTTGCATTAGAGTCTGAGAGTCTATTCAGTTGTTTTCTGTTACTGTAAAATTTATTCAGGGGTTCTCCACAGGAAGGAATCTAAGCGCTGCGGTAAGAGCGCGTAAACACCTTCAACACAGCGCTGTGTAAGGCATTCATTGAAATATATGTCATTAGCAAAAACTTGTATTAATCAGTTAAAGTCAACATAGTCAGTATGTTTCATTTTAGGCATTAAAATGAGAGAAGATATGCTAAGAAAAATAATGACTAATAGGAAAGTAAGCTTTTGCAAAATTTTGTTAGAGAATTCGAGCGTTAGGGGAATACGATTTCTGATAGTCAAGCGCTAGGGGAATACAATTTCTGATCGTCAAGCGCAGGGGTGCCCCTGTGCTTCAATGACCTGTAATTGCTATTCGCGAAATGGATTTCATACTGTAGTATACTTTTAAGGAATTAAGGAATACATTCCATAAACCACATGTATGTCCACACAGGCTTTATTTACATACTGATATCGCCCGTGGGTTCATTATGTTAACGAAGCCATCTTAATTGTATATGGCTAGTTGCTATCTGTTCGACTGCGGCGTTGGTCTAGTGGTAAAGCGCCCGCCTCGCATGGAGACGATCGTGGGTTCGATCCACGGCCGGTCATACCAAAGACTTAAACTATGAGACTAAAAACTTCCTCACTTGGCGCTCAGCATTTAGAAGTTCGTTCTCGGTCTGAACGCCCTGGTGTCTGTGACTGGGTGGGGTATCATGCCACGTGTCTGCGGCATGAAATTCCGGTGGCAGCGCTTAGAATATTGTCTCAAGTAGACATCGATATGATTTCTCGTCACGAGCAATCAGAACAGGTTCTGCACTGGTTCTGCACTATCAGAATAAATAGGTAAAATGTATCTATTCATGGAAATTGACTATGTGCGACTTTTGAGTCTGGAAGGATCCAGTTAAAATGCATATGGAGTAAAGAGTAAAACACCATACAACAACAATAACAACAACTCTAAATGTTCATCTCTGTCCTTGTTACTTTTCTCTTTTGCATCGTTAATAACGTGCTTTGTTAGATTCTGATTTAACAGAGAGGATATCGTGGCCTAACAATACAGCGTAAATTACTGTAAACATTCTGGAATATTTCAGACATTTCCCAAGAGTTATCCGATAATTGCCTTTGCAAAATTTCATGATATTGAAGAATAAATTCAATAACTTCCCTTAGACCGTGAAAAAACATACATGTATCGTTTCGCTCTGATAGGTATGACGTGTTATATATGCTCTCGGGTATAATACATCTTAATTTTGACAAGGACTTATATAAGGTTTTGAAAAGCACGTTTTGATGTTTTTAATGTGTAGTATAAAATGAAATTGATGCAACTTAATAATTAACGTTTTGGCTGCTCCGCGATTCGATCCGAAACCAGTCGTGTAATCATTAATGAATGGCATCCGGACAAAAGCGCCTTGGAAAAAAATGAACACATGGACAAAAGACCCCTAGGTACATTTTAGATGTTGGACAAAAGCCTCTTGGTACATTTTAGAAGGTGGACAAAAGCCTCTTGGTACATTTTAGAAGGTGGACAAAAGCCCTTTGATAGATTTAAGGAGAAAATGTTATTTCTTGAATGCGTTTTTTATGCTTGAAAACAAAATAAAATAGTCTGTATTCTGAATGTAACATCAATAAAGTAACATATTAATAAACAATATATATTAAAATAATCAAGGGTCTTTTGTTCTCTTTTACAAATCCACAAAGGGACTTTTGTCCAACTTCTACAATTTACCAAGGGACCTTTGTCCATATGTACATTTTTAACCAAGGGGCTTTTGTCCGGTTCGGATCAAATCGCGGAGCAGCCAAAAACTTTAAAAGTCCACTTTCTGAAATCGACCAAGGTGGTTTTGTCCATGGGTGTTTTGTCCAAGGGGCTTTTATTCTACATTCTTAATGAATGCCTAAACTGTTACAACATACTAAATAAAAGGCCTGAACGGTCTGAGGGAAGGCTCACTCGTTCACAGTCTTGCCCATCATGTCGTCTTTCTGTAAGTTGTTGTCTAATTATGATATACGGATTTACCAATGAGCCCATGAATTTTATTCAAATAGATGATAATCTATAGATATTTTCTAAATTTTAGTTGGTGATGATATAATTGTATACAGTTTTGTTTCTTTTTTTTATCGTATGCCTTTTGATATCATAAACCAACACATTGATGACCTATCAAACACATATCATAGTTGTTATGTTAGTGGCAACACAAGTCTTCCAGTCTTCCATATAATGTAGCTACGAGTATAAAATCATATAAAACAAAATATTTGAAAGACAGATGAAATTTATTTTATAATAAACCAAACAACCTGTGGTTGATAAATAGAAAGAAAGAACCGAACAAATAGCATAGTTTAACACGGGTTGCCGCCCTTCTGCGTTGGAGATGACCCCTATTAACTAGAAATGTGTTTCTGATCAAATCGTTTGAACACCGCAAAAAATCATAAAAGTGGTGTTAAAACTCTAATACTTTGTATGTATTTCGTTGTTATAGGTAATTCTATTAATGTGGCAGGTATTTAGATGTTCTGATTTTTTTATGCACATGTATAAGAAAAGAAAAGAAAACATTCGTATAATAGCGTAAACGTCGATAGAAAAACGACTGATTTTCACGAGTGACAAATCGATATTTTAAATTAAACATAGCAAATATGTTATCTGTTAAAGTATCATAGGTTTTCTTTTATTAACATATATAATTCAGAATCGAACGTCAATCTGATATCGTGGTATGGAGACCACCATTTCAATTGTTCCCTGCATGTTATAAAAAAAATGGCGGCCATATTAATCGTCGCTTAGAACGCTGAATGGGGACTATTTTTACCGTTGCTGTACTTATGCGCAGAAGTCATCTATATTTTAGTGGAAATTGTATGCTTTAACTACCGCATATTTGAAAATTTTGAAACTATTTTATCGGTCGGAGGAATAATCTTGGTCAACAGAATAACAAAGGTTATAGAACAAAACTGTAATATAGGCCGCACGATCCCTATGGTACTAGAAACTTTCTCTGGTGTCAGTATAATGTAACTGGGTGGAGTACCATGCCACATGTCTGCGGCATGATACTCCAGTGTGACAGCGCTTAGAATACTGTTTCGAGTATACACCGTCACGATATAGTTGAAAAATTGATAACGTCGCTGAACATCTTACAAATAACAATTATCACAGATAACCAGCCTAATCTTAAACATTTATAACCAAATGTCTTACTTGTCCATAATATTGTATTCTAAGGTTTCTGTGACAATTGCGGGGATGGAGATACAGTTGGCAATGTCGATTTCAAGAAAGGAATAGATAAGCACGACGACCTTGATCGTGAGTATGGTCATTATATTATAAAAAACCCGTTTAATTTTAGAATATATATTGATGTATTGCATGTGGTTGGCGTCTGTCGAAATTATTGATATAAAGTAGATATCATTGAGCGAAATATCTTACAGAAAAGCATAACAAAGAAGAGGATTTCAAACTGACTATGATTATAAACTAAATAATGGCAGATATATGTTTTGAAAAAAAAAAAAGAAATATATTAATTTATACACATATACACACATAGCATTATTTGCGTTTTGGTATGATTCAACATAACGGCAGATTGAACATTAGTTTGATTATTCGTTATTAGTCATTATTCGTATTTCGATATTCAATATGCTATATTGAACGAAATAGCTAACCCGCCACTCTCGTATTTTTCAATATCTTCGTCAAAATAATGAGAAGGGTTATTTATTTTTTAAGGTATTCATCTATGTATTTATCTAACTTACCCTAAATGTTCTTTCTTATTCGAGTCCAAATTTCAGGGAGATTGTGTCCATACTTTTAGAATAAAATACATGAAATGTCATGTTCATAAAATATTAGGTGGCGAGTTAGTTGTTCTATTCAGTACACTGACAACATCTTAACATATAATCAGCCTCCAAAACGTAAGAGTTACACATTTAACTATCGAAAGTTGAAAAACGAATATCAAACTATCTTATCAAGGACGAGGATTAAGAATCCCCCAACATGGTCCTGTTTAATGCAATATAATTAAACATGTATCAATTTTGCAATTTGAATGTGTGTTTTTTTATGAATATATTTCATTATTTTTTAAAAAAAGATAAAAAAAATTCGCTTAATACAGTACCATTAAAGTGTACATGTACAGCGAAAATATGCAGTTTTACTACTTTTTAAGCCATTTATGTAATACATGTACTAAATAGAACAGCGACCCCGCCACCTGACTGTTATATACCCGCAATTTTATGTCTCTTCAAACAGTATCAAAGCAATTACCTTGAAATTTGGACTTGAATAAGAAACAATAATTAAGATATTTAAAATCAATACATAGTTGTCAGTCAAAGTCGCATACAACATATTTTGACGAATATTGGATATAAAAAAGTGGCGGGTTAGCTGTTCCGTTCAGTATACATACATATATATGATGCTGGTTTTAACAGTGAAGGCACTCTTCACAAGAAAATATTTACACATGTTGCTCAAAGTATACTAGACAATGATCAGAATAAATTTCTTTGTGTGGCAAGAGCGCCTTCCTTTAAAAATAAACTATATAAATCCGAAAAATAGACAATAAATGGGAAGAATGAGTATTTTCATAATGTCAACCGTCTTTATATTCATCATATGATTAAAAAAATCATGCAACCCAAAAATATAATATACATATTTTAGTGCATAACATGTATGCTCCAAGTTTCTTTTCCAATAGCGTGTGTCCTATTCCTGATAGTAACAGTGTATAAACGGTTCTGTACATGGGTATTAAATTTGTTGACAAGAATGATAGAAACAGTGTAAAAACGGTTCTGTACATGGATATTAAATTTGTTGACAAGAATGATAGAAACAGTGTAAAAACGGTTCTGTACATGGATATTAAATTTTATGACAACAATAAAAAAACAAAAGAGTGTATAAATGGTACAGTATATGTGTATAACGTTTGTTGACAAGAATGATACACGTGTATTACGTTTGATGAAAATAATGATAGAAACAGTGCAAAAATGGTACTGTACACGTGTATTACGTTTGTTGACAAGAATGATAGGAACAGTGTAGAAATGGTAATGAACACGTGTATTACGTTTGTTGAAAATAATGATACAAACAGTGTAGAAATGGTACTGTACACGTGTATAACGTTTGTTGACAAAAAATATAGAAACAGTGTATAAATGATTATGTACATGTGTATAACGTTTGTTGACAAGAATGATAAAACAGTTTATAAATGGTACTGTACATGTTTATTTCGTTTGTTGACAAGAATGATAGAAACGGTTTATGAATGGTAATTTAAATGTACATGTGTATTACGCTTGTTGACAAGAATGATAGAAACAGTTTATAAATGTTACTGTACATGTGTTTTACGCTTGTTGGCAAGAATGATAAAAACAGTTTAAAAATGGTACTGCACATGTGTATTACGTTTGTTGACAAGAATGATAGAAACTGTTTATAAATGGTACTGTACATGTGTATTACGTTTGTTGACAAGAATAATAGAAACAGTGAATAAATGGTACTCTATATGTGTTTTACGTTTGTTGACAAGAATGACAGAAACAGTATAGAAATGGTACTGTACAAATGTATTACGTTTGTTGACAAGAATGATAGAAACAGTATAGAAATGGTACTGTACATGTGTATTAGTTTGTTGACAAGAATGAAAGAAACGGTTTAAAAATGGTACTGCACATGTGTATTACGTTTGTTGACAAGAATGATAGAAACATTTTAGAAATGGTACTGTACATGTGTATTACGTTTGTTGAGAAGAACGAAAGAAACTTTTTATAGCTGCTATTGTACAAGTGTATTTTGTTTGTTGACAATAGTGAAAAAAACAGTGACAAATGGTACTGTACAAGTGTATTACATTTGTTTACAAGAATGATAGAAACAGTTTATAAATGGTACTGTACGTGTGTATAACGTTTGTTGAGAAGAATGATAGAAACAGTTTATAAATGATACTGTACATGTGTATAACGTTTGTTTACAAGAATAATAGAAACAATTTATAAATAGTACTGTACATGTGTATTACGTTTGTTGACAAGAATAATAGAAACAGTTTATACATGATACTGTACATGTGTATTACGTTTGTTGATAAAAATAATAGAAACAGTTTAAAAATGGTACTGTACATGTGTATTACGTTTGTTGACAAGAATGATAGAAACAGTTTAAAAATGGTACTGTACATGTGTATTACGTTTGTTGACAAGAATGATAGAAACAGTTTATAAATGATACTGTACATGTGTATTACGTTTGTTGACAAGAATAATAGAAACAGTTTATAAATGGTACTGTACACGTGTTTTTCGTTTGTTTACAAGAATGACAGAAAAAGTTTATCAATGGTTTTCTATATGTGTATTACGTTTGTTGACAAGAATGATAGAAACAGTTTATAAATATTACTGTACATGTGTATAACGTTTGTTGACAAGAATTATAAAAACAGTTTATAAACGATACTGCACATGTGTATTACGTTTGTTGACAAGACTAATAGAAACAGTTTATAATTGATAGTGTACATGTGTATTACGCTTGTTGACAAGAATGATAGAATCAGTTTATAAATGGTACTTAACATGTGTATTACGTTTGTTGAAAAAATAATAGAAACAGTGTAGATATGTACAGTACGCGTACATAACGTTCGTTGACAAGAAAGATAGAAACAGTGTTTAAATGGTACTGTACGTGTGTATTACGTTTGTTGACAAGAATGATAGATACGGTTTATAAAAGGTACTCTATATGTTCATTACGTTCGGTGACAAGAAGGATAGAAACAGTGTTAAAATGGTACTGTACGTGTGTATTACGTTTGGTGAAAAGAATGATAGAAACAATTTATAATTGGTACAGTACACGTGTATAACGTTTGTTGACAAGAAGGATAGAAGCAGTGTATAAATGGTTCAGTACATGTGTATTTCGTTTGTTGACAAGAATGATAGAAACGGTTTATGAATGGTAATTTAAATGTACATGTGTATTACGCTTGTTGACAAGAATGATAGAAACAGTTTATAAATGTTACTGTACATGTGTATTACGCTTGTTGGCAAGAATGATAAAAACAGTTTAAAAATGGTACTGCACATGTGTATTACGTTTGTTGACAAGAATGATAGAAGCAGTGTATAAATGGTTCAGTACATGTGTATTACATTCTTTGACAAGAATGATAGAAACAGTGTTGAAATGATACTGTACACGTGTATTAAATTTGGTGACAAGAAGGATAGAAACTCTGTAGAAATGGTACTGTACATGTGTATTACGTTTGTTGACAAGAATGGCAGAAACAGTGTATTAATGGAACTGTACACGTGTATTACGTTTGTTGTCAAGAACTGCGGAAACAATTTAAAAATGCTACTGTGCATTTGTATTACATTTGTTGACAGGAATGGCAGAAACAGTTTGTAAATGGTACTGTACATGTGTATTACGTTTGTTGTGAAGAACGACAGAAACAGTGTATAAATGGTATTGTACATGTGTATTACGTTTGTTGTCAGGAAAGGCAGAAACAGTATATAAATGGTATTGTACATGTGTATTACGTTTGTTGTCAAGAATGTCAGAGACAGTGTAGAAATGATGCTGTACACGCGTCGTATTACGTTTGTTGACGATTAAATACAGTATATATATTGATTGTAATATGTTTATTTCAGAAACATTATATCTGGCTGCCTCTAGTTTGTTTACATACACCTGCTGCGGACTTGCACGACAAATAAAGACCTATGTAACAAAGGACGTGGAGTTTCACGCGTTGGTGTGGAGACCTCAGATCGAACCCGGCAAATACAAACTTGTCAACGATTTTTCCTTCAACAGTACGGATCTGCTTGAAATGTGTACAAACTAAGCGTATCATATATGCATATAAATACTGATATATCTAAGCATACACTACTCAACTTTTATATTAAGTCACCATGATTTATTGATATTCCGTCAACACGAGTTTGATTCATAAATTTCATATTTTAATACACGATCTAATGAACAAATGCATCGGACATAGTTTCATTTAAATTCAGACTAAAATTATTCTTGTTACAACTTTTTGAATGCACCATCTGCAAAGTGAAAACTCGCAATTGTTTCATTATCTTGTTGTTTCACAATCTGCAACGATCTCGACCTCGGTGGTTTTTACCGTTAACGGAGTAGGTGTAGTGTTTGTAAAAAAAGTAACTTTCACAGTCACTTATGTTGCTGTATATATATCAGAACTTTAACCAGGCCCGGAAAAACATTGTCCAAAAATACTTTCAGAAATACATCGTTTTGACGAGACCGTATCGCTGAAATTGGTGTAGCTATCTGGAAATTGATTTGACGGGTAATGCCTTTCAAAAAATTCGGATAATATACTTTATAAGAGTGTTGATGAAACTATATATGAAACTGACAAAATATCAATAAATCTAGGTGAGCGATAATGAAAGCTGAGTAGACCCTTGGGGCAGTAGTCAACTACCATCCTAAAGAATATTCTTAGACTTGAACTCAAGAATAAATTTTGAAAAACACACTTTGAAACCATTTTTGAGATCAACATTTGCAAGCATGCAAGGACACCTAATATATAGTCAAATAAAGTCTCGCAGTTGTTCGGATGATTTTTGGATTTTCAAGCTTAAGTGTAAAAATATTCAAGGGCTGGTTACTAAGCTTAAATATTTTAATTGAACATTTTTTATCATTTATGTTACACCTTAAGGTACACATGAAGTGTCCATTGTTGTACATGCATTATGTACTATGGGAGAAAAATAACACATATTGTTATTATTATAAGAGTCTTAAAAGGTCTGAAACTGGCCTTGCCGGTCAGGTCAGTTACTTTTCTTCTAATATCAATTTGGTATTGCAGCTGTCGACACGCATTAAACTTCAAGTTACCTTTATTTGAATTGGTGTTTCAATGAATGAAAAGAATTTATATATGTTTTATTTGCTATATGAATAAAGAGAAAAACAATGGTTTCACCTCGAGCAAATCCACCAGTTATTTGTTTCCTTCGATACACTCTTTAAAGTGTCAATTATAACTCGGATGTGTTATGCATTTTATGTTTTCATTCGTTTTATGCATAAATATATATTTATTCACGTCTGTTACCGCAACTGACGCGCAAGTGTGCATGGACGTCATGTCATGCCACCCATGCATTCAGTCATATTAAGTCATGGTATCACTACAAAAACTGTTAATCCGGTATAATGTTAATATTTAGTTCAATATTAGTACTTCAACTGTATTATTGGTAAGTACACTTCTACTTACAGTAACCGGGGCACCTACGGCTCGTGCGGCTTCCGTTTCGCCAATTGCTCGACCCAGAGTCAAAGTCGGGGATATAGTTGGCTGGTAAGATATTTATGAATGTTTAAATCAGTTTAATAAAATGTTAACTACGTGTATTGAAATGCTATACAGTCTAACCTGTGTTAGTGGTCACCTCTACTAGGCAACTATTTGTCTTCAACAGTCACATGTTCTATTTTCTATTTTTATAATTTCAGTTGTAGTTAACCTGTATTAAACAGCCACCTGTCTTAAGGGGTCAGTTTTGCTCTTTTCTTTGAGTGGCTGCTGAAGACAGGTTTGACTGTTTTTAAAATTTGCTTCATTGATAGGTTTTGGTAAGTGGACTTTTAACTTTAACAGACACGGAAGGACTGATTCGACTATTTTACTAAGTCTATATAAATTGACCACATGGGAATATTGCATTAACATTGCAAAGCTTTTGACCGTATCCTGGAATGTTTTTACTTATTAATGATTTCTATTGTGAGAATTATTCGTTTGTGTAGTTTGTTATGATTAATATCAAAATCACATATTGAACTCTGTCTGAAGCATGCACATGTAGCCTTAAAAGTAGTGTACATATACAAAATATCATTGACAGTTGGGTATATACATGTATATACAGTAGTATTGACAGCTGCGTTCATATATACAAAGTAGTATTAGCATCTACGTACATATACAAAAAAATTAACAGAAGTGTACATATACAAAGTATCAATGGCAGCTGCGTTTATATACACAGTAGTATTGACAGCTGCGTAAATATATTAAAAGTAGTATTAGCATCTATGTACATATACAAAAAAGCTTTCACTGAACTTTTACATATACAAAGTATCATTGACAGCTGCGTATATATACACAGTAGTATTGATAGCTACGTACATATATACAAAATAGTATTAGCAGCTACATATACTAAAAAAGCTTTAACAGAAGTGTATATATACAAAGTAGTATTGACAGATGTGTATATATACAAAGTAGTATTGATAGCTACGTGTATATACAAAAAGCAGTATTGATAACTACGTACATATGAAAAGTAGCTTTGACAACAGTGTGAATATATAAAATAGTATTGACAGCTGTTCATATATATATATATATATATATATATATACAAAGCAGTATTGGCAGCTGTTTATATATAAAAAACAATATTGACAGATACATATACAAAGTACCTTTGACAGCAGTGTGCGTATATAAAGTAGTATTGACAGCTACGTATATATACAAAGTAGTATTGCCAGCTACTTATATACAAAAAGCAGTATTTTTACAGTTACGTACATATACAAAGTAGCTTTGACAGCAGTGTGTATATATAAAGTAGTATTAACAACTGCGTGTATATATTTACACACACAGAGTATAAAATTGACAGCTGATATATATACAAAGTAGTATTGACAGCTGCGTACATATACAACGTAGCCTCGATTACAGTGTACATATACAAAGTAGTATAGACAGCTGCATATAAACCTTAAGTAATATTGACAGCTGCGTATGTAAATCAAGGATTATTGGCAGCTGCATATATACACACAAAGTAGTATTGACAGCTGCATATGTAAACAAAGTAGCCTCGATAACAGTGTGCATATACAAAGTAGTATTTACATATGCTTATAAATACAAAGTAGTATTGACAGCTGCATATATACACAGCAGCATTGACAGGACAGCTGTGTACATATCCGATGAAGCATTGATAGCTGTGTACATATATAGTATAGTCTTGACAGCTATCTACATATACAAATAAGCCTTGATTGCTGAGTACATATACGATGAAACATTGACAGCTGTGTACATATACAAAGTAGCACTGACAGTTGTTTACATATTCAATGTAGTCTTGGCAGCTTTGTACATGAACAATCATTGACGGCTGCGTTCATATGCAAAATAGCGTTGATAGTTGCCTGCATATGCAAAGAAGTTTTAATAGTTGTCTGCATATACAAAGAAGCCTTGACAGTTATCTACATAAACTAAGTAACCTAAATAGCTATGTAAATATTATCTTTAGTCTTGGCCGTTATGTACATGTTCAATAACATACATATACAGTGCAGTCTTGCCATCTGTGTACATGTAAATAAACAAAGAAGACTACATAAATTAGTACATATACAAAGTTACCTTTACAGCAGTGTACACATACAGAGGAGCCTTGAAGGCTGCTTGCATATACAAAATAGCATTGATGACTGCATACATATAGAATGTAGCATTGGCAGCTATGCACATATATAATGTCATCCCGACATTTCTATACATATACAAAGTAGCCATTAGCTATATTCATAAACAATGTATATACAATGTAGTCTTAGCAGCTGTGTACCTATACAAAGTAGTCTTTATGGCTGCGTATATATAGAAAGCAGCCTTTGTAGCTACGAAAATATACAGCTGTGTACATATACAAAGTAGCCTTAACGGATTAGTATGATATATACATTTACCTACTTCATTTTAATCATTTACATACATTGACTTTAATTTTAGTTTTGTATATATTAAGGTATTCTCACGGGATATCTCGTGTGCCCTATGTAAACAAGAAAATGGATGGCTATGTAAGAATGCTGCCTGTTACGTCATATCCAGAGGTTGGGGATGTAATAGATTGGTCGGACTCCAAGAAGGAAACAAATCGTTTATATGCTGTATTCGAAGTCCTTCAAGGAAGTACTCTACATTTGATTTTTTAACATGTTAATTGTATTTATTAAACATTCTTAACTGTTATGCGCAAAAATTACAACTCAAGTCGAAATAATATACACTTGATGACTAACATAACTACGTAATAGTAAACAATTGTAAGATTCATTATTAACTATGGAGCATATGGTCTTGTGCATCCGGAGAAGGCCTGACCTTCGTAGGTTCGATACCTTTCCGCTGCACATGTGGTGACCTTTGGCAGGACACTATATCCGTTGATGCTTAGGACGTATTATGCTGTTGATACCGAAGAAGATTTCGAGCGTGATTTACCTAAGTTGTAAGAACTGTTTCACAAGCGATGTAAAATAAATATTTTGCAAAACATTATTATTATAAAATACAGTCTCGAAGGGTTAACGAGCAGCTTAGGAGGTGTCACCAGATGCGAGTTATTGTGATAATTTCTAAAATACGAAAGGCACCGTTTCAGATTTATCACTATTTCGTTCTAAAACTACGTTTGATTGAAACAGAAGTGTACCGGTTAATTGAAAAGTAACACATTTTTAAATTACTATAATATAGTTTCCTAGACAAACAAAACTTCATTTAGTGCTATTGTCATTAAAATACTTTATGAATTGAACTAAGTTTTCCTTCGTTATATTGACATGTTTTTATTAAATGTTTAAGATATTGAGCCACCAGAGTTTAAAAAGCTTGTTGAAAGTATGGACGTGGATGTCACAACAGAAGTTGGTTCTGATATATATACGCTCATCATAGCAAATGAGAGGTTGGTGGACCTCGTGATCACCATCACACCTGATGCGTATTTTAAGATTGACACAGAAGGTAAGTAGTGCTTTGTTTTAGATGTCAAATATTCATTACGGTTATATTAAATGTAAAAAAATATGATTTAAATGTGAAAAGGGTCAGGAGGTACGACGACTGACGGAAATTAATACGCCCGACTCGTATGCTAGATGAATTATAAATGTACCATTTTCTAGAGTTATAGGATAAAAAGAATCTTACATTTGTGCTAATTTAGTATTGCCAACTATGATCTAATGCCAAACAAAGCTTCGATTAATAAATTCCTCTATATATTCCACAACAAAAGATTTAAAGACATAGTGTCTTACACTTATATACTTACCTTTGTATCTCCGTTCACAAGGAATCTGTTGTTTTGTTGTTGAAATTTTCAATTCTAAAAAGACTAATCATCATTGTTCTTAAATATGATTCAATTATTTCGGTAGATTCAGCGTGAACGTCCGAAATACCCCATGAGGATTAATTACCATACACGATAGATCAATATAAATTAATTTCCACATAGTGTACACATGTATCAACTATACCCGAATGTCATAAAAGTCACAAAACGTATTCTTATACATGTGCCATGAAACAAATAAAGGGTATTTGGTCTGTTCGATGTTTACATGGTTTGTTGATAAATGTTGGTTCGCCATGGCCGAGTAGTTTGTGCCGCTGTTACCACTTACCTCTTGCAGAGGTCGATCAAACAGTTGTTATTATGCGTTTACTTGTATAACGGATCAGATTGAAATCAAATTGAAATCACGTGACTCACAAAATACGTCACAAAATATGTTGCACTTTTCAGCTAGGAGTAGCCAAAGTCAGGAAATACATTTTCAACATATTATTTTGGCTTGTTTAAATAGTTAACATTTTAGAAATTCGGGGTCAGTGAGAATATATAGGCATAATTTGTTGAAAAAAATGTTTTTAGCCAGTTATAAAGTTAAAAAAATAACCAAAAAAACATATATAAAAGTGCACTATGCTGACCATTTTAGCTGCTTAAACCAGATTCGCAGCGGTATTGTGACGCCATATTGATATCTTGTAGTTTATATAGGTGTGTGTTAATTACTATTTACATGCTTCTTCATTCATAACCCTGGTTTTCTTATTTGATATTTTAGTTCCAGTATATCTTATGACTTTAAATTGGTTTAATTAAAGAGGCCGAACCTACGACATATGGCGCGAAGGCACTCGATTTGTTAGATGATGTTCAAATATATTTATATATAGTAAATAATAAACTGTTTTATGATTTATCATGTAAAGCACAAATTGATATTCAACTTTAAATTGTATTTCTTTGACAGGTAGGTTACTTGTGGCACGACCTCTTGTACTGGGATCAACTACCGTACACATCACTGCTGTGAATATATGTGGGGTATCCTCAAAGGCTTCTATTGTCATCCAAGTTGCAGAGGTGAATATATTCATAAAACAGTATTAACATTTTAGTCTTAACAAAATGAATGTTATTTTATAAATATATGAATAACTTATAAGCAGCTGTAATATTATCCTCGAAAAATCACATTCACTACAGCTAGGACGGTAATCACTTTAGAATATACGCTTTGTTTGAGTATTAAGTGTTATTTTCATGCCACCACAGGCTAACAAACGACCAGTTAACCCACCACTGTTTCCTTGGATCCTGGAACGTTAACCGGTACTCGAGAACATCAATCTCCACAAGGAACTGATCACGTTCTCACTCTAATCAGCGATGACAATGAGACACAAATTCGTATATCAATGAGCATAGATACTGTGGCCGGGCGGAGATTCAAACTCATAACCACTTGATTGATTGTCAGACGCGCTATCGACTGAGCTAACCGGGCCTGGCATAATATGCGTTTATTCATTCGGCATACCATGTGTATAAAACGATTTTGGTCTGCTCAATATTTTAATAACAATTTAGATTTTCATAAAAATATCGTTAGTATTGTTTGAATTAAATGAGAATGCCATTTCTAGCACGATAAATTAATTGTATCCTATTACAAAAAAAATGTTAGACTATTTTATATCAATAAAACAATCAATTTGATTGAGTTGTTTACATTTATAATGTATGTTACAATCACAACTTCAATTTTGTTAAAATTGAATACTGCAAAGGATTTGAACAAACTAAACACATTATAGAAAAAAAATGACTATGAATTATGGGACACACAGGGAATTCTGCGGGTTCACGTTGGGTATAGCAGACCTGAATCGGTAACAGAGAAAGAATACCATGACGTCGTGTGCAAAGCCAATTGCTACATGATATACTATACGAGAAGTACCGCAAATATCTGCATTGGTTTGAAGTATGTTTTGTGTTGAATACATTTTCTGCATATCTTGAAAGCTGTTGATAGAAACTTCGAATAGGTTCTTTAACGAAGAACGTCAAGCTGATGACAAACCAAATAACATCAATTGTGTTATCGGAAAGTGTCGAATAAAAAATAAAGACAAATAGGTACATCGAAGTTTAAACAGTGGTTTTAAATTAACTGAAAACAAATTAAAAACTTGTTAACTTGTAAACAATATTTTTTTTTTGAATAAACACTAAGCAGATAAATGACCATCAGGAATGGTTGAAATAAATACGATACTATATGAAACTATTGATTTGGAAAGTTTAGAGGCTAAAATCTATTTTTTTTTTCTGCATATCTGCTCATTTAGTAATACATTTATATTTATTTTTTATATATTAATAGGGAGTTACACCAGCACCTCCAACAACAACAACACAACTACCACCACCACCACCACTAACAACAGCGACAACAACAACAGCAACAACAACGACAACACTAACAACAAAACCACCACCAAGAACAAACCTAACACTACCGCCAACAACAAAACCACCACCGCCCACAACAAAACCACAACCGCTCACAACAAAACCAGCACCGCTCACAACAAAACCACCACCGCCAACAACAAAACCACAACCGATAACAACAAAACCACCACCGTCAACAACAAAACCACAACCGATAACAACAAAACCACAACCGATAACAACCAAGCCACAACCGATAACAACCAAACCACAACCGATAACAACAAAACCACTACCAATTACAACAACAGTTATTGTAACACGCAGCACTGAAAGCCCTAGTAATACGTATACAACAAACAACTTTCCAGACGCCGACGTGGGAGACACTTCAATCATAAACGAGACAATCACACGTAATGTTACGGATGCCGAGGAGCAGGGACACTGTAAGCACACATTTTATTATACGAGTTACATTATTACACACTTGCTAGCGTACACATATACATTATAACACATTTAACATGTTACAAAATGTCTTTAACTTTGTTTGTTTAAATGTTTAACGCCATTGAGGGCTAACAGACTAACTATTCTTTCCTGGTAGCATGGAAGGTAAACCAGTACTCAATCACACCCATTTCGCAAGTAAACGATGCATTTTCAACTTGAATCAGCGGAGAGAGACGAATGCCAATGAAATGTAATGTCGTATATCAATCACCACATAAACTGTGGTGGGGATTCGAACTCGCGCCCCCTGGATTGATAGTCAGACTTGCAACCGACTGAGCTTACTTGGTACATGTACATGAATAACCAGAATGACACAATTATGGTTACGGTAGATGTTGTTAGTTGTTTTAAACTTATTTAGTTTGAATCTTTTGTAAAATATATGCTTAAAAATCACGTCCTGGTAACATAAATAATAGGGATAAAATATAAAATATTTCAAGAACATCACACGTGGCCGCAACGTATCGAACTAAAGACTCCCTGTTCCTGAATCCTATGCTTTACCACTAAACGACACGTTCCACTATTATTTTTCACTACATGTCCACTTTATCAATACTGCAGCCGACGGTTGGAAGATAGGAGTTGGTATAACGGTCACACTGGTGTTGATAGCAGTTATTGTACCGGTGGTATGGTTTGTCCTAAAGAAAGAACAATGGAAGTACCGCGGGAAAACATGTCCAGATCAAAAGACAGATGAAGAACGTACACAACAGAATGGCAAAGATACGTTAAAAGTGCCTGAAATTGAATAAAGTTTATATTAAGAATAATAAACTAGCAAAATAAGGAATAACGACTCATCATTGCATTAAAAGGCATACCATTTTTCATACATGAGCAAGATCAACTAACATCATTTACTCTAGGTTCCATTCTGGCAATTTTCTCAGATTGAGGTATACTGCAACCTTTGTCATTAGTCTCAGTCAACCCTCGTCATTAATCTCAGTCACCCCTCGTGATTTGTCTTAGTCAACCCTCGTCATTAGTCTCGGTCAACCTTCGTGATGTGTCTCAGTAAACTATCGTGATTGGTCTCAGTCAACCCTCGTCATAAGTCTTAGTCACCTCTCGTGATAAGTTCCGATCAACCCTCGTGATTTGTCGTAGTTAACTCTCGTGATTGGCTCATTCAACCTTGTCATTAGTTTTAGTCAACCCTCGTGATTTGTCTCAGTCAACCCTCGTGATTTGTCCCAGTCAACCCTCGTCATTAGTCTCAGTCAACCTCTGTCATTAGTCTCAGTCAACCCCCGTGATTGATTTCAGTCAACCCTCATCATTAGTCTAAGTCAACCCTCGTCATAAGTCTCAGTTAACCCTCGTGGTTAGTCTCAGTCAACATGCGTGATGTGTTTCAGTCAGCCCACGTGATTTGTATCCGTCAACCCTCTTCATTGGTCTCAGCCAACATTCGTCATAAATCTCAATCAACCCTCGTAATTTGTCTCAGTCAACCCTCGTCATTAGTCTAAGTCAACTATCGTGATTTGTCTGTCAACCCTCATGATTTGTCTCAATCAACCCTCTCGATTTGTCTCAGTTAACACTCGTGATTTGTCTCAGTCAACCCTCGTCTTTAGACTCAATCAACCCTCGTCATTTATCACAGTCACCCCTCGTGATTTGTATTAGTCAACCCTCCTGATTTGTCTCAGTCAATTCTCGTGATTTGTCCCAGTCAACCCTCGTGAGTTGTCTGTCAAACCTCGTGATTTCTCTCAGTTAACCCTAGTGATGTCTCAGTCAACCTTTGTGATTTGTCTCAGTCAAACCTCGTGATATTTCTCAGTTTAACCTCGTGATTTTTCTCAGCCATCCCTCGTGATTTGTCTCAGCCAACCCTCGCTTTTTGTCTCAGTCAAACCTCGTGATGTTTCTCAGTTTAACCTCGACCTTTTTCTCAGTCAACCCTCGTGATTTGTCTCAGTCAACCCTCGTCATTAGTGTCTGTCAACTCTCGTGATTTGCCTCAATCAACCCTCGTGATTTGTCTCAGCCAACCTTCGTTTTTTGTCACAGTCAAACCCCTTAGTTTGCCTCAGTCAACCCTTTTTATTAGTCACAGTCAACCTCGTGATTTGTCTCAGTCAACTCCTGTGATTTGTTTCAGTCAACCCTCGTGATTTGTCTCAGTCAACACCCGTGATTTGTCTCATTCAACCCTCGTGATTTGTCTCAGTCAACCCTCGTGATTTGTCTCAGTCAACACTCGTCATTTGTCTCAGTCAACCCTCATGATTTGTCTAAGTCAAACCTCGTGATTTATCTCAGTCAACCTTCGTCATTTGTCTCAGTCAACCATTATGATTTATCTCAGTCAAACCACGTGATTTTACTCAGTCAAACCTCGTGATTTTACTCAGTCAAACCTCGTGATTTTTCTCAGTAAAACCTCGTGATTTGTCTCAGTCAACCCTCGTTATTTGTTTCAGTCAACCCTCGCTATTTGTCTCCTTCAACACTTATCATTTGTCTCCGTCATCCCTTATGATTTATCTCAGTCAAACCTCGCGATTTCTCTCAGTCAAACCTCGTCATTTTTCTCAGTCAAACCTCTTGATTTGTCTCAGTCAACCTTCGTTATTTGTCTCAGTCAACACTCGTCATTTGTCTCCGTCAACACTCGTCATTTGTCTCAGTAAACCCTTATGATTTGTCTCAGTCAACCCTTATAATTTATTTCAGTCAACCTTCGTGATTAGTCTCAGTCAACCCTCATGATTTGTCTCAGTCAAACCTCATCATTAGTCTCAGTCAACCCTCATGATTTCTTTTCTCAGTCAGTCCTTGTGATTTGTCTCAGTCAACCCTCGTCATTAGTCTCAGTCAACCCTCTTGATTTGTTTCAGTCAACCCTCGTCATAAGTCTTTGTCACCCTCGTGATTTGTTCCAGTCAACCCTCGTTATTAGTCTCAATCAACCCTCACGATTTGTCTCAGTCAACCTTCATGATTTGTCTCAGTAAACCCTCGTGATTTTTCTCAATCAACCCCCGTGATATGTCTCAGTCAACCCTCGTGATTAATGTCAGTCAATCCTCGTGATTTGTCTCAGTCAACTCCGGTGATTATATAATAAAATGTGTAATTATTGTACAGGTTCACAATACAATAAACTGTATATTAATGGTTCTCCAGTTTCACTTTACAATAAAAAATGAAATGATAGTTCAGTTTTATCATACAATAAAATATGCAATTGTTGGACGGTGTCATTGTACGCTATAAAGTATGTAATCGTTACAAAAAAAATATGAAATGATTGTATATTCTTTCTTTACAACAAAATATGTGATGATTGTATATTCTTACTTTACAACAAACTATGTAATGATTGTATAACCTCTCTTTTCAACAAACTATGTAATGATTGTATAACCTCTCTTTTCAACAAACTATGTAATGATTGTATAACCTCTCTTTACAACAAACTATGTAATGATTGTATAACCTCTCTTTACAACAAACTATGTAATGATTGTATACTCTTCTTTACACCAAAATATGTAATGATTGTATAATCTCTCTTTAAAATGATATATAATGGTAGTATATTCTCTCCTTTCAATAAAATATGTAAAAATTGTATAATCTCTCTTTACAATACTATATAATGATTGTTTACTCTCTCCTTACAACAAAATATGTAATTATTGAATATTTTCTCCTTACAATAATATATGTAATTATTGTATATTCTCTCCTTACAACAATATATGTTATGATTGTATGTTTTCACCTTACAATAAAATATGTAATGATTTTATATTTTCTCTTCACAACAAAACATGTAATGATTGCATAACCTCTCCTTACAATAATATATGTAGTGATTGTATATTATCTCCTTACAATAAAATATGTAAAGATTGTATATTCTCTCTTTACTACAAAATATATAATGATTGTATGTTCTTTCTTTACAACACAATATGTAAAGATGGTACATTCTTTCTTTACAACACAATATGTAATGATTGTATATTCTCTCTTTACAACACAATATATAATGATTGTATATTCTCTTCCTACAACATATATGTAATGATTGTATATTCTCTTCTTACAATTAAACATGTAATGATTGTATATTCTCTTCCTACAACCTATATGTAATGATAGTATATTCTCTTCTTACAATAAAATATATAATGATTGTACATCCTCTCCTTACAATAATATTTGTAATGATTTTATATTCTCTCTTTACAATAAAACATAATGATTGTAAATTCTCTTCCTACAACACTATATGTAATGATTGTATATTACCTCCTTACAATATTATATGTCATGATTATATAATCTCTCCTTACAATAAAATTTATAATGATTGTATATTCTCTCCTTACACTAAATTATGTAATGATTGTATAATATCTCCTTACAACAACATTTATAATGATTGTTTATTCTCTCTTTACAATAAAATATAATGATTGTATTTTCTCTTTCTACAACACTATACGTAATAATTGTATATTATCTCCTTACAATATTATATGTCATGATGGTATAATCTCTCCTGACAATAAAATATATAATGATTGTATATTCTCGCCTTACACTTAAATATGTAATGATTGTATAATATCTCCTTACAACAAAATATATAATGATTGTATATTCTCTCTTTACAATAAAATATAATGATTGTATAATCTCTTCTTACAACACTATATGTAATGATTGTATATTCTGTCCTCACAATAAGATATGTAATAATGGTATATTCTCTCCTTACAAAGGATATGTAATGATTGTATATTATCTCCTTACAATTAAATATGCAATGATTGTGTATTCTTTCCTTACAGTAAAATAGGTAATGCATGAACATGTTTCACTTCACAATAAACTAAGTAATGATTGTACACGTTTACCTTACCGTAAAATATATGATTCTTGGACAGTTTCATTTCACAATAAAGTATGTAACGATTGTACACGTTTACCTTACAAAAAGTATGTTACGCCTGTTCTGTTTCACCTTACGGTAAAACAGGTAATGGTTCTCCAGTTTCACCTTACAATAAAATATGCACCGCTTGTTTCCCTTACATTCATTTTCAGTAAAATAAAATGGTGTTTACGCTGATTCTTGTTTTGCTTAATTAACGTTCTTAACGAAGACGTTAGCTTTGTGATAACAATAACATCATACTCATAACCTCAGACAACAGCGTCTAGCCACGTCCGATATACACAACAACTTTAACTTTAATTTGTACACAGAGGTCAAAATTTAATTTCAATTAACATAATAAGTTTTGAACAGTGTCAATATCAGCGATTACGTTAATATACATATATTTCGAGTTTAGGTCAGATTAAATGCAAATATATTCATACTATTCTAAAGAAGTCATTGCAATTTTTTTATATATCTATACTATGGTATGGTTTCGATTTTTTACTGTATTCATTCCTTTGCTCCTTATTGAAAAAAATAATGACAATGTTTTTTTCTGTAATACAAAGTTTTATAGCTCCTTAAGTACTGAATCGGTAATAAGGTGATAATGAATCAAAGACCTTTATTGACATCACCGACCTGTCAAATACTGGACCTTTTTCAAAGGCAGCTGTTTCATCATAATAAAACATCATTTTATGACGCTGGAATATCTAGAAGTTTCCTTAAAGTTTAAGGTCCATCGTCTGTTTATTGCAACGATTGACCGTAAACAATATGCATTTACGTTTTAGCTGGCAATAAAAAACATGGCTACCACATCATAGTTAAGGGACTGAATTCTTCTTGCTTGGATCTCTCTTCTTTTAAGTAATACCGTTCTAGTTAAGACGATTATGTAAATTCGGGAGTATAAATTGTAGAACAGAAATGATTTGCAGTCATTAATACATAATTTCAATAATTTGGATGAGCAACTTGTGAATGTTTTGGTATTTATCTCGTATCAGTATGGACACAAATAAGTTACAATACTAGCTTAAGCAGAAACATGGGTAAAAGAAAGAAATTATATGGAATTCAGAAAATATTGCTTCTAATTGTTATAACAACGTATTTCCAACTTGGTAATGGTCAAGGCGATGGTAAGTATACATATATTTATATATATATAATTTTTTTTTTCAATTCTGTTTCAATTTTACATCAATGCATGTCTGCTCTTTGCCATTTCCGTATTTTTTTTCAAAATATGGTCGGAATCAATGCCATTATTTGCTTTCCTGTTTATTTTCCAGTTAATCATTATCAAAAATAATGCCATTTATTTGTATTCCTTACATTTTCTAGTTAATCATGATAGTCGAAATTAAAGGGAATATATCAAGACTTTTCAAAAACTTTGAAACTGGCTAAAAACTTTTTTTTTTCAATTTAAGATGCCTATATATACTCACTAAATCCATATGGCTAAAATGTTATGCATTTAAACATTACAAAATAATAACTTAAGCTACGCGTCTACGTTAGATTAAAATAGATTTTGCGTTAAAATTGTAAACTATTTTGTGACGTGTTCAAATAGTCAAGCGATTTTATTTGGATTTCAATTTGATCCTCTATACAAGTTTACAGGCAGGAAACAATTTTGAACTTAGAAAAAGGTCCTAGCGATGATGCTTAAGGTCGGCAAGCAATATTTAAATTCTGTCTGTTTTGAGAATCGGGATTTCATTTTAAGTTTACAACTCCAATTTAAATATCTAGTTCGCCCGTCTGTTCGTTTGATATGCCAAACTATTTTTGATTTTAATTATTTATGATAGCGACACGACTTTGAAAATAATCTTATTTTTTCAAGACATTTAACGCGTTTTTTAACCTGATATACTCCCTTTAATGTCAATTATTTGCATTTATGTAGATTTTGTCATTAATCACTGTCAAAATTAATGCCAATAACTTGCATATCCATATAATCATTGTTTAACTAATGTCAAGTCTTTGTATTTCGGTATATTTTCTATTTAATCATGATCGCAATTAATGTCAGTTCTGTTCATTTCAGTTTATATTCTATTCAATCATTGCCGAAACTAATGTCAATTCTTTGCATTTCCGTTTATCTTGTTTAGTTAATCATGGTCGAAATTATTGCCAATTATTTATATTTACGTATATTTATTAGTTAATCATGATCGGAACAAGTAAATTCTTGCATTTAATAAATTTTCCAGTTAAATTTGATATGAATAAATGTCAATTATTTGCATTTCGGTATATTTTACAGTTAATCACGATAACAGAACTATTGTAAGCAGTATTTATGTCATTTCCAATATTTAAAAAAAAACAACACTCCATGAATAGTCTATCAATGGCATTTAATTATTTATCAAGGAACAATCTGTATTGATTATTTCATGTTTTGTCAGTTAAAATTTCCCGATATCAATACTGTTATATGACATGTACTGAACAAGAATCTGTCATTAGTCTGCAAATGATACCATACGGACACTTTGATTGACGTCAAAATGTTTTTTTCTCGTTTAACCTTTCCATGTTTTTTTTTGTCTTGTTTCAAATACATACTTAATTGTCCGCTACGGTCGTAGAACTGTTTTTATTGTGACGTCATCAGCATAATGTTTATAACACTATGTATGGCAATATACTTTATGGCAATACACTCTTTGTTGAGTAAACAGTTGTAATTAGCTACATAAGGCATATTACAGAAATATTACTAGCGTATTGTTATTAATTTATTGCCATTAAATTTGTCAATGGACATGTACGCACAAGGGCGTACCAAAATAGGTTTGAATTGTACGGCAATATAAGCAGCGATGTTGCAAGTGGGTAGGTGTGGGAGGGGATTTTGGGGTCATTTACAAGACAATATTAGGAAAGATTTACATATAAGCTATAATAGCTTTCTTCTGGATACTTGCCACTTGTTATTAAAAGTGTATATTGAATGTATTACTACTATGATTATTGTGAAAAAAGTATGTTTTAAACTAAGACAATTTCAGAAATTAGAAAACAAGTGATATTTTCCGATTTTGTATTTAAAAATAATTGAACTAATTACAGCGGGAGAAATAGATAAATTACGACTGATATAATCGGAAGAAATTAGCAGGTTTTTCGATTTTCTATATTTTTACTTTTTGCTGACGTATTGCTGACGTATTGCACCATTGGCGTACATGCTTATGCCTGGATACGCGCCTGACACATCAACATAAATATTGACTTAAATATGCATAACTATACTTCATATTTTATTATAGAACATTTTGGTGATCTGTTGCAGATTGTGAAGATGGCGCAAAGACAGGGCCAGATAACCCTCGATCGTTCGACAAGGAGTTAGATGATGACCAAGGTAATGTAGACAGCCTCGTGAAGTGAACTACAGTACATGTATAAAGTTTAACAATGTTAACGTTAGAAATAAGTATAAGCGATATGTGGGTATTTAAGGGACATATAACATTCTGATATGATTTTACTTTCATTTTAATGTTATCATGGAAAAGACTTGCCGAGATATTGCGATAAGGTGGTTAGTGGTGTTTCCTTTACCGTTATAACATTAGATTGAGAATAGCTTGACGTCATCTTAGCTCGTGGCTCGTGCGCATGCAATTTATTTCAATCCTGAGTATGTGAGAAATATCTCTCAGCGGTTTAATGGCCGATATCAAGGTTAATGAAAATGGACTTGCATACAATAGGAGAAATCTTTCTTCGGGATTCATTAGCTTTGCTCCTACAATTTATTTTTTTAAGAATGTTAAACATTTAAATATAAATATTTGTTAATGTTATAATTATTTCAGGCTATGGTTATGTAATCTACAGCGATCTGTACACAGTGAAATGTTGTGGTGTGGTTACTAAGTGGACGTTTTCTGTAGGAGATACCGGACCGATCGAGCTACAGATATGGCGACCGATCGATGATGAAAATAAGAAGTTTAAACTAGTGGGATATAACACTGACGAAGTGACAAGTAAGAACCAGTTTAGTAGTAAAATAGCATATCGTCAAACGTGTGTAAGCAGCCAACTCTATCCAGCTGACACATTTACTTTTCCCCATTTCTATGGTAACAGGGCATGTATTAAGCAACAACCAGTCTTAACAGATCATTTTGCCCCTTCCCCTCATTAGCTACTTAATACAGGTTTGACTGTATACTAACTTTCGATAAAAAATTATCTTTTATTTGTATTTTTTGTAGTTATATATTAAAATTGTTTACAATAAACAATGGTAATCTATTTGATATTTGTAAACATTTTTTTGCAGCAATAATTTTCATTTTACTGATAGGAATATTGCATGGTTTCCGTAAATGTTTGAGTTTGTAGGGTTAAAAACCAGCTTCATATTAAATTTTAGAAAGTAAACATCTTATATTTATCTGTTATTTATAAATATAATTTTGATGTTAAAACATTTAAATGGTATTGCATAATATCGATAACGCATCTTTAAGTCGTAAGTTTACATCGTCTTTTATGTTAAACTATTGTGATCGTATACAGTTATTATGGAAAATCCATATGTTAAACGTTAATCCCATGTATACAGTAAATTATTGATATAGTCATTGTATACATAAACTATAATCTTAGATACGTAATCATAATTTTTATGGATGTTTATAGCAATTTATACAGAAAACGTCAATGCTAAATGTTTTATTAATTACCATTTTTATGTTTAATTATAATTATAATACACTGAACGGAACAGCTAACCCGCCACGTTGGTATTTTTAAAATTTTCCTCAAAATATTGAATAGCGTTATCAACATTTTCTATACGACATCAACAGCTAATTATGTATTGCTTTTATATAGCTGTGTTCTTTCATGTTCAAGTCAAAATTTCAAAGAAATTGCTTTGATATGTTTTGAGAAAATACATTAAATGCCAGGTACATTAAATGTCAGGTGGCGGGTTAGCTGTTCCGTTCAGTATACATATAAACGATTTATCTTTTACTCGTAAGATAGGTTTTATCGTATTTTTGCTGAGATTGTACTCAATAATTATCTATATTGCTTTTTTCTAGTATTATACATACTCGTATTAATATAAACTATATAGTTTTCAAAATACCCAGACATCATTTAGTGGCACTTTCCTTAACAAAAGTGTTAGTTTATACTAATCTATTTTAACTTTATTGCAATGAATGCTCAAAACTTATATGAACCTCCCTCAAGTCCGATTCTTGGGTATACCAGTACTGAGTGTTGTTTTGTGCGCGTAATCAGGTCGAGCGGAGCATCAAACTCTCAACTTCTGGCATGAGTGCCCAACACTCTATCCATTACACCACCGTGTTATGTGAACATTTCTGAAATGCCTTTACAGTTATAACATTTGAGAATATTAAATTAACGTTTTAACAAATAAAGTGATACAATGTAGGATAAATCAACTCTGTAGTATAATAAAAAGAAGCAAAATATATGTCCTTGCTACCACATGCATGTAACTAAACAACGGCTACATCATTCATGTACTATTTAACACCTGGCTGGGTTTGTTAAGGCATGCGTTGACTTCTTCTCCGTCATTGTAGCCTAACTCCTACTACCCAGCAACCAGTGTTTGTGTTATTGGAATGTGTTACTCGCTAATACAATTTACACTAGCGGAGTATTTAGAAATGATGATAAATAAAAATGTAGTAAAGTCCTGTTTTATCATACAGAGTCACAACAAAACGAAATTAAGATTAAATATTTCATGATTAGGTCAACTAAGATGAAACTATTTCAATCAATGGGTTGTCCGGCGTATAAGAATTTTAATAGTCCCATATAACATGACGAAGTAAGCATAACGTACATTTACAGGCGACACATACTGTTTAACTTGATTATTATTATTATGTGACTAAAGCAGCAGTTTTACATATGTTGTAACTATTTACCTATATGACAGTTAGATTAAAACTTTAATAAAAACACTAACGTATTAGCTATAAGGAGTACTATGTATATATACACAGAAGAAAAACGAAATATTAAGTAACACCTCTATAGACTTATACATCTTCTAGAATAAACGAAGACAACTATAGTAAGCTAACATGATTAAGACATTGCTAGGAGAGAATAATATGAATAAATTTAGCACACGTATTCAAATGTACTTGTTATGTTAGAAACGAATCATTCAGTAATTATGTTCGCACTTTTACGTAATTTCTAAAAGGGGAAAATGAGCATATTATATAGATATAAAACAAATGTACTTGTTAGTACTATCTTACATGCTAAGGGGGAATATATGAACATAAACTAAGGCATATTTTAGGATAAAAAAAAACTTAAAGCGGCAAATCAGTATCAGACGATATTTATTTTGTATAGAAAGAAAAACATTTTTGACACATGTTTTCGTGAATTATGATGACCTATGATGCATTTATTACAATCTATAGCTCTCTTACACGTGGACCAGTCTTGTTTCAAATCTATATTAACTGATCTTATAAGCAATTTGCTGCTTCGCTGACAAAAACTATCGTACACGTTCCGTTTAAATCGTATATGTTAGACCGGTCGTTAGATACATGTATGTGTAGATATAAATGCATACATGAACACATATTTGTTCTTCATTTTGCTGGGACCTATCTTTTAGATATGGGAAGCCGTTTATGAAGCACTGAAGGGAAAATAGTGTTGCATTAGAAATGAACAAAACAAAATATACTTCTTGTCACGGAGTTTGAATTCGGATCATCCCACCGACAATTCACATTTTGAAACCTATGCACTATGAGATCATCGATATATCTATATAAGTATAAACATAACTGCTAATCCGAGTATATTCGATGCAGTCCGGAAATTTCCAAATGTTTACGGATATAAACGAGATCAGATATGCTTTATCATTTACTCTATTCCACGGGTCAGGTCTACATGGTTTGAAGGTTAAACAATTTCAAGTAAATTGCACAAGACACGACCCAGATAATCACAAGTCATGCTCAATATTACAATTATACCAGTTATTCATTGCATTAAAAGGGTAAAACTTAAATGTTATGTATGCATATATATATATATATATATATATATATAAATATATATACATATTTATACCATTTAACAGGAGTAATCGAAGCTTAAATACAATTAGCATATGTAAATGCACATATTAAGATAAACATAAAAAAGTAATATGTTTTGTATGAATATATTTATACCACTTAATAGGAGTAAACGGAGCTTTAATACAATGGCATATGTTAATGCACATATTAAGATAAACATAAAAAAGTAATATGTTGTGTATGTATATATTTATACCTCTTAATTGGAGTAAACGGAGCTTAAATACAATGAGAAAATATTAATGCACAAATTAAGATAAACAAAAAAGAGTAATATGACGTTATGAAGTATATTTTAAGTTTGAAAATATTAAACAGATTCTATTAAAATAGTTACCTGTTTATCATTAGACCGAGTACATGGTTAGAAATAATACATTAGGTTACAATTGTCACTGCATACAACTATACATAACATTTTTTTATGTGACTTTATTTATTTTAGGAAAAGATCGCAAAGCTGGATTTGTTTCTATGATCGTAGACGAAAATGAGAGAATATCTGCACAAGAAGGCGACGTCATTGGTTGGTGAGTGAATATACACAAGTAATGAAAATGATGAATTTGTGAATAAAAACGGACTACAATTTCATGAAATATACGTGAGATTGTCCGTATAGAATTAAGTTGTGCACATTGGTTCACGTGTTTATACTAATTTATTGCTGTGTACCAATTACAAAACTCGTCAAGGGAACGTTAATAAACCCCTTAACACTTTATCTGTCACTTAAGGGAATGAATCATAAATTTTCATTTAAAACACAAAGTCTTTATAATATTATTGTATTATAATAATAATTATGCATACATATGATTTGTTTTCTAATGTTCACACGGGTCTATGACCTATTGAATATTTGTACACGTTATTCTAAAGCTACACGACTATATGCGTTGTCTATATACTGCGACTTTTTGTATTTTCATGTTAAACAGGTATGCGCATAATGACTCCTTAGTCGAATACAAAGACGGAACCAGTAACAAAGGAATTTGGAAAATTAAACACGACAACTTCATTGAAATCGAAGAAGTGGTCGACTTCGGAGCAAAGGCCACAAAGCAGAGTCAGCGGACATATGGCATTCAGATAACCCTAGGCCAAAGTATGAAAGTTACATAATAATTATTATCACCGAGCTCTATTTATATTAAGAAAAAAATATAATATTTCACAAGCTAATGTGAAACATCAGTTGTTATTTAACAGAAGTACAGCTCAAACAAATTTACAGTCAATATTAGTATTACTCAACATCAACTTCTTTTATTTTCTTACATCTTTTACAATAATGAATCATAGGCAACGTCATATACACAATACATTGTAATGAATCAATAATGAAACAACATTTAATATATATCTAAAAATAGACTGTGAATAACAGTATTGTAAATTGATGATAGCCGGGACCGATTAGCTCAGTCGGTAACGCGTCTAACTATCAATCAAGGGATCGTAATTTCGATTCCCCGCCCGGCAACAGTCTCCATGATGATTGGTTTACGACATTGTGTCTCATTATCATTCGTCTCTCACCGTTGATTCAAGTGGGAAAGTTATCTGTTACTTACGGAGATGGGATGTACTCGAGAACTGGATAATCTTTCAGGATCCCAGATTTCAGCGATTAGGTTAACTGATCGTCTGTTAGCCCTCGATTGCATAAAATATTCAATCAATCAGTCAATGAAAATTGATAACAATAACTACATAATTGATACAGTCAATTGTAAAGCGTTACGAACTTATTCAGGATAGCGTTTTGTTATCACACGCAGATATACGGATCCCTTTCAAGCACAGAACGTACCAATGAAGACAAATCAGACTCTGTTTTGTTGACTCTCGAGTCAAGCACCGATTTAAGTAATATTTTATTTTCCAGCAACACTGCATGAACGCCATGATTCAAAAGAACCATAAATAAAAGCACTAATAAGTCTATAAATTATCAATATTACTATTTCATCACAATAAAGTATGTAATGCATTAGGACTCCACAAAAATATAAATGTCGTACATGGGAAATGACGGCTAGGGTCTTGAACTCGATATTGGCTTATTTTAGATTCACCTCCGTCTCTTGGACTACTCCTGGCTACTTCTGTCGGTATGGATGCTGAGGTCAACGACTATGTGTATGTATTAGACGTCCATGATGACGATAAAGGAGATCGGGAATCACTTAAAGTAGAGATGATTACGGATAATGAGTTTTTTAAGTTCGACAACGAATCACGTAAGATGGCCTTCTTTATATTACACTCAATCGTATTATGTAACATAACTATATTGTTCTAATGCTCTTGAAGATATCTGTAAACTAGATACTTGTTTTCTTTTTCATCTGAATAAGGATGGCAACAGTTACTATTCTGGAATAGAGAAACACGCGTTTGTAGTACACATAATTAAATACGCCACTACCCCAGTCGACCAACCACTCATATCAAAATACTGTTTAAATAATATTTAATCTGGTAATTCCTTGTCCAATGTTTATAATTTGATATCTAATGAACACCGAACCAATATGTGTGTTTCTGATTACATGATCCCTGCAAACTTTACGCACTTATGAATAATACACTGTATTGTATTTGAACACATGCTTTACATTGATTTTATTGACTTGGCAGTACGGTGTTGGTTCGGTGTTTTCTTTCTTCCTTAACTTCCTGTCGAAAGCATCGTGGGATATTTTACGTGTATTGGTTATGGCTGTCTACTGGACTGCTTTATATCATCTTCGAGGGATTGCATAGTATAATATGGATGTGATCATTATAGATCTTGGCCAATATTTGTCTTGACGTGTAAAATTATGTTGATAGCCAACATTGGTTCAAATCTGTTCGATCCCTATATATCGTTTTGTCTTTTTCTTTAACCCATCTGTTGATGTAACATCAATTGTGTTTGGTTCGGTTCTATTCTTGTGTATTGCGTGGACCGAACTGATTTGTAACGTACCATTTATGCCATCAATATTTTCTGTATCAATTAATTATGAGAAGATTGGTAACTAATGATGTTAAGAACTTTATGTCTGAATATAAGAATATGGAAGTGCGTTTGACGAAACCCCACCGGAAATCGAACCGGGGACGGATCTTTGAGCAAACATGCCGACCACTAGATGGCAGCTTCTGTTTATCAGAAGGATGCATAGTTTCTATTTCTATCAACTTATATTTTGATATAAAATCGATGTCTGTACGTTGGTGAATAGTCAACCGGTTTACTAAATCCTATATATATATATACTAACATAAACGGAGATAATTGAAAATCATAACAATGTATTGCATGTAAAACATAGTATAAAAGTCATGGTTGACACCAAATCTTTTGGTTTGGTAGTTGTCTTGATATCTTGCATCTATGGTTTGTATTGTAGTTTGGCGCGCTCGCCGTAGTCTGGTCTGTACATTTATATCTGATTGTTCACAATAACCAAGACATAAATATACAGACCAGACTACGGCAAACGCGCCTATCTACAGTGCAAATCAAAGACACAATATCAAAGCCTCTGCCAAACCAAATAAATTTGGTGTCGACCATGACTTATATACTATGGAATTACATGCAACACATCTGGACAGGGTAGACAAATTTACATACATGAAGTGACAGCTTTATATGAGTAGGATCAAGTTATGGATTCATGACTACTCACATGCTATATAAAGGACACATTTGTAAACCAGTTGGATCATAGTGTTACAGTGAATTCATATATATTTATTGAGATATTCATTAAGAGAGTCATTAAGATATTCATTCTTAGTCAATATGAAAAGTGATTTTAGTTTGACATTTTTTAAAATATACATACCGTGTAATACTGTAATGTTATTCACTGTCATAAGCATTTGATATGCAAAATGTATCTTAATTCAGATGTATTATCCGTGGGTTCACAAATAACCGTACCAAAAGAAGGTAAGGTCTTTTCACTAGACTTTAAAGTGACAGATCAATGCGGAAATGAAGGCTTTGGAACATTGAATGTCAATGGTATATATAAAGAACGACAAACATTAACACCGACAACTGTAAGTACTACAACAAAATCAACCACCATCGTGGAGTCCACAACAACTAAAAAAGAAACAACAAAAACTGCAGATAGCGGTGACGATACAACTGTTGATGATAGCACAGACAAAACAAAACCGATTACAACGTCTACCACAGTCACAACTACTTCTGCGGTAAGGTTATACTCATTTCCAATTTCGATATTTGATTTACGCGGTTACCAGGTAAGCATGCAAATGATTACTGGCAGATAATGCCGTGGCCAAGTGGTGTAAATGGGTGGTGATTCTACACAGATTTATTCTGAGATATTCACCAACTAATATATCTGGATATATTATGCGATACATAACCTAACAATAAATATGAAAAGGCGAAAGATTCAAAAGTTGCTCAGTGTTGTAAAGGCGTTTACCTCTACTTAAAACACACAATAAATAAAACACCACACACAATCAACGATGGGTTTTCGTCATTTATTAGATTTGAGTATATCTGTCCATCGCTAGTTTTAGATAAGTAATGCTAATGATATCTGTGGGATAGTACCGGTTATAGATGGGCCGTTTTGACGATAAAATATTGTTTTTATTAACATATAATTTATTTAATTTGTTTTGCAGTAGTAGAGAGAACAGCAATAAACAACAATAATAATACTATTTTATATTCTTTATTCTTTCAAGCAATAACTACCATGCTATTCAGTCATAACACTTTTTTCTCGCCAACTAAGTAAATAGTACATGTAGGGTAATTAGTATATGTTATATTTATATGTTTTCCATATAACTAACTGTTTCAAACTAAGAATACTTTATTAACAGCAGTTGATTACATTTTAGCTTCCTTCTGATGATGGGATTACAGACAGAAACATTACAGAGACTCCTGACACTGGCAGTGAGATTGCATCAAGTATGCTGTATTTGTTTTATACAGTTAATTATTTAGATATCTATCAAAATGACATAAAAAATCCAAATTAATTTAACTAAACAAATCAAAATAAAATTAAATTAGACGATGAGCCCGATTAGCTCAGTCGGTTACGCATCTTATTATCAATCAAGGGGCCGTGAGTTCAAATCCCCGCCCGACAACAGTCTCCGTGATGATTGATATACGACATTATGTCTCACTATCATTCGTCTCTCACCACTGATTCAAACGGGAAAGTTATCAGTTACTGGTGGAAATGAGTGTGCTCGAGTACTGGTTAACCTTTCAGCATCCCAGGAAACAGTGGTTAGGTTGACTGACCATATGTTAGCCCTCGATGGCATAAAAATGACGCTAAATAATCAATCAATCAATTCAATCTTTCTTGAACCATATCAATAGTGTTGAACAATTAATGGTATATACAGCAGTAAGCCCGGACACATGTAATGGTTCGGATATACTTTTTTTGTTTTTGAGTAGTTTAAGATACACGAATTCTCTGCCTTTCTTGTGTATTACGTGCAAATAAGGCTTGTGTGCAAACTTACATGAATAGCTATTGGTATTGTCATGGAGTATATATGTATAGTCAAATAGTAATAATAATAATAATAATAGTAGTAATGATAATGTCCCCTGTGGCGAATGATTCTAATTTCACAAACTTGTTTCGCTGTTTTCTTAGTATATTTGCAGTAAGAGTCTGTAACAAAATAAGAAATACAACTACACGACAAATAATCAATGAGAATATATATACTTTTTTATATAATATACTGTACCCGAAAACGCATTATGAGAAGTGATGTAGCTAAAATGAGAGATCGCTACTAATATACGACAGTAAGAAAATAGAGCTGAACCTCTCAGAAATCAGACTGGACTAATAAGGCTAAAGGTTGCACGAGCGAATATCGAAATATGAAATCCACAATTAATATGGACTCACACCGATATTTCTACAGTAAAGTTCAGAAGAGAGAGAGATGCTTCCTTCCGAGTACATGACTGAAATGGAAGCACAAGTAGATATGAGAAGACAGTGAGACGACAGAAAAAAGGCGATCAGTCCTCCACGACCGGTGACTGAACAATTGAAAAAGGCAACCACATCAGCTTGAGATAGGTTGACCCCACGTAAATGAGGATTTTAAAATTAGGCTTTTCGCTATACTAGCAAACTGCCAAAATATAGGGGACACTATGTACGGATTTTAACGTCTTTTATATACACCTGCAAAATCTTCCAGGTGGTTACAAAAATTTGCATATATGTATACGTATATTAAACGTATGAATTAATTCTACTTCCGGTCAATTAGAATGACGCCCCTTTCAAGACTAACACCTTTAAAATGGTTTAAATGACCCTACGTAATTGGGACCCATAATAGCTCAGTGGTCTAGGACGTTAATTTGTCGTCCCGAAGGTCGTGTGTTCAAACCGCAGTCAAGGTAAAGAAAAAAAAAGATTTTTTTTTTTATACCATTTTTATTTGTCATTTAAGCAGTTTACTTGTATCAAAACAGTCTGACGATGAAAAAAAAAAAATATGACATAGGACATTTATAACTTATTTACGTTTATTATAATAATATCAATGTCCATGGTATTTAGGAACCATTAGCTGGTGCCCAACAGCATCGGCTGAGTAAACTACATAATAGTTATGGTTTCATTTTTATGCCATCGAGGGTTGACGGATGATCAGTTGACTTAACCACTCTTTCCTGTGATTCTGGGAGGTTAACCAGTTTTCGAGAATACCTATCTCCGCAAGTAACTGATAACTCTTTACTTGACAGAGGTGAGAGACGAATGACAATGAGACGCAATGTCGTATATCAATCATCACGGAGACTGTGGCCGGGTGAGGATTTGAACTCACCACCCGGCCAAGATTAATAGTCATACGTACTACCGACTGAGCTAACCGGTTCCGGGTTAACGGAAAGAAGTGTTGTCAAATCAACCAATCGATGAATTGGGCGGGGTTAGCGGTTAACAATACATAATATATGAAATAACCAGGAGGAATATTATCAGCCCTTCTTAACTCGGCAACAACACTGCTGCTCCTTACGCTTTAATACACACACTAAAAAATGCACCAACAAACGAATACTCAGAATGAAATTAGAACTTTGATACCTGCAGAACAGCAGAGTTTCAGAACAAAATATTCTATGCGTTCCTCTTACGAAATATCAAACGAAGAAAAAGGTCGTTATAGCCAACGTCTTTATAAAGAAAAAAACCCCTATAGTTGTTTGTGTTTATTTCTTATGATGTCCTTGGTATTGGCGTGCATTTCATTATTAGATTGGCCAAAACCCCAACCACAATTATTTCACCAAATACTAACATTCATGGAACATTAACAAGTAAGAAACTCAAAGGGAGCAACCGCATAGAGCTTATTGGCTTAGTTTTAAGCGTCATTTGACTGACAGTTTATGTATCTCTGGGCGAAGTTACGATGGAATCTGAGATTGCTTATGTTTGTAAAGCGCCGTTTCTATGTACAGCTCGTGCGGCATTGTAGTTTATGACTTGTTCAGATTTGAACCGATGGCGGTGTCTGTGCAATGCCATTCATTCATGCGTAGTAAAAATAATTAAATTATTTTGTAGGCTGTTTTATAAGAGCGACATATATTTGATAATTGAACCGATTCAATTGGTTGACGAATGAGACTAAACACTAACGTATGATATGATTCTTAACTAGAATGTATATAATAAAAATAAACATTTTTAAACTGTGCATGAGTAAATCTTGAGTTATTGTATAACTAATATTATTTTACTACTTTTTAGTCTGTAGTACGGACCAAGCTCTTTCGATTAAGTCCATTAAATATCATTCTTGGGAAAGCCGCACTTAGGCACGGTGATTGGTCAGTCGCCTCGACTGAAAGTTTGAAGGACGTGATAGTTTAGTAAGCGTTCTATTGCTATGAATTGTGGGACAGACATAGACTTACCTGCTTTTTCATAGTTGGCCAACAGACCTGATTCGGGAGATATCAGGTTCTGGGATAGACTTACTATTATTATATTTTGACAGATTCTCTAAGTTTAGAGACGAAGATCATTGATTAATTGTTTGATTGAATATTTAGCGTCATTTTTATGCTATCGAGGGCTAACAGACGATCAGTTAACCTAGCCACTGTTTCCTGGGATCAACCAGTACTCGAGCACACCCCATCTCCACAAATAACTGATAACTTTCCCACTTGAATCAGTGGTGAGAGACGAATGATAATGAGACACAATGTCGTATATCAATCTTCACGGAAACTGTTGCCGGGCGGGGATTCTTACTCACAACCCCTGAATTGATAGTCAGACGCGTAACCGACTGAGCTAATCGGGCCCGGATTACATGTACGTCTCGCTACACAGGTGCGCCCCATTTTGTCACGGTACCATGATTCTTGTGCTTATAAATTGTCCTATTTAATTTGGTTTGAAATATTTTCAAATGGTTCATAGGGACAGTGATTTCTTGCTGCAGATGAGTAAAGCTGGCAAAACATGTGATGTAATAAGACATCACTGGTGTAAAAAAGTGACTTTGGTAGCACTTTATCAGATTGGTTTATTAATGAGTATTTCAGGATTTTTTTATTAAAAATAAGGGTATTAACCTTCCAGTTATTGTGCATTTTGATGTGCGGATACATTCTTGTTATGGAAAATAATACTTTAAAAACTCTATGTGGAATTCCTGTAACTGTAGAAATCTTAGACCTTATTTTATATAGAACAAACACCACAATTGGTTGGTGAGACCAGTAATGATAAAATATAATTCGCAACAATAACAACAACAACAATATTACAATTAATGACAACGGTAATGACAACAAAAATAATAACAACAATAACAACACAACAACACTTACTGCAAATAAAATATATATAATAATAAATATAAATGAATCCAGGGCTGTGTTTACTAACGACGAACGTTTGTCAACAGTATCAACATTTATATTTCCAGACACTCCAGCACACTATACACTGTAAACATAGTGGTATAAGCAGCATATATATTATGTGTGATGATCCTAGATGTAGGTCAGGGTTCCCTTAACCATATTATTTTTTCAACAATAACAAAACCGCTACAGTATATTCTTTTCTAAATGTTAAACATATGCTTAAACAGGGATATATTATACATATAAATCTAAATCTTAGCATGCTTATTTTACGGAAGTGCTTTTGTTTAGACATATATTTGATAATTTACGTGAACATTTGAACGCATAACTGAAAAATTATGTGATATATTCATATATAGGTAACATTGACATACTATTACAAAATAAAAGTAAAATATTATTTCTCGCAAAGTTTATAAAAGCGCGCTTTAAACAAAGCAAAATAAAAAACTATTTTTTGTCATTGATTTTTTTATTGATTTGCTAAATAATGTCATGCAAGTTTCTTTATATTTGTATTTTGACAAAACAGTGACTGCTACGCCTTACAAGGCTGGGTATTTCTTAACATTTCTTAACAGTTTTCCTTATGTTGTAAATCTGACATGCATTTGGACCTGTGACTTTAATACATAATATATTTATGTTTAAAAACTAATCAATTGATCTAAGGTTACAAAACGTTATTCAATGCACAGCTTAAGGTTGCATGCACAACAATAAATGGATTGACACACAAAATAATAAATGTAAACACCATCCCCTCAAATCAGCATTAGTACTTTCAAACTGTAGGTCCAAGCCAAATGTTGAAACTTCAAATTGACTCTTTATATCAGTTCTGGAAATTAGGGTTGAGCATGAACAAATATTTGATAACACCGTGACCTGGTTGTTACCCCGTGTTGTCACTTGCTTTGTGTTTTTTTTACTTAGTATTTTGTTACCTTCAGAGTATTATTCCAACATAACAGAAATGACATTAAAGGGAGAATATCAGGGGAAAAAAACACTATTAATATTAAAAAAAAAAAATTATTTTTAAATAGATTCAAAGCATCTCATCAGTATTAATAAATAATATTCGAATGGTTTATATGTCAATTACACAAAAACATGACAAAGGCGATATTTAAATCGGATTGATAAACTTAAAAATATATCCCCATTCTAAAAATAGACAACACGTAAATAATGCTTGGCGATCTTCACACGGTCATTCGAATTCTTTCTAAGATAAAACATTTTTTTACTACGCGTAAGACCTGTATAACATATTAAATTGAAATTACCTGACACATTTTATACATCATAAAATATATTATATAGACATGTTTAAATATATATCATTTTGGCAATACGGGGTCAGTAAGTTTATATAGGCGTGATATATTGGTAACAAATGGTGCAAACTTTGACAAAACCTGATATATTCCCTTTAAAATATAACCTTTTCATACTCTTGATTTTGTTTAAATTGTAAGTGACTAAATGATATTGATCGGATAATTTCATTACCAATTTACCAATACCAACATAAGTTTTGTGTGTTATATATCATCGATACGTTTCATCTATTTTAGACATTGGTTTGGTTGTCGGGGTTGTTATTGCTGTAGCAATTGTCGTTATCATCATCGTGGCGGTCGCTGCTTATTGTATAAGCAAAAAAGGCAAAGCAAAAACGTCCCCTAATGATGTGGAGAAGACTAACGTGGGACGAAAACCTAAACCTCCAGCTGACGCTAAGAAAGCAGAAGTAAAGAGTAATGATAAATTGGACACTAAAGATGAAAAGGCCAAAGATTCAAAAGTTGCTCAGAATGGCGTACCAGCTAAGAAATAGTTTTAAAATGTATCAACAAATTAGGGATATTTTAATAGAGATACAGCATTCAGTTGAACTTTTATACATTAGAAGTTCTTTTACATGTAATATCAGCCTCAAATGAATGAATGCGTGATGTTTTACGCCTCGTTGACAGATACACAGTTTTCACAACCGTGTATTTTAATTGTTAAGCAAACATTTGTATGTTTTTAAAAAGTTTTTATATACATTCCTGAAGTATAATTTAGGCTAAATTTGTGCTGGTAAAATTCTGATACTAAAAGTGTCATCGGTAATCCGAAAAAGAGAATGAAATATTATATCAATAATTGTATCAAAAATTGAATCAATAATTATGTGTAAAATTGAGTCAGAAATTCATTTAAGTCAACAATGTACTGACAAATATATAAAAAACTATTTATTTACAACTCTTCGTTTTTAACTTGCTTTAAAAGTAAATAACTGTTCGTTGGATATTCGTTTGACGTGCTTGTCTAGATGCATAATACATGTATTCAAAACATGCTAACATAGATATTGATGCAGGTGTAATATATATATATATATATATATATATATATATGTACACGTATATTGTATATATTGAAAGCACATTATTTTACGAATTGCAATGCTATGACTTATATATAACCGATATGTAAATTTTGTTCTCATACAACTATTTCTGATGCTTTGTCTGTGATATTAGTTTTAGAACGAAAGTGTTTAGTAAACTATAAAATGGTTTATTTATTTATATTATATGTATATATATTGTGTTTAAAACTCTTCTAAAGTACATAATCTACTCAATGTTCATGGTATATATGAACTGTGAAGAGTGTAAAACATTTGTTCCAAAGTTATGTATATTTTACCCATTACATGCATATTTGACCCAATCTGATGAAGGATTCATGGCGTTACCATATGATCTCTTTTCTATATATATATGACACATTGTCGGTTTATGGAAGAGTAAACGCCTTTGTACTCGTCTGTTAACAGTAAATGTCTAAAATGAAAGCGTTGTATATGCTTTCGATAGATATGAAGATTACAAGATTACTGAGTTAAGGTCAGTTAATGGGCCACATATTGTATTGATTATTAACATATCCGTGTAATATTTCAAATTCTGTTAAAGGGAGGAGGTACTCATAATTTACTTTAATCATGGCATACATCCATTATTGATAAACTTTTTAGTAGTTGAAAATTGTAGTTGTGTTCCCTCTTTATCAAAATATCTAACTGTTCTAATAGATGAATATGTCTGTTCTGATAGATGAATATTTGATTTTTTATGTTAAAACAGATAAATGATCAATATTGTTGTATCAATATTGCAGAGTGTTTACATTTAATAAATATATATGACAAAGGGATCCATAGGAAGCACAGAAGACTTAAAATAAGATAGAAGATGCAAACACATTGGGTCTGCTCACCAGTGGGTATGAGTGTGCAACACCTACTTAAGCAATATTCTTTTACCGACCATTACTTAATATTATTCTTTATTCCAAACTAAACTTGTAATATGGCACAAAGCACAATGCGCGTGAGTGATACCATTTGGTTGAGTGCGCCCTTGTCGCCTTGGTTATTTATCAAATTCTGGAGTAGAAAACTGACCAAGAGTTAATTAAAATGATATGGTTTGTAACATAGTTTTCTTTAAGTATAAATCTTGTATTGGACAGAACCTAACCACACATGAATTTCGTAAATGGAAATTAAATGTTCACATTCTTAACTGCGTTTTTTTGTTCACCATCGTCAAACCAAAAATAGCTTACTTTAAGAAAAGTTGGCTCATTGTCCATTAAAATATAATACATTTTATGAAACAATGTTTGGCAACGTGGCTATTCGTTGGAACTGATTGTCAATGATTTACAAACTGAACATATTGTTTTAAGCCATTTCATTGTATCCTCAAGTAAGGCATTTATCTATATCTTGATTGTGATGTTGCTTATTTTTAATTTTCATAGCTGTAGTTTGAAAAGGTCGTAAAAACTTGTTGTAAGATCAATGAAAAAAGAGAAACATATTCAAAAGGAAAACAGTACAACAAGTGTATATTTTGGTTTGTTTATTTTATGTTAGAGCAGTCATATAATAATTTCACCATGTGTATTTTATTATGGAATATGCCTCTTCAATTTTCCCTTAATATACTTTTATGGATAAGATGTGTAAATATAAATTGGAAGTACTTTCAACTGAGGTGTATTTTGTAAAATAAAATAAAAATCATACCATTATTCTGTAACGTTCTTTCGAAATGCCATTAACATATATATTGATATCATATCACACTCGATAGTTTTAGAAAACAACATATTTACATTAAAATGATAACTGTGGTCTTCACTTATTAATACACCGTCAGGTTGACTACTTTTTTCGTTTTCTTTATTAATCACACCAGCGCTTTCGAACTACATAACTGGATTAAAAAAAATGCTTGCAGCAGATAGTTTTAATCATTTTCTTCAGAATAGTCATTCACTTGCCTAAACTATTTAGTTGAAACATTAATAAAATCGTCAATACGCTTGTTTTATTAACTTTATTATTTTGCTTTATTTCAAATTGCACCGAAGCGTTAATGCATGTTTTATGTATATATGTCACCAAATATATCAGGGCTGGATCTCAAGGTTTGTGATATTAGGGTTAGAAAGGAAAAAAGGTTTTGTTTTGTTTTATGAATTAAAAAAAGATGTTCTTATAACAGATAACACCCTAACCTCATAACGTCCCTCTCGTAGGTACGTCCTTCCGTCTGTGTGCATTTTCATTCATCCGCCCATCTGTTCATGCAAGCATCTATCCAACCATCATTCCGTCCTACAATCCAGCCATCCATCCATACATGTCTAAATAACAAAGTTATAACGGTGACAAGTTTCTAAGTTTTATTTAAAAGCAGTACAAGTGAGTAGTTTATTTATACACAATAGTATTATACAAGGACAGAATGTAATCAAAACACAAAAAAAACATGTATCAAATATCACAATTACATTTGATAAACCAACGTTTAGTTTAAAGGTTAAAAATTACTTGCAAAATTGTAAAGATAAGTACATGTATGACCATACTAATTAAGATTTCTTTTAAAATTTGATAATAAGAATCAAGAAGTATATACAACTATTAGAAGGCAGGACAATAAAGATGCCTACCAAGTTTCAGCATTATGTTTTTCAAATAAGAATTGATTCGCCATTTTTCAATTATTTCTAGAATATCATGGACATAATATTCTAAGTGGGGTAATTTGAAGCCACTGTTACAAAAACTATATAAATCAATATCGTATGATACTGACAAATCATTTCTTTGCGATAGGTGTTTCAGTACAGATAGCACCGACAAAAAAATTATAATTCAACAAATTAAAATCTTACCAGTAAATATTGTGACCGAGAAAGAAGTTGGTACAAGCAATATTTAAATATACACAAAGGTATTGATTAACACATGAATGGAACACTATTTATGCGATGGAATCAATATTTCAAAGTGTGATAATAGTTAAATTAAACTTAATATTTGGCTTAACATCACAAACGCATTTTCTCTGATGAAAGAGGCATATCGGTACAATATAAACCATCCCCGAATCATTGCAATTGGAAACTTATCGTTAACTGACCACTTAACGTTAGTTTCAACAATGGTAAATGCACCTAAATATCTACATGTGTGTGTGTGTCTGCTGAGACTTAAAGGAAACATTTGTTTTCTACTTAAAGTAATAGAAAAAAGCATTTTTGCGTATTCTTTGCATTCTTTATTGTCTATAGTTTATTATTCATCAGTTCAAGTTTCAGTTAATACTTTGCTAGCGTTTAAATAAGTAAAATATTAGACCCCTGATAACATGGAAGTTTGACATGAATTTAGCAACATGCCGTATAACAGCAAAACAAATGGTAGAGTGAACCGGTCTTATAGAGTATGTAAACATAGATGAGGTCTTGGTATCATGTTCGATTCTCCTGGTTGAGGTTTTGTTTTACCATATGAATTAAAGTTATTGCAAGACCGACGACCCTTAATACATACATTATCGATGGACAAAACCAGACGCCTACAGCAACACACACACAGTGACCATAGAAAAATGCAAAACTGTCCTTATAGATGCAGTTATAGGAAGAGGCAGACACGACAGCAAAATGCTCCAAGTATTTGTTATCAAGTAGCCCGTATTATTTATTGACATGACTTGCGTAAACGGATGACAGAATGACATGGTGATTTTAAACATACAAAACTAAATATTTCTAGATCGATGTGCTTTTATTTGATAAGATAATTTTGCTAATATATAACTAAACCTTTTTTTTTATCTAAATTGTGCATAAAACATACTCCAGTACATAGAATACCTAGTTCATCCCGGAACATGATATCTTCCGAATCAGATAAAATAAAAAAGGCAGGAAATTCTATCTCAGTCCTTTTATTCGTCGTATTTGAACATTTGATAAGCTGTGACATCATTCAAACTTTCCCTGAAGAAACTGACTAATCAAGGTGCTCAAACTCATAGCTATGCTTTGCTGATTTGTTCCGTTCTACATACCAAGGAATACCAATTTATTTTTTTTAATAGAGCCAGTGGTAGTGATTCCATTTCGTATATTTTGCACACTTGTATTCATTTATGATAAAAAAGATGTACATTTATTTACACAGTATCCGTTTTATCGGTGTGATAGACGAATTTAAAATGATATATCAATTTATATTTTTTAAAGAGGGCATATTAAGAACAATTGCTATGAATATCTTAATACTAAGATGATTTATATGTATCTAATGAATAAAAAGTATCAGTAATTTCGATTAACATTTATGAATATGCTTCGAAAAATTGATGTTTCAAACACGATAAAACTTGACAAAAAAAGATATTTATCTCGTCATTCTGACACTTTACTAGATGGAACAAAGTGTACAACATTTACACCAATACGACGGATAGTTTTGCGGAACGTCGCAAAATATGTTGCAATGTTTAGTGGAAAATCTACTTTAATATAACATTGGCGCGTAAGGCAAGTTAACAAACCTTTTTTCAGTATACACTTTTGACACGTTTATATATATATATATATATAGGAAGATAATTAGATTCACAACAACGGAATTTACGATTTTTGGAATCTTTTCAGATGCTCATTCACAATGCATGATATATATTGAGATAATTATTTGTGAATAACCAAGACATAAATGCACAGACCAGACTACGGCAAGTGCACCTAGCTACAATGCAAACCATAGATACAATATCAAGGTCTCTGCCAAAACAATAAATTTGGTGTCGACCATGACTTATATACTATGGAATTACATGCAACACATCTGGATGTAAATTTATCCACCTTTGACAGATGTGTTGCATGTAATCCTATAGTATATAAGTCATGGTCGACACCAAATTTATTGGTTTTGCAGAGGCCTTGATATTGTATCTATGGTTTGCATTGTAGTTAGGCGCACTCGCCGTAGTCTGGTCTGTACATTTATGTCTTGGTTATATATACATATACATACATATAAATATATATATATAGTTAAAAATGGAGATAATTATTTGTAAACAACCAGACATAAATGCACAAATCAGACTACGGCGAGGGCGCCTAGCTACAATGCAATTCACAGATACAATATCACGGCATCTAGATTGTGAATGTGCATCTGAAAAGATTCCAAGAAATCGGAAATTCCGTTATAGTGATTTCAATTCTCTCCCTTTATATATATATATATATATATTATACGGGCTCAATTGGTATACATAGACATACCTTAAATTTTGAAATATTCTAATATACTTCTTTAAATTGAAACATACTATAATCGTATTTGTTACAAAAGAATGGCGTAACACTACTAGTTTCATGGCAACCTATTTGTTAAGTATACATTTCATATAATAATACTTGGATAAGCATATTTTCGTATTGCTTAGACATATCGTTATTATGAAAAGAATAAATTATTATCTACAATATTTGATCACCATTTGGTAAAACGCTCGGACAATTTCATCTGCGTTTAAATTTCGAATATTGACGGAAATGCCGATTGTCTTCCGATTGTGTTTTTGTTTTGACCTACCATTCATTAGTAAATGCTTAATTGTTATCCACACAATATCCCCTGTCCACAATAACAATATGTTGACTGTACAGGGCATAACAATGGTTGGTTTCTTAATTACCTCTAACTTAACACAATTTCCTTAATGCATTGCTATATAATCTTGCTCTACAACAGCAAGTAACTGCACTGCGATATATAGCAATGTTGGTGATAGTGTTATATGAATAAACAATATAAAGCTAATCATGCTTAAATTTTGATATAAACATATTAAAATGTTTTATTTTCTCTATTAATTACCACACTGATTGGAAAAACAGCACTTGTAGTATTGTCATTTTTTCGGACAGTGTGCATTGAGTGAAAACGGATAAGTATGTCAGCAGAACAATCATATCACTTTAAAATCAAAACATGGAGTTATAATTCATCATAAATTATTTGATAAATTAAATAAATCTGAACGCTTGAACAAGATGCAGTAATATTTTGTATAAATGTGAAACAAAATGCCTAGGTTTTGCTAATTGCATCGACTACGTCTTAATACCCGCAAAAATGCATCGGTTGACATTAAGTTCAAACATTATGCGCATTAGATTGTTCCACTAAAACATCACAATGTAGATGAAGACGAATTGCAAATGAATGATATAATTTCTCTGTAAAACGTGGCTCGTTGGAACGGATAATGAAGACACCGCTAGTGGGATGGAGTTGAATGTTGCCCATATGTTCCGTTGTCAAATGTTACTAACGGAGCGACAGAAGATCCAAGATTCGCCGATGCTGGATATTCATTAAACTGAAATACAAATAACAAAAAGTCGTCGTGTCAGAACAAAAACGTGAACGAGGCTAAAGTGAAATAGCGGAAATTAGAAATCTCTTCCGAAAAAAACTCAACACAATTGGATGTTTTTGATGTTAAATTTTAAAACGCTGGATTAATTTTACACTTATATGAAATGTGAATACGTTAAGAACACGAGATGAAAAACAATAGTGATAATAGTGACAGAACAAAAGTATAATTATAGTATTTTTGCAATATTCCTGTTCGGATCAAATGTAATTAACCTCTACTGTATATTGAATGTATTTTTGTTATTTCTCATATTGTCTTGTATACCATGAATTAAGTGAATAAACTATTCAATTGAACTGAATAGAACAATACCATTAACAAATGATGAAGTTAAATCAATTAATACGTTTCTCAAAATTAATATTGGTGCATATTGATTATCTTTTTTTCTTTCTGCCCTTACAGAGCGCAATGCTCCTTTATTCCAGAAAAATGCATTTAGCTTCTATGAAAAATATGCTAAAATATCAATTGTCACTGTCGGTTATAAAAAACAAAGAAATGGAAGTGTCTTATTTTGTTTTTTTTTCTAGACCTTTTCAAATATACGAGTACTATTGGTGTAGGATGTTCACTTTTCACAGTCAAATGCAAACTTATTCAATATCTAGGGAATACACATTTTATGAAATTCTCAAAATTTTGACCAACGCATAATTACGTACGAGGTGTGTTAAAATATGTGGACGTGTGTAATGTGGTGTGTTAGACTTCATGCAAAACCTTGTGGTCTCTATTGCTCCGTTACAGTATTTAATATGAATACGTAATTTGGAGGAAATATTACGTATGGGAACATTTGCAATATCAACTGTAGAAAATATTACACACGTCCACATATTTTACCTCACCTCATATATCTGAGGTGAAACAGTTGTTACTTATACCAAACATGTTCCTGTTAAAACACAAAACAAACCCAACTTAAATTGACCATTAAGTGTGTATGTATTGGTCCGAAAATTCGGCACGAAATAAGCCCTTTTTTGTTGAACAAAAATGACTTATAATTAACAATACTAAATTTAGAATCTACAAGTCGTTGTAAAATGATTACTATTATTTTAGCTTAATTTCAAGTAATATAACTACTGCAACCGTGTTTATGGCACAATTGTATATTTACAATGGAATCACCACTGGCAGGTAAGTATAAAAGCATATTTTCCTAATCTCGGAAAGTACACTAAGAGAATAAGACATCAAACTAACAAAACAATTATTAATTTATTGAGTTATGACCTCCTTACGATTCTACTTTTAAACCTTTACTTATATTAGGAGAATCCTATTGCTTAGACAGTCAAACCTTTCTTAAGCAGCCAGTGAATGGAAGGAGCAAAAGTGGCATTTAAAGACAGGTTGCTGCTTAATATAGGTTAATTTGCTATGAAGGCTTAGAAATGAGAAATAACAAATGTGGCTGCTAAATACAGATACCAGCTTAATAGAAGTGACCGTTTGCACGGATTTGGCTGTATTTGCTGGAAGTCATTAAACTAAAACGGTTTCCAATTTAGACGACATGTTATGCTGTCGTCTCAATAAAAACGGTTAATCGGAATGTTTGATATATGTACTGAAAATATATGGATGACTATACATACAGAAAATACGCCTTATTCAAAGCAATATTTGCAATTTGTTTTGTTTGAAATCGTCTATGAATATTGAGAAAACTATAAGATTTATCGGAGAAAGATCTATTGTTTGAAAACAAAACGTGTATTAAAAAAAACGTCACGTGGGTTCGCCACACATTGCCATTATATTCTAGTCTGTTTAGCGGCACACACTGTATAGTTTGAAATGGTTAGTGCAAGAAAGATTGCGACAAAGCTGACTTTAAATAATAATAAGAAGCATGTGTAACACGTAATATGAACATGTAGCATGTGTAACACGTAATATTAACATTTGCATTGTATACTAAATACACCATAGAAGAAAGCAGAACATATATTTTAATTTTTATAAGTGTAAAAGTAAAGTAAAGTGTTTATTCATTATAGTAACGCCCTTATTGAAATGGGCTTATGAGAAACCTTTATGTTGTACACAATTACTTCCCGAAAGCTATCATTGCCAGGTGGCATGCTGTTTTCACATTCGGTACTCCTCACTCAACTAGTTGCTGGGTGAGCAAACGGCCCCAACAGAAAAAGAACTAGTGCTTCAACCGGGACACGAAAGAAGAGATATTAATATACAGCTCGCCATAATGCAAAACTCGATGCATGCGTGTGATGAACAACTCGTATATGTTGTTTTTTCGATAAAATATTGCATTCAATGTTATATCCAATTTGTATCGGAATTTACCGTTCCACACACCAGTAAAACCACTTTAATGAAAATAAATACACAGAGTTCAGTCATGTATTATAAAGAATATCACCATTTGTTTTTTGTTTAATAATTATAAATTCTATTTGAGATCTACATGTTGATATTATAATTTAATTATTATTTTGATGTTGGTAGTTGGGATAGCTATCCTGAAATAAAGTATATGTACACTTTACTTCGTCAGAACCACATTTAACGAAGAATGACTTACACCTGAATTTTCACGTTCACTGTAGCCGACTTCTTTGAGAGCTTCCAATGTCTGTTTCTTGACTATTCTGACGGCTAATGGTTTCATCTTACATACAACAAATAATAATATTGACACAAATTGAAGTAAAAAATTAAATACACTGTTATAAAATGAGATTTAACGAAAATATTTATACGTAGAAAGCAAAAATGATTTTAGACATTTTGTGTGCTTTAAAATAACGAATGTGAAAGGAAGAACTAATTCACAACAATACAGTTGTTTGTAATATTGCAGGAAATGTAGACAAAGACGTAACATAAACTGTGATGTAGATAATAAATAAATAATGCTTAAATAGAACGAGTTTTTCCGGGTAGTGATAGGATCACTGTGACAGAGTCGATCTCTGCAAATATGGTAGGAATTCACTTTATAGATTTTATTCCCATTTTATAAGTTTTTGTCATATCCATTATTGTTATAACTAACCCCTGAGATGTACAAGGGTGCCAACTGACTAACCCCTGAGTGATGCCAGGGCGCAAACTGATTAACCCCTGAGTGGTGTCAGAGTGCAAACTGATTAACCCCTGAGTGGTGCCAGGGTGCAAACTGATTAACCCCTGAGTGGTGCCAGGGTGCAAACTGATTAACCCCTGAGTGGTGCCAGGGTGCAAACTGATTAACCCCTGAGTGGTGCCAGGGTGCCAACTGACTAACCCTTGAGTGGTGCCAGGGTGCCAACTAATTAAGCGCTGAGTGGTGCTATGGTGCCATATGAATGATGACAAAAACAGAAGCTCTGTAGTTTATGCATATCTTTAGAGGCTGTAAATTGACATCAGTTGCTGAAACGATGAAGTATCAAGGTTTAAGCCTCATTTGCTGACTTTTTACTCTTTAAGTTAATTGTGTTTTTGTACTTGGAGAGAAAGAGCCCGGAATCGTCTTTCCTATTTGCATCATATAATTATTAGATATTGGTACGCCATAAAAACTCCAATCGTTGATTCATTACAGTATTCTAATATATTCTTCACAAAACATTAGGTTACAAATTACCCTACCGTAGATATTTGACAACATAACATAAATAATGCTAGAAAATGTTACAGTCTCAATTTATAGTCAACATTATTGGATTTATGACTGCAAAACACTGCACTTATGTAAACATCGTAAACACATGCATTTGAACACGATTTTATTTTCGAGACTTAAGATCAATTCATTGTAAATTATTTTATTTCTTTTGAAAGCGCACGAATACTTGATGACTTAAAAAAATCTAAAGAAACTCAATACATACATGTATTTATAGATATATTGTTTTTTGACATTGATTGTTAACATTAAACATAAACATTCTCGGAAAAAGGTTACGATATTCAACTATTGACCGAAAGAACAGTGTCCTTTTACAATACTTTTTTTTACTAAGTGAATTATTTTCAGGTTCTACTGAATTAGCAGTGCAGTGCTTAAGACAACGTTTCACGCATCAAATCAATTGTGAAAATATTCAAATTTTTAATTTAAACGTACGGAATAATAATTTCTAGGGTTTCTGTTCTATCATTATTTTAACAATGAGATAACTTAAGGACGTTTTCTATATTTTTTCATGAGTATTAATTCTGCGTACAAAGGGAAGCCATTGTGTCGCGACCTGCCCATGTCTCGTCATATTTCTATACTACAACTGACCCTATTTATGACAGCCCAATCATTTACGGATACGCCAGAAACTGGTCACTTATATTGTGTTCAATATATGAAATATCCATACTGGTATAAAATAATTGTTTATAGCTATTTTACCAGAATATAAAATATAAAACAAATCTTGATTTTTATACAAATATGCTCATTTAGTATAAAAATGTGAATTTTGCACTGCAGTTTCTTTTGACGATTGCATACTTTAAGTTTATGTTGAAGAAGAGCTAAAAATATATACCGTAACATGTGTTTTTTTCTGATATTGCATGAACATACATTAAACTTAAATACTTGGAAGTTTCATAAAATTCTATCCATATAAAAACATGACAAAAACTGTAGAAAACGTCCTTTAAGAATATATACACGTTTTGTCCTTGAAGATTGCATGTGTGCGGACTACGACTGTTAACCAGAGTTGTTTCCCTTTAAAGATATAAATAGAAACAAAAAATACAAAACTAAAAAAAGTCTGAAAATTATGTCATACACATGATGTAAATTAAATTCACATTTAAATTATGTATATGATATGTTTTTCAGAAATAGTTTTTAGCGAAAGAAGTTGAAATTGTCACGTGTCCTTTTAACATAAGCCATATTGCAGCATATCTGAAATTACGTAACTATCATGCAATTTAAAATATTTTGATTACTTTTTTCTCTCGATTGCGTTCCTTTCTCCGTCTTATTCTTTTTAAAATAAGATATTCTACAAAGGCGACAACCATTGCCAGGACCAGGCCTCCTACCAGTATATGGAATATTCCAGAAACATTACTTAAAGTCAACGACCGTGTTTTGGCATCCTGAATAATATAGATTATACATCAGTTAACCTATAATACATACGTTTTCAATAGTTAATCCACACTACACAAAACTAACATGATTGTAGATAAAAAACAAACGCCTTAGATCTTGGATCATTTATTTGATGTTCGATCAATTAGTATATTAGTAATGTTGTTTGAATCACACATAACTGCACATCTGACGGACGTTAAACAATTGTTTTATTGTGAACTGTGAAAGTCATGTCAGGATTTGAGAATTTGATAAATATCAATATTGAAGTAAATAAAACTATGTGTTTTTGAAATATATCTGCTCCGCTCTGTGAAAACTCGAGGATAACATGATAAACCTGTATGGCATTTTGATTTTTATCAATTTCAGTTACTGTTGGTGATTCGTAAATCGGCAATTTACCTTTTTGTCGGATCCACACATGCCTTTTGCATACCACCATTTCTGTTCAAGCTTCAGTAATTCACCAACCTCACTAAGTTCTAAAACAGCTACGTTAAGGTGATTTCTACAAAGATAGATACGTGGCTATATATTAACGTTGTTTCACAAAATTGTATATACGTGTAATGCAGATATGATTTAACAATAACTCCGAGTACATGTTAATAAATAATTAATTTTTCATTTTGAAAAATGACGTAACTGTGGAGAATACCTGCAATAATGAACATAATTATAAGTAAGACGTCAGTTGTATCCTGACGATATTCACTCCAATATCTGAATTAAAAATGTGATAATGTCCAAAAGTCCATAATATATCTTAGATATGAAATTATTCAATGTAAGGTCAAATATGATAGTTTTATGATACATACTATATATTCTCTCGTTAAATAATAATAGTTCAAAAATTTACGTTAACACAATGTTATATATCACAACATACTATATCAAAAATCCCTTATTACAAACAGTATCTTATTTAAATAGTATCATGGACTATTTAAAAAAATCACACAAAAGACAAATACATTGCAGAACGATCACACTTAATATTGACATACTTTCGTAACTCCATAATAACAAATAATTAATATAATACATAGTATATTATCAATACTACGTGAAATAATTACTACACATATGTTAAATAATATGACTTGAGTCACATATTTACTAAAATAATGTTTTATATTCATATAAATGTTTGGTTTAAACAATATTTTATCCAACAACTGTACATAGTATATTACATAACATTTGCAATTCATAAAGACAAACAATTTTAAGAATTGGGATTAAGAAAAAGCTAATAAGCTTGTATGAATCTAGCTCCCAATATAAATGTTTATGTTCATTACCTCAAATAAAAATTTAATGGGGTGGCGATTCCGTAGCCCTTATTGTCCAAGTTATTGCCCACTTTCATGGTATTACATGGTTTCCGCTGATTGTGGTATTTATTGAACGCCGATTCCATTAAAAAGGCATATTCTCCTTTAGATATGCGTACTTTTTCTACGCCCTTTTCAACATTGTCGACCAATAATCCATCGGGGTCAGCACTCATGAATTGCCACATCCTCTTGTAAACAGATACTTGTGCTTCCTGTCAAATCATTGATTAAATGCACGGAAATATTAGTTTTATACAGCACATAAACTAAAATGAAGTTATAACTGAAATGGATTAATAAACCTATGAATGTAATGAATAATTGGCAAATTATATAAATCGTAATTGAAAATTAATTATACAAAGCAATACAGAGAGAGAGAGAGAGAGAGAGAGAGAGAGAGAGAGAGAGAGAGATATTGCATGACAGTAAGTTATATCAGAAAGTGCTGAACAATGATGTGAACAAGTATCATTCACAAACTCGGTTTCTTTTTACAAAAATGCTACGTACGTCATTTAGTTGGTTTCGATTGTTTAGCAAGTACATTGAACAGTATATAAGACACCATAAGTGATGTAAAACTAGATCTCATTTTCCTTAAAATAAAGGAAAGCAATTGCGTATTTATTTGTTAACATAAGTTTAAACTGGAAAAAGAAAAACATATCCCATTCAAACAAGAAATAGCTTGACCAATTCCGCTAAAACATAAAACACTGCTTACTATTATCATTTCTAATTGATTCATGGAATTATTTAGATCCGTTAACTATGCCTTCAGTGATGTTCAGCATTAATTGATGAATTAGCGAATAAGTAAATGAAGGAAGGAATGAATAAGGAATGGAAGACGAAAAGATATAAGGATTGAAGAAATAAATCAAAAGTTTATGATGATAAAGAGGAATATCAATGTTCAAAAAGTAAGGACTAAGAAAAGAAGAAATTAGAGTGAAAATTTTATCTGAACGCTTCCCTACAGAGTATTTTTGATCCGCTACTACTATATCAAATAATAGAATCGTTCAAACACATGTGAAATTAATATGTTTATATACGGCTATTAAGATATGAACATGTATTAGATTGTGTGGAGCGCATGGTCCAGTTGGAGAGCACCAAACCCATGATCGGAGGGTCGTGGGTTCGATCCATCGCCACGGCTATGTGTGTTGTCCTTCAGCAAGACACTTTTCCGCATATGCTTAGTACTGGTTTCAACCAGGTAGGCTAAGAACGTGATTTGCCTAAGTTGTGAGAACTTGTTTCACAATCGAAGTAAAATGAATAAGTTTAAGCTAACTGTTTGAGATCATCTGGATGAAACATCGTCGTCTCACGTTACAGTATCAGTATAATCTATCACATATATTTGTTACTAGAAGAAGTCACAATAGTCAATTTATATACAAGCTTACCTCAAAAAATGCTCTGCTGGAACCTCTGTTTAGAGTCCCATATTTGATACTTGTTTGCTTTAACAGATCGTCCACAGATCCTATGGGCGGTGTCAGACGTTCTATGGTAAGAAATGCGGCCAGATTGGCTGTATACGATGAGATCAATATTAATGTGAAAAACCACCACGCACTTCCAACGATTCTTCCAGAGTATGATCTACAAAACATAATCATAGTGCTGAGTAGCCGTTGTTAGTAGAAGCAAGTCATGTCGTGCTTATATTCAAATTAAAATAGACAAAATTTTTTCTCTATCCCCCTCTCTCACATTCTCTCGTCTCGTCTATCTGCCCTTTCATATGACTTTCGTTCGTTTTCACTAGCCTAATTTGTCTCTCTCTCTCTCTCTCTCTCTCTCTCTCTCTCTCTCTCCTCAACTCTGTATTTTCCTCTCCATTTCTCTACATACACGTCTTTAGTTATTTACAGTTTACAGTCAGCTTATTAATCTTTCGCACTTATTTATATTATTTTGATTTGCTCTCTCTCTCTCTCTCTCTCTCTCTCTCTCTCGCTCTCTCTCTCTCATTGTCTTTCTTTTTCACCAAGAGAGAAATTCTTGCTCTTCAAAACTTAATAAAGATATTGAAGAAACCCCTTGTAATCAACACAATTCTTTGAAAAATATATATAACCACATTGAAATTCACATAGAAAAGTATGTTAATCACAAATACAAGATATGCATTATATATTATAATGTATCAATAAACAGGTGTAAATGCACCCAGGGTCTGATATTTTCTCATCGTTAGCGAATATATTTATTCTGAATACATTGTGTATTGCGTGTTTGGCTATTTTTCAACGGTAAAATATAGGAATTATAAACTGTAAAGGACAAAAATAAGTAAGACATTCGCACGATTTCGCATGATTTCAAAATATTAATCAGCGGAGTGCATGAACTATAAAAGTGAATTATAAACTGTAAAAAACACTATACAAGTAATACATACACAGAATTTCAAATTGTCTAAAAAATGTTTTGTTAATTAACGAAGTAACTGTGCTATAGTAAAATATAATAAAACCTTTTACGTGACATAGTTCTGAAATATCGGAACTAAACGTATGTGTAATAGATAAAAGTGGAAAACTATAATTTTGAAAATTTGTCGTTTAATGCTAAACTATTACATAAATGTGCATTTTCTAAGTTAAATAATATTATTAATTTAGTATAATAATGGATATATACATGCAAGGAATGTAAAATAATATAGTTTAACTAACAGACCACTCGGTACTATGCACAACACATACCTAGATGCTGCAAGCTTCTTTTATTGCAAATACAGAAACATTGAATGTTACAGTGGAAACGGAAACCATATTAATTCCAATTTATGGTAACATCTCTTTAACACTGATGTTTTTTTAAATTATAAAATGTATCTGAAGCAAAACGTGACCGTTCACGGACGTGCATTTATTGAATTTGAATGACATAATTGTATAGGTTTAATGTATGAGTTACGTAACGAATGTAATATTAACTCGTCTTCATGTACCAGTAACATTTTGATACCTATCTATAATAAAATAATACGCTGTTGTTGATTTGTTTTCGCGTTATTTAGCGCGTATAGACTAATAATATATATTTGTTTAAGGGCATCATGGAAGATGAAAATACTAAAATATGTTATTTTTATCATAATTGGATCGACACGCATTAACGTTGATTGCAAGATCAATTAGTATAACATAAGTATAAGTTACGTGCTTGCTTTGAACTTCTTGTTATAACAGCTTACTTGTCTGTGCAAGGTAACAAAATGTTTGACCCGATCATTCTAAATAACGATTTGTATTTTTGTTTAAGTTTAAAAGATACATGCCTATCTAGAGTAACAACACCAGCAAGTTATCTTATCCCGACGCTAGTAGATGACTGCATCATTGTCACACGAATGAAAACAATGCTTGAATTATAAGATAACTTAACGAAACTATTTAGCAAATATACTGTTATACTCAATAAGTATTCGTTATACAATAGCTATGGTACAGTTAATATAGCATTCCGTTTGCTTTACTTCCATCTACGGATATTTAAAGACAATGTTATTATATTAATGACGTAATACCGTTACCAGTATAGTAACAGCATGAAACTGCAATACATTTAAAGAACATTTCTAACAATATCACAAAAACATATTGTAGAACACGCATCTGATCCAATAACAAAACATGCGCAACATGCTCAAAGTCCAACATACGAACTATATTAAATTAAGCAAGGCAAAGGTGATGCAAGAGAGAGAACAGTACATTAGGAAATATAATTACTGAATTATTTCACACATTAGTTTCATGAATAACTAGGTGTTTATATTAACACACTTAATATGGATCTTTGAAAAATCAACACGCTATTATATTTGCGAGTTATTTTTAGTTAATTCAAATTGTTAATACTTGTTATACTATAATTACATAATCTTCAATTTTGTTCCAATTTCTTAACAATAAAATATGTAAAATAAAGTGAAAAAACGTTGCTTTTGTGGAATAATTATTCTTGAAAGTAATTATATTCATGCAGGTTCAATCATTTATTTAAACATGCATATACATTACAACATAACACTATAATATATATTAAACGTCGTCTAACACAGACATAACTCTGCGATAGAGGCACTGCTATGAAAAATGGCCATTATACCGACTAGGTTATATTACAATTTACGGAGAGTGCTAAATGTATTTATTTAATAAACGATGAAGATTGGTAATATATTATAAACTAAACCGTTGATTTTATAAAGAAGAGAGTATAAGCTTGGCAAGTAAGACATCAGCCAAATTGGATGCAAACATAAAAAAGAGTTTAGCGTTTTCGCTATATTTAAAAAAATATCTTTACTTTTACGTTTCTAAAAAGGTATTACTAACAGCTTTTATAAATTAGAAAAAAGCAAAAAATAGTTATGACAAGCAGCAGCATTTAATATGAATACATTAAAGCCATTTCTGCTATAACATGACTTACTACATTGTACGTTTAGATATTAAGCCTAGCTGTTATATTATAGTATTGGGCGACATCAATAAAGCACTCCTACCAACCTTGGGAAAGTATCAGAGCCCTGCTGCATTAATGCACCAAGAGAGAACCAAAATGTATTGAACAAAGTAAAATTATTGATGGGTGATCCGCCTTTGGGATCCTCGTCCGACCACTCATATGGACTCCATCTGCCGACCAAAAACAGGACAAGGCTGACTGCCACGAAGGCAACCATGACACACATCCACACTTTGTTGGAGAGTGGGTACATGAAGGAGAATACACCAGGTTTCTCTTTATCCGGCTTCTTTATCATAATGCTAATTCCTGTCTGCATGAATGGTTTAGTGAAATCAACTACACGCTGACGCTCTTCTGTTATGGTGAGTGGGGCCATGGCGATATCGGCTTTCTGTAATATATACATGATAGTGTCACTCTATGGACATGCTTATTTATATTCATATATAGTACATAAGCATATATCTAATCAAATGCTCGCCAAAAATGCAAAAGCAATCAATGAGATCTCAGAAACGCTAGTTATATCCACATTTTATACTTATCTATACAGAGTGACGTCATTTAGAATAACAACTGTGCTCTACACATTTTGCGCAACATACGTTTTGAATCATACTAGAATATTATATTTTAAACATAGTATTTTGCATAAAAAAGTCAATTTGATCTATATTTTTTGTGTAGTTAATGCACGCCTGAAGGCGCACATCATAACTTGTGAAAGTTTTCACATTTTACTTTATTTTTGTTGTGATTTTATCAAAGTTATCAATATTTGACATTTCAAACATAACCATTATCAATCTTTTCATTTTCATCCATTGAAGAAGAAATAAATATTCCGAAAACGCTCGTTTTTTACATATATTTTTTGAAAATCGGTATTGTTTGGGTTTATCAATTTATTATCTCTCTGATATATATATATATATAAGACATGGCAATTATAATGAAATAATGATTTTTAGCCACCATTTATATAAAAGCAGAACTATTTATAGGTATGAAATCAAGCCAAGTTTACTTTTGTTGTGTAATATTTAAACATTATCTATTGAGTATGCCGTTTATTCTCAATAAATATTTGATAAGCAAACATAATTTCACCTTTCTATAGCCGCCATCTGGACAGGCATTAGTGTCGATCAACTCTCCTATCATACCGTCCCAGCATCCTTTATTAGGGTGACTATTACCATAACCTTTATCGCCCACTAAATCTATTTTGTAATCATATGGTGTCTGCGATACACGCTGAATAGCTTTTGCAAGATCTATGACATAACCCTGAAATAAATCAAAGACTGACAGACTCATGAATATTTAGGTTGAGTTCAGGATTTATCAAAGTTGTATTCAAGAATTCACACAGAGTCAAGTGCATGGCTACTGAAGCTGTTAAAACGACCATTACGTACATCCAAAGAATATATAACAAAAACATATAAAATAAATTGCGCTATTTCTACCACCAAATCATAATAACTTTTCAAAATATTTCAAAGTCTATCTTTTATATAAACCATGACTGTTGTATTAAAATCAAACCGATTGATACTTGTACCATGTTTGTACTGTTATAAAAACACACACAATAATCCCGTATTCTACATTTGAATAAGAATACTGGTGATATATCTTTAGCAACCATTTCGATATTCGTGTTTCACAATCGACGTATTATCAAGCAATATTATAAATCTTTGTTGCGAAAAAGAAACCTATACTTATCTCCAAGTGTTTACCTGTACGATTGAACAAGTGTAAATTATCTCATAATGGTACACAATATAAACTTTCTTCATAATCGTTGTGTGTTTTGGAATCGGGGTTGGGGAATTGGCGGTGGTATGTTTTTCTTATCTTATACTTATTTTTATTTTTACTTTATTCAGGAGTAAATCGATTTATATGACTATTCCTTCACGGTTCGTAACGCTTGTCCAAATCAAATATACCGAATAATGAAGATATACGAGTATACATGCTGATATGCAAGTATACATGCAGCTATACGAGTATATATGCCGATTAACAAGTATGCATGCAGCTATATGAGTATACAGGCAGATATACGAGTGCACATGCAGATATACGAGTTTACATGCAGGTATACAAGTAAACATGCAATTATATGAGTATACATGCAGATATACAATTATACATGCATTAATATGAGTATACATGCAATTATATGAGTAAACATGAAGATATACGAGTTTACATGCAAAAATACGAGTATACAAGCAGATAGACGAGTATACATGCAGATATACGAGTATACATGCAGGTATACGAGTATACATGTAACTATACGAGTGTACATGCATATATTATTGTATACATGTATATATACGAGTTTACATGTATATATACGAATATACATGCAGCTTTACGAGTATACATGTAGAAAGACGAGTATACATGCAGATATACGAGTAAAAATGCAGTTATACGAGTATACATGCATATATACAGGTATACGTGCATATATACGGGTACACATGCAGGTATACGAGAACACGTGCAGATATACGAATACACGTGCACTTTACTTAACATTTACATAAGGGATCAAACTCATATCTGATAAATTTCAAGATAGACTGTCAAGTTTCCTACTTTTTTGTAAAAAAATATTATTCAATAAATATATCTCGTTTTAAGATAACTGAATAGAACGATGCTTATACAATGATTGTCTGTACACTATCTGTCACACTTAGTCTTGTCATTATTATTAAAGAGGGAGTGGCCAAGTGGTAGAGCATTTTTTAGCAATTTTATTTTTCAAATAATCTTATTTTAAATGGTAACAACAGCTTACAACATGATTGCATGAGCATATAACAAACATTCATTACGATTTATTTTCGGTTTTGTTGTATTACTCATTTTTTATAAATTATTATGTTGTAACCTTTATAATTAACTTTATTTATTTTATGCATTTGTAGAATTATCTCGGGTCATCCGTTGTCTAACGGTCGTTTAATGTCCACTTACCTCCTGCCGCTGAGGTCATGAGCCCCAAACACAATACGTGAAAATGTTTGTCAGATACTTGTGGAAGAACGTTGGTTCTTCCCAGATGGATTTCCTCCACCAATAATTAAGAATATGCCATTCATTACCTGTCATGTGTTGAAAATGGAATCATAAAAAATGTCATTAAATGGGTTTTCGACTCTATGTTTGATAATAGAAAACAATTTCATAAAACTAAGAAACGAGGTCTCTATCTGGGCCCGACCAGTAGCAAATGCGCTACTAGGGAGCATTAACCTGGTAAACATATGAACTCATTTTCGCTTTCCCCCGTGTCACACCATGAAACGAGACGGCGTAAATAAAAAATATCACAGCCAGACCATTCTCTTACAAATACGGCTACACGAACATGTGCGTATTGTAAAACACACAAATGCTCAGGTATGTATGTATACATGCACATCAAGCGATACAAGTGGTGCTAAATATAGGGGTATCCGATCACTTTGCAGAAGTCAGAGCTGCAAGAGAATACTGGTTATAAATACAGATATACAAAGACCTAGGTAATGAGACGTAGCCATTGACCCAAATACAATACTCGTTATAAGTACAGATATACAAAGACATAGATAATGACACGTAACCATTGACCAAAATACAATACCAGTTATAAATACAGATATGCAAAGACATAGATAATGACATGTAACCATTGAGCCAAATACAATACTCGTTATAAGTACATATATGAAATCGCATAGATAATGACACGTAGCCATCGACCGAAATACAAACCTGTTATAAATACAGATATACAAAGACATAGATAATGACACATAGCCACTGATCCAAATACAATACCTGTTATAAATACAGATATACCAAGACATAAATAATTACACGCAACAATTGACCAAAATGCAATACCAGTTTTAAATACAGATATGCAAAGACATATATAATGACACGTAACCATTGACCCAAGTATAATACCAGTTATAAATACAGATATGCAAAGACATAGATAATGACACATAGCCACTGACCCAAATACAATAACAGTTATAGATACAGATATGCAAATACCTATATAATGACACGTAACCATTGACGCAAATACAATACCAGTTATAAATACAGATATGCAAAGACATAGATAATGACACATAGCCACTGACCCAAATACAATACCAGTTATAGATACAGGTATACAAAGACATAGATAATGACACGTAACCATTGACCCAAATACAATACCAGTTATAAATATAGATATGCAAAGACATAGATAATGACACGTAACAAATGACCCAACTACAATACTAGTTATAAATACAGATATGCAAAGACATAGATAATTACACGCAACCATTGACCAAAATACAATACCTGTTATAAATACAGATATGCAAAGACATAGATAATGACATGTAACCATTGACCAAAGTACAAAACTAGTTATATATACATATATGAAATTGCATAGATAATGACAGGTAGCCGTCGACCCAAATACAAACCTGTTATACAGATGCAAAGACATAGATAATGACACGTAACAATTGACCCAAATACAATACCAGTTATAAAAATAGATATGCAAAGACATAGATAATGACACGTGGCCATTGACCCAAGTACAAAACTAGTTATATATACAGATATGAAATCGCATAGATAATGACACGTAACAATTGACCCAAATACAATACTAGTTATAAATACAGATATGCAAAGACAAAGATAATGACACGTGGCCATTGACCCAAATACAATACTAGTTATAAATACAGATATGCAAAGACAAAGATAATGACACGTGACCATTGACCTAAATACATTACTAACAATTTGATTTTAATGTGAATATATTTTCTCACGTTACCAAAGACAATGTTTTTTCTTACGACAAACACAACTATGTCAATTACAAGCTTGAAATATTCAGATATCCCAGAGATTGGTTTTTGTAACATTTTATCTCTGATCTACAAATCTTTTCTACGTGAAAAAAAATAAATATGACTCATAAATAAGTTACATACACTCTGTATTGGTATTAACATTTATGACAAGCCTTGAATTTAATCATTAATCATTAGTTATATACCTCTAGATATTGCCCATTTACCATTGGAGCGCCGTTACTGTGTTCTGGTTTCCTTATTTGTACAAATGGCTCCACCTTTTTTAAACAAAATATGTTATTTAATTAAGAGACAAATAAATATTAACGATAAAATAACCACAATTCCATAAAATATGCAGAAGTTATAAAACTACGTGCTTTTATATATTTTAGTATGTTATAACGATACGAAAAAGTTACGCTTATTGGGACATATGTGTTATTTTAACTATTTGTTTTATGTATTTTTTGTTGAAGGCAGGTAGTCTCAGGGGTTGTCTAAATATAACTAGCCCCTTGATCAGAGAAACTCAGTGAGGAGATATTACTGATCTTAAGACAGCGGCCAAGTCAACTGTATTAGAACAATGTTGAAAAGGTTGGTAATGGGAGGCATATTCGAAAACACAGTTTATTGAGTTAGTATTATAGAAGTTGTCAATGAAACACACCTCGGCAGAACATTATCTAATTTTAAGCTCTGAAAACGATATGACATGCAACCATGAATACATCAGGTTAATTTACTTACCAATAAAGTTGTGATGCGTAGTGTTCTATTAAGGAAGGCTGAAGGCAAAACGGGCCTGTCTGATTTTGGCAATGAAGTATTAAAGCCTCCCTTAGGCGTCCAAAATCCAACCTACAAATATAACAGTAAAAAAAAGTAGTTACCGAAAAATCACATATGAAATATTATCTCGCAAGAAAGTAGCAAATTTGGGCGTATAAAAGTTATTTTAAACGATTGTTTGTCATATCACGACGTTGCACGTGTTAGCACATAGAAGTTAATTATTGGACTCAAAATAAAACAATATATATTTTTGTTGTATTATCCGAACATTTATTTATTGTTATGATAAAGCATAATTTGATATTTTAACTTGTTTTTCAGTATGTTATTTCTATATATTGGACAGCCAGACATATTTATAAATTTGTGACAGTTTAAATACATTAACCCGCTGGCACAGTTGTAAGGACTTTTATTCACTAGACAAATGTGATTGATCATTTGAGAGTTACGTTTGTTATGGTATATGTTGGATATGCTATTACATTAGATATGTTATAAATGATACATCCAAAAACAAGAATATGGAATATATCCTTAAAGAAATATTACGATAACGTTAATTGCATCAAACCAAAATAAGGATTTGAACTGGCTTTGAAACATATTTAACAATCAATGCATCATATTGGAATACTTTAAAAAATGCAATACTTCTCTGAGAGGCTTTTTGTGCTCCAGTTGATGTACATGGAATATATAGTTTTTCCTGACACCTTGTTCATCGAACTCTATATTTCCAGTTAGACCATATGTTGAAACCTGACAATGAGATAATTTTACATATTTATAACCATAACAAGATATACATATTGATAACCAAAATAAGATCATCAACGGATTGATAACCGAAATATTTGTTGTGTGGAGTTTAACTCCATTTTCAACACATTTCAGGTTATACATGGCAGTTTAACTGGTGGAGGAAGACCTCAGAATTTGCGTAGAACAACCGTCTTTCTGCAAATAACTGGCAATATTTCTCATATAATGATTTTGGAGCGAACGAGATTCGAATCTACGACCTTAGCTGTGAAAGGTAAGTGATCTTGAAATGTCGCCTTGACCACTCGGCCGCGGAGGACACTGAAATATGAATAAAATAAGGAACAGAAACAAGACATACAGGCTGATCATTATAATAATATTGATATTGAATAACATCTGTTCAGACCGATAGGTATAATAATATGTTCAGACTAGATACTAAACGTGTAGGCTGATACTTATAGTAATATATTTAGACTGAACAACACATGTACAGACTGATATTTTTAATAATATGTTCAGACTGGATAACAAGTGTACAGACTGATACCAGACTGAATAACAAATGTATAGACTGATACCAGACTGAATAACAAATGAACGGACTGATACTTATAGTAATATGTTCAGACTGGATAACAAATGTACAGACTGATACTTATAATAATATATTCAAAGTGAATAACAAATGTACAGGCTGATACTTATAATAATATATTCAGACTTAATAACAAATATACAGACTGATACTTATGACAATATATTCAGACCGGATAACAAATGTACAGACTGATACCAGACTGAATAACAAATGTACAGACTCATACTTATAATAATATATTCAGACCGGATAACGAATGTACAGATAGATACTTATAATAATATATTTAGACTGGATAATAAATGTACAGGCTGATATTGATAGTAATATGTTCAGACTGAGACCAGACTGAATAACAAATGTGCAGACTGATACTTATAATGATATATTCAGACCGGATAACAAATGTACAGACTGATACCAGATTGAATAACAAATGTGCAGGCTGATACTTATAATGATATATTCAGACCGGATAACAAATGTACTGGCTGATACCAGACTGAATAACAAATGTGCAGGCTGATACTTATAATGATATATTCAGACCGGATAACAAATGTACAGACTGATACCAGACTGAATAACAAATGTGCAGGCTGATACTTATAATGATATATTCAGACCGGATAACAAATGTACAGACTGATACCAGACTGAATAACAAATGTGCAGGCTGATACTTATAATGATATATTCAGACCGGATAACAAATGTACTGGCTGATACCAGACTGAATAACAAATGTGCAGACTGATACTTATAATGATATATTCAGACCGGATAACAAATGTACAGACTGATACCAGACTGAATAACAAATGTGCAGGCTGATACTTATAATGATATATTCAGACCGGATAACAAATGTACAGGCTGATACCAGACTGAATAACAAATGTGCAGACTTTTACTTATAATGATATATTCAAACCCGATGACAAATGTACTGGCTGATACCAAACCAGATAACAAATGTACAGGCTGATATTTATAATAATATATTCAGTCTGGATAACAAATGTACAGGCTGATACTGAAAATAATAAATTCAGACTTGATAATAATAATTTAGTTATCGTTAACAAACACATATGATTATTTTTGACACATTGTTATTATTATAAATTGAATCACGGCCATGTAATATTTTAGTAAACAATTGATATATTTATAACGTATTTCTTTCACTCGTACACATAAAGACTATTATAAAAACATCAAGCAATTCAGTATTTAAATGTGTCACGTCTTTAGATTAATACAAACTTACATTTTTTAAATTATTTAACACGAATCCTCCATCAAATCGTTGTTTAAGAGGATCGCCACTACAGTTACAGCATGTGCTATTGGGCGTTGGCGTACCGACTCTGAAATAATATAGACATGCCAAAGCGTGAAGCTTACATGTACGTATTTAGAAACAGCATTGTTAAAAAGAGCAGGGGATAAAAATATAATATTTATATTTCTGACTCAAATTTTCTAAAGAAAAGTAAATGTGATACATCCTATTAGGAGATATGTGTCACTAAGAACTTATAATTGCTTACAGGCTGTTCATTTATTTTTATTTTTAAGGACTCTATTAAAATGTGGTTTATGTAAGGTCATACATACATACTTACATACATATATTAAACTTGGTTATGTGTGGTTTATGTAACGTCATATATACATGTATTAAACCTGTATATGTGTGGTTTATGTGAGGTCATATATACATTTGTTAAACTTGTATATGTGTGGTTTATGTAAGGTCATGGATACATTTGTTAAACTTGTATATGTGTGGTTTATGAATAATTATGTGGATAGTTTCAAATTGTCCCTTACCTATAATATCGCTTTCTTTCCCGACTTCTTGACTTATACATATCTTGATTATTTTTATTTTTTAAATTGTGGACGGCAAGTAATAGAACATGGACAGTATCAATAACCAAGGCCTTGTCACTCTGAAATAGAACATGGACAGTATCAATAACAAGGCATTGTCACTCTGAAATAGAAACATAGACAGTATCAATAACCAAGGCCTTGTCACTCTGAAATAGAACATGGACAGTATCAATAAACAAGGCCTTGTCACTCTGAAATAGAACATGAACAGTATCAATAACCAAGGCCTTGTCACTCTGAAATAGAACATAGACAGTATCAATAACCACGGCCTTGTCACTCTGAAATAGAAACATAGACAGTATCAATAACCAATGCCTTGTTACTCTGAAATACAACATAGACAGTATCAATACCCAAGACCTTGTCACTCTAAAAATAGAAACATAGACATTATCAATACTCAAGGCCTTGTCACTCTGTAATAGAAATATAGACAGTATCAATAATCAAGGCCTTGTCACTCTGAAATAGAACATGGACAGTATCAATAACCAAGGCCTTGTCACCCTGGAATAGAACATAGACAGTTTCAATAACCAAGGCTTTGTCACTCTGAAATAGAAACATAGACAGTATCAATAACCAAGGCCTTGTCACTCTGAAATAGAACATGGACAGTATCAATAACCAAGGCCTTGTCACTCTGAAATAAAACATCGACAGTATCAATAACCAAGGCCTTGTCACTCTGAAATAGAAATATAGACAGTATCAATAATCAAGGCCTTGTCACTCTGAAATAGAACATGGACAGTATCAATAACCAAGGCCTTGTTACTCAGAAATAGAACATGAACAGTATCAATAACCAAGGCCTTGTCACTCTGAAATAGAACATAGACAGTTTCAATAACCAAGGCCTTGTCACTCTTAAATAGAAACATAGACATTATCAATAACCAAGGCTTTGTCACTCTGAAATAGAACATGGACAGTATCAATAACCAAGGCCTTGTCACTCTGAAATAGAACATGGACAGTATAAATAACCAAGGCCTTGTCACTCTGAAATAGAACATGGACAGTATCAATAACCAAGGCCTTGTCACTCTGAAATAGAACATGGACAGGATCAATAACCAAGGCCTTGTCACTCTGAAATAGAACATGGACAGTATCAATAACCAAGGCCTTGTCACTCTGAAATAGAACATGAACAGTATCAATAACCAAGGCCTTGTCACTCTGAAATAGAACATGGACAGTATCAATAACCAATGCCTTGTCACTCTGAAATAGAAACATAGACAGTATCAATAACCAAGGCCTTGTGACTCTGAAATAGAACATGGACAGTATCAATAACCAAGGCCTTGTCACTCTGAAATAGAACATGGACAGTATCAATAACCAAGGCCTTGTCACTCTGAAATAGAACATGGACAGTATCAAAAACCAAGGCCTTGTCACTCTGAAATAGAACATGGACAGTATCAATAACCAATGCCTTGTCACTCTGAAATAGAACATGGACAGTATCAATAACCAATGCCTTGTCACTCTGAAATAGAAACATAGACAGTATCAATAACCAAGGCCTTGTCACTCTGAAATAGAAACATAGACAGTATCAATAACCAAGGCCTTGTCACTCTGAAATAGAAACATCGGTTATCTACTACAACAGCATCCTCGTTAACCAACAAAATATAGTCAATCGTTCATCAATTTATGTAATAACAATTATCAAAGTGATTCAATGAATATTGGTTTGGGTACTTGTTTCACTTTTATGGATTTTTTTTATACCCATGTAGCATGTATCAGTAAAAGAGTCCTTACGTGGTAAACAAATGGACTCTGTTTTTTTTATAATTTTTAGTTGAATACGTTTTAAAATATAATAAAAATAGCATTTGACGAGCAAAATTACATATCAGATTTGATGGAAGAAATTTGTTAAACATTATTCAAAGGTTGATGTTAAAATTTGATTGTTTATGTGTCAAATGCCTGTATTGGAAACAGTTTGAAAATCGTTCGCAATAGTGTATACTAAGTTGATATTCTTCATTTTAAATCTAAACAAGATTTTGTGATATACAATGCAAAACTTGTAAATGTATATTTCACTTAAAAGGCAAATAAAAGCTCTTTATCTAAAGTACATGTTTTAATATATGTTAATACTTCACATTTTCTCCATATAGAGAATTTACAAGACAAGCCATCCGCATGTTAATTATACCGTCATATTTACGTCATTGCACGTGTAATTATATTGATTGTTGTTGTTGTTTTCCTGTACATTGAAAAGTCCAATCAGAATATAAACACAATTGTTAAATATTTTTGAGAAAGCTTTTATTTAGAGATTGAAACATGTTATCAACAGAAATATACGGGCTGTCAATAGTCAATATAGTTAGAGTTAATTATTGTATACATACAATTTGTCATCATACCATAGCACGGCTAAATACTTAATACTGATTATAATAGCAGTAATTAGAAATATTGATTACGCTTGTGTTACAAACTCAAAATAATGTGTACTTAAATATATAATTTAGGTATGTCTTAAATACCAGAATGACATTTTGCTACAGGATATTCACATAGAATCACTTTGTTAAATATTTCCAAAGCTGGCAACGATTTAGAAATATTGATATCGCAATTACTGTATTTGGAGCATTTTCAGAATAATCAATAATAAGAAAACAGTGCTAAACTCTACCAATTTACAAGACTAAGTGCTGTAATGGAATTACCCAATATATTGTAAAATGCTCTGCTTAATTTTCTTTACGCATTCACGTCATGACTTAAATTGTTTCTCTAAGTTGCCTCCATTATAACAGAATGTATAACGTGTATCGTGAAATGTTATACGTCACAGATTCATGGCGCTCCCGACCAGCTCAGTTGAACGTGCATCTAACGGAATCCAGGGGTCGAGGTCTGGAATCCCCGCCCGTCCAAAGTCTCCCTGATTATTTATAAAGGAAATTACGTTCCACTGTCAATAGTCTCTTACCTTTGATTTATGTGGAAAAGATACCAGTTACTTTCGGAGATGAAAGTTCTGAAGTACTGGTTAACCTTCAAGGATCCCAGGAAAGAGCGTTTAGGTTAAATGATCGTCTGTAAGCCCTCGATGGCGTAAACTTACTCTAAATATTCAAATTAAAGTCAAATCCACTGATTTTACCCGTTTTTTTTTTAAATTTCAAATTAAATTAATCGTTGTATCCATATGTTTCAGTCCGGTAAATAATGGAGAAATAAAATCCGTACCTACGTTGTTTCAACGTCTACTCTTAAACTGAATTGCTACGGTGGAAACGGGAATCAGGGTCATTTTCACTTATCGTTATCGTTTTTGTATCCTGGTTGTTTATATCGGAACAGGAGTTCAAAGTTCATAGGCAATTTAATTGATTTAATTCTTTTTTTCTTACTTTGTATGATGATAAACTGTGATAGATTTATCGATGCAATGTCATTTTATGTGTTTTATTTTCATACATGGAAAGCATTGTGCTGCAAAAGATGATATGACATTTAATTAATTATTAAAAATGTACTTTGGTAATAACTACTATTTTATTCTGATTAGAACAGTATCTCCGAACCTACGGATCTAAATTGTAAATACAATATTGACATTGAGGACAACTCTCCTAAATTAAAGATAAAACATCTTAACACACGCTCAGACTCAATTTGCCACATGCACTTATTACAAGCACGTAATAATCCTATCAAATCAATTGATTTGAACAAAAATAATGATTTAAATAGTTTGTATGATGTGGTCACATATGCTATTATGTGCTATCATTATGTTTTGAACTGGAACATTAGTGTTATTATTTAATTGAGGTAAAATATTGTTTAAGCTTGATAAAAGAAAAATAATGAAAAAAATATTTCGGCAAAGATTGCATTGCATTTTACTTCCGCCATGCTTCTTTTACCATTGCTATATAATTGCCATATTAACAGGATATTATTGATCTTTTGCATAACAAGGGTCATCAACTGAAAACAATTAATCTGTGAAAAATAAAACCTTACCGTGATTTCCCCCAGATCATGCACATGGTAGTTGTTCGCCTCATTAAGTAGTTCAGCATTATCTATCGATGCGTTATCTAAAACACTGAATCCCGTGATGTTCACGCCTCCGTAAACGAAAATACTTAAGTCTAATTCGTTAATTCCCTGCAATATAATGTTTAGTTTATTATTTACGAGTAATATAGTGTATAGATAACGTATCCTAAGCAATATATAATGTTGGTAATTTTTCCCTGCATTATATCTTATATTAATAAATTATCAGCAATTTATCGTATAATCAATATTAACCTTATTTTCAGTCTTATATCATATAAGTTGAATTATTCCTTGCAATATGTCATATAGTTGATTTATTCGTTATAACATATCATATAATTAATTTATTGCCTGTGATATGATATCTGCTGTATTATTGCCAAGATGTCATTCAAATGCATTTATACCTTGCACTTAGTTTATACTAATTTATTTTAGCTCGATTGCGATGAAAACTCAGAGCTTATATGAACCGCTCTCGAGTCCGTTTCCTGCGCAGAACCAGTACCGAGTGTTGTCCACTTCCTTGGTAGAACCAGTACTGAGTGTTGTCCACTTCCTGTGTAGAGCCAGTACTGAGTGTTGTCCACTTTCTGCGTAGAACCAGTACCGAGTGTTGTTTTATTTTGAGGCATCGGGTCGAGCTTGAGATCGAACTCGCAACCTCTAGCGTGAGCGGCCAACACTCTATCCATTAGACTACCGCCCCTGCACTTAACGATATAGTTGATTTATTTCTTGAAATATATCATATAGCTTACTTATTCCTTACGATATTTTATACAGTTTATTTATTCCTTACAAGAAAACATATAGCTATAGGATTAAGTACACTGCAATTTTGAAATTTGCGACTGTACATGAGGTTTTTAATGTTTGCAAATAGTGTTTAACGGCGAGACCAAAGGCCGCAAATTTCAAAATTACAGCCAAATATATGGCATGGCATTTTATCTTATATTTAATTTATCATTTATAATAACTAATACAATTGATAAATTCCAAGAAATATATCATATAAGTAATTTATTAGTTTTACTACATCATCCAGTTAACTTATTCCCTAAAACATATAATATCGTTACTGCATATCCTGTTTACGTTGTAGTAATTTAGCATATATCTATTTTGTTCTAAGCCTATATCGATTTGTTCCCAACAAAATCCATCAATTTATTTACAAAATCAATGTAAAGATATATTTGGTTAGTAGATTTTGTCATTTATATTAGACTTCAGTAAAACATATTATAAAGTTACTAAATATGTTTATATATTTTTGTTTTAAATCTCTTATGACTTAAGACTAATTTGTCATTATGCAATCTCGGTTGAATTGCGTTCATATAAGGTCCTGTACTGTGATTGCGTTTAAGTCGACTGTGATTTAGTCAAAATGTGGTTGTTAGGATTATGCTGTTGTTTAGCTATTTTATATCAAATATATCCTGGACAAACAAATGATTCAGGGAGAACAAACCGAGATGTTGCGAGTAATAAACGTTGTAATCAATGTCTGCAAAGGGCGATAGTATATAGTTGATATAGTGTTTGCCGTTCACATCAGAGATTGCGGGCTCGCTCCTCAGCTCGAACCGATACATTTCCAAAAACCATCATTCGGTACTGGTTTACCAAAGAAGAGGGCTTGAGAGAGATTTTCGCAATGGACTAGTGTAAACTGAATGATTGATAGCATGAACATCGACAGAAACATACATATGACAGCGTAACTCACCAAACATCCGAGAATATAATGATACCCTTCTCGATTCATTCCAACATCGACTATCTGAAAATAATTATCTAATTTAAAATAATAACCGATATCCTTTGATAACGGCATTTAGTATCTCCCTTCTATACACTTATCATATAAAAGGATAGTGTTTAAACGATGTTACAAACTTAATTTAAACATTTAATATGATATAGACTCAAGCAAAACTTATTTAGGTAACGGTATGTGGTGTTGAATGTCGTTATTTTATTATATATATGTGCGCAATCCTAAATCATAAGCAACTTAGCACCATTGTAATTGAAATTTCATTGAGCAGTAACGCGATCAAATCAATCATAATGAATGCATATTAAAACAATGAAAGTAGAATAGTCAGATGATAGATAGTTTTAACAACGTCAATTTATATTGACAACCCACATAGGTTTAGGTAATACATAATTCGTTTCCAAGGCAACATGTCTTGCTTCAGATAGTAACATGTAACGCATGGTGTTATTTATAAACATTCAATTTATTTATCCACTTTCAGCAACCTGGGACCGTGATGTTCTCTGATGTGAAACAGTTACTCGGAAAGTATGTATTGTATACAACATGTTCCACAATAAAATCACAAAAACATGTTAATGTAATAACATTGCACTTAAACTTGTTTATAAACTTTCGAATCACCCATTCTAAAGCACTACACAAACGAAAACAAACAATTTAATCCAAAATGAAAATTCACAAAAATATAAATGTGCATTAGATTAATGAAAATACCTGATGTAAAACACTTTCATATGCAGCACGTGACGAAAGGTCAAGTACAATGCGTTTGGGTGGAGCACCTTGATGATCTATTTTACGCAATATCTCGTAACAATCTGACACATTATTAATTCTTCGGGCTCGTATCACAGGCTTGTAGACATCGTCTTCAGCGTTGAAAGACTGGTAAAGCGTTTGCAGCCGTAACAAACCTGGATAGGAATATAAAGACAGAACTGTTGCACCATTGTGTGGAAAAACGCAACCTGACTTCGATACTTAAAAGAAAAAAATAAGGTTAACCAAACAACATTTGTTTTATTTCTTATTATGCATAATAAAACAGATGATGATATGATGATAACATAGAGGAGTTATTAAACATTATTTGTAGATGTACGTATACATAACAACTCTCATTAAATTCAAATAAGAAACGCTTACAAAAGTTTTTTTCATAATTGATGCATTTATTTAGTTAATCTTCTTTCCTTTAGATATTTCTTATTTTGTAACTGGTAGAAGACAATTAAAAATGCATCTCTGTAAGTTATGATAATGCAGTGAGATTCATTGATTGTTTCACATTCAGACTTTTAAGTTCATGACGAATAAACTGATATTATTGATTTCGCCAGCCTGAAAGTAAAGAAAGGTCTATTTTAGGAGCAATAACAGATCCATACGAACATTTTTCTAAATCTTTCTTTAACAACCTTTCGGGGCATCAAACAAATTAAGCTTTATATATATCTCTAGAACAATATTCTTCTATAAATGAGTTCTATTTTAGGATCAAGAATATGTCATATTTATGGATTACATCTATATGAACTGTTTACACGTACTGTTGCGTAGATAACAGTGACTCTAAACAGAAATAGAACAAAGTTGCAGTATACATTTACCATCATTTGTATCGAATAAATAGTAAACAACTGTATTCCATTGGAAGTGTCTAATAACGGCTACTATAGCGTCGATTGTGGGCGGTAACAAACTGATGTCGTATATGTAAGGGTCGTAAGTACTGCTGCCACTGCCACCTGGTATCAGGGTCGGAACACTTAGGTAATGGGCATAGGACTGGACACTGCTGTACGTTTTAGGGTGGTTTTCCACGATCAGCATTATGGCACCGTCCGACATTTTCGAACACACTGAAATAGTTTGAGAAATTTAAGATTCTTACAAAAGTGCATTCAATGTACATGAAATTAATGAGATAAAAACAAATTATTCAGTGTTGTCCAAAATTCTTGCTTTAGAATTTATGAACACTTGCTAACCAAAACTATACTGTTGGATCACTGTTGAATATTAAATTCATATTATACTAATCTTACTCTCACAACTCAAAAATAGAGTATGAAATTGTCAAGTTCGAATCTATGCTCTTCCAATATATATGGGTAATTACCAAGAATTTCAAAAACATTAAATGATTCGAAATGTAGCACATCACCGTTTGCAAACAATTAAACGCGTTTATTACTAATGTATGGTTTATGATGCATGCACTTGTCAAGTCAATATTCGTTTGTTTTGTTTTGTTGAACAGTTTCGTTAATAAAGGTATTATTTTCTTTGAGTATCGGTAACTATTTCGTGTTTTAAAAATCTGTAGAGCTACACTAAAGGAATGACACTCAAAGTATTGATTTCACATAAATGTTATCACTCTGCAACATTTTGATATAAGAAGATGTCTGTATTGGAATATGGTTTAATATGTTGTCAATATTTATAGACATAAAAAACATTAAGATATCATGTTTCTTGGCATTCGATGTTATAACAAAATATCTATACATTTCAACTTTAATATTTTGGCAATATTCCATCTCCATTCGCTTCACATCTTGAAAATTATTTTGTTGCATAAAAATTGTTAACATAACATATGTAAATTGTTAACATAATATTTCTTAACATAACACATATGAATTGTTAACAAAACACATGTAAATTGTAAACATAACACATGTAAATTGTTAACATAACACTTCTTAGCATAACACATGTAAATTGTTAACATAATACTTCTTAACATAACACATATAAATTGTTGACATAACACATGTAAATTGTAAACATCACACATGTAAATTGTTAACATAACACTTCTTAGCATAACACATGTAAATTGTTAACATAACACATGTAAATGCAAGAAGTATTATAACTAAATGAAAATGTTTTTAAAATTGGATGACATAGTAGTCCCTATTTTGCGTTTATTTTATATAGGTGTTAAACAGGTTTCTTTGTGTTTTAATCTTATTAAAATGATGTGTATTTGATATCAAATCGGCTAATGAGCATTTTTCAATTTTATAATTTACCTACCGTTAATTTTAACGGGCATACACTGAATAACTTATAACATCGAAGTGTTTTACACGTGCCGGTGTAGTTACATGTATATTTATTAACAGTACTGATTACCGCAAAATCTAAAGTTAACTTATTAAATGAAAATTATATCAACCATATGTTTCCAAATACCAGTATGACTTTTATACCTAAATCTGAACTTGGCGATATAGTGACATACCTTGTTGTTAAGTTTTTGACTTTGTAATTATGTGATGCAAATAGATCTATACATTATTTATATTATAACCGTTTCATGTTTGTTAGTATTATGGAGCGGACGCTATTTATAACGGTAAGTTTTATTTTGACCTAAGATCGTTTTGTGGTGAGAATGTGCACCTAGTAGTATGAAATCCTTCCATGTATGTTACTGTAATGGAACGGACACACCACAGTAAAATGATTTACACACACACACACACACACATTAGATTTTTCATTGATAACTTTGACGCATTTATGATATTGACCTTAAAATTACAGACCAAATCATTGCGTTCTGCAAACCGTCTTTATTTAATGTGCACTTACTAGGTATTCTTAAGAGTGGCGCGAAAATTTGAAGGTTGAACGAACATAGACAATACTATATCCATACTTTATAAAAGCTATGTTAAGCAGTCAATTCTAGTGTTTTACCTTGACACTTGACTTACAACATTTTTGTCACATTTCAAGTCGTCTTATTATGGTGAACATTTGCACCTATAGAATCCGTCCATGCATGTAAGAGTTGATATAAAATAAGATATCAACTTCAGGTCTCACGTTCATCTTTGAGATTAAATACCCAGTAACTACATTCTGCAAATCCTCTTGATTTTTCCTTAGTAATATTAAAATCATTGTAAGATTTTTAGCTATGACGTTTAAATGCGATGGCCGAACGAAAGGGCGGATGGCGAACATTGCTGTATATCGCTGCCGCCTGACTGCGCGGGATAAACAGTTCCACCACACCAGTTGACATTTTAACAGTTTACCATGGCAATGGGTAATGTTCAGGATTAAAACAGTAACGATTACCATTAATAATGGAATAATGCAGGTGTATCATGTAGAAGACACCGAATTATAATAACATAGAACTGAAGCCGACGTTGGTATCGATCGCTTAACAGTTCGATATGCATGTTTATTCTCACTATCCCTTAGGCAAAATCCTAAAGTAATTATGAGTAAATATTCAGGGCAAGTCTGTCAGACCCTTTACAGATAATGGCTGCCACTCTATCGGCGTCATTGTAAGATATCTAAATGACTGTTTATTATATCAAGCAAATCTGATGATCCCCAGGGAAATAAGAAGTTCCGGATGTGATGAATCAGCGGACTATTTGTCCTGGCGGCCAATATCAGAAACAATCTGCACGTAAATCGCTTTTATGACGGAAGCCGTCACAGATGTATTATTGTTTTGACTCAGGGTCACTTATTTGTTTGATTATCTTGAGACGAAATGCAAGGGAGTCTCTCATTTATATTACAGGAGGATTCAATGTTTTACTTCTGATTGCATGGGTTAACACAAGATAAATATCAATAGATATACTAATCTTAGATTAAATAAAAACACACTTCGTTTGATTTATACTAATTTATATAATCTCCATTGCGGCGTAAATTACGAGCTTTTGTGAAGGCATATACTGATTAGAAACAGTAATTAGTACTGTTTTGAGAGAGGACATGAAGCTTAGCCTTTTATTACACTCGTAACCTTTGGGACTGGGACTAACGTCATGTCCAGTAAACCATTAACTCTTTTATATTTTGATTATTTGTAGATATTTCCTTGCGAGATTGTACGGCGAATGAGCAATCAAACTGATGATTATATTGTAGTTATATCATTGATATGGTATGCAATAATATTTCAACTTTTCTAAGATAATTCTGTAAATATACAGTGATAGTTTTATACAAAAAACAAGCCTTAGGCATACATTATGTGTATTTTTTACATAAGTTAGATGATAGTATGGCGAGGGAACATTTACCGCATGTCATATTTTAAGACGCTTCGATTAGGGAAAGAAAGAGCGAGACTTGATGCACCGGTAAATCAGACTTGAACATCAACATTTGGTATTTTAAAACTACTATTATTGGTGGACGTTGGTGGTATCTTTCCTTTATATACATATGTTGTATATGTACACTTATCATGTTAACGAATATTCAGCGTTCAATGTATTTTACGTTTCCTATTTGACATTTAGAATACCACAATACCGACACAGTCTAAACTTTAGGTTACCTTTATTGTCAACTGATACTGTGTTTATGAATGTTGATGATACATAGTTTAGTTTAAACTTATTTATTTTACTTCGATTGTGAAACAAGCCATTTCAACTTTGACAAATCACGCTCGAAGTCTTCTTATGTAGAACCAGTATTAAGCAAAAATTGCTTGCTCAAGAACACCACACATAGCAGTGACGGAAGAATGAATCTACGACCCTCCCGATCATGGGTTCAATGCTCAACCACTGGATCGCGATTTCTATGCGATGCCGATATAAACATAGGTATCTTACCAATAATATAGATATAGACAAATGTGGCAATATGTATATAAATATCAGTTATGCCAATCATATATTATATGGGATACTGTAACACATTGAAATAAATGCGAAATTGTATTGTCCAGAATATAGTTTCCGAGAATTATATTGTTGACATCTACATTGAGTTTACAATATGTGATATTTAGAAATAGTTAAGCAATATTTAAGATACTGTGTTTTAAAGAGGGTTGAGGTCGGCTGCACACATTAACTAGGTATCTTTCACTATTTGCCATTTATATATTACATTACTCTATGTTTTTAGTGCATCTTGTGAGATATAATCATTGGTGACATGATATTCTGTTTAGTGCACATTTTCTCACTTAAGTATATATTTTTACGTATAATAATTCATTTTAAAATTTATAGGGTAACATAAACTGCAGTAAACTATACACATGCAACTGATGAATTTGACTATGTATTTTACTCACGAGCCGATTTTATGAACCCATTCATGTTGGACCCATTGTTTTTTTAGCTTGAATTCGCCTTGTACTTGTACTTTTGTATTATATACGGTAAACACATTTCTCTTTGATATGGTTAATACACTTATCTTATAATAAACCATTGTTACTTATTGATAGTCACACACACACACACACACACACACACACATATACACACTCACGAGTATTATACACATATTTCAAGTATAGTTAAATGTATTTTTGTTCAGAATAGATGATTATTTTGTGGGAATTGTTAGTCATTATTAATGTATTTTATAGAATATTCCCTGTAGTGTAGCATCCTTCATGAAACGACAATATAATAAATTAAAGTGAGTCAGTATCGAAATTGTGTTCACAGTGAAAGTTTTATCACCACAGTGATGATAGGTTAAGTACCGTTAGAATGTCACTTGTATTGCAGTTTTATTGTGTGCAGCGAATTTATTGTGCAAATTTAAAGTGAAGCATTTGTGTCGAAGGGTGTGTTGTGATAATTGAGTTATTTTGCCTTAAACATATACTAGTAAAACATTTAAACGTGTGTATTATTCATTTATTGTACTTGTAACATGATATATGTAGTTAGAAATATGTATGCCTGCAATTTACCATTTAAACAATTCCCATTTGCAATACAATCTCATAATGAAATAACTGAGAGTAAGACTGTAACATAATTAGACATACTTGTGTGATAGTTCCATTTGCGGTAGTTAAATGTAATAATATTGTAGGAAATTAAAAAAAAAAACTTTAAATTTCTACCTTGAAGTTTTATTTATGTTTGTTTTTGTTTTAAACTGTGTCGCCAAACTATAAACTTACTATATAAAAGACTAATATGACAGTGTAATTAGCATAGTGTCTATTAACAGGATATGCATTTATAAAAATGTTCATGCAAGTCAATATTTATATAATATCAAGATATACTGTAAATAGTAAATATCACTTACATATAAGTATGCTAAGATTATAGATATTGTAAACATAAATAAACAGTTACTGCTTGTAGATATACAGTTAAAATGTTTGAAATTTGCCTCACACTACTACTGTCAATATCTTACGAAGGCAATCAGTAAATTTCCCGAAAGCGTTTTTGTCCCTTCTTTAATTAAGTGCAAAATGTAAAAATCAATTTTAAGTTAGGGAAAAGCGATTTTCGGTATAAATCATTACCAATTGCCTTGTAAATGCAAGCTTTACTTAATGGACAAAAAGTCGGTGACGCTTTCTTTATTAATTAACACTAACAATACAGATACCATCTGAGACAAAATATGCCAATCAAGTGGTATGGATAAAGCAATTAAGCTAACAACGAAATGGCAGTTTTATGAAATAAGATAGGCATTCGAAATTGCAATGATTAATTAAACAACACCAGAACACGTTAACTGGAGAAATGCAATAAACTGAATTGAGGAACGAATGAATACTGAAGATTTTAACGATAACGTTTACATGGCTGGTAACTAAGTATTAAAGTGATTGACAAATACCCTGAAATAATATATATAATTCTTCACTTAACGTATTTAAACAGAATTATTATTTGTTCGAGGAAACAGAGTCAGGATAGAAGTGGGGGGTTTCAATATCAAGTTTAACACATCTCTGGTTTTGTATAGCATCCACCTTTATTGGACGATGAAAACCTTACACGAATCTGAGAAGTAACATAACTGTCCTCCATTGAGCAAACGCCAAACTTTCTCACATAAAGCAGTGTGAACATCAAGAGTTCGTCTTTGTCGATATTTCGGTACTTTGTATTTTCACTTTAATCTTGTCCTAAAAAGCGTTACGGCAGACATACTGGATATTCGCCAAGGGTATAACTACACTCAGCAACACAACAAGATCAATAAATATTTCTTCTTGGAATATTGCTTAGATAATTGAATAAATTACGCATCATTGATATTGGACACCACAAAAATTAGATCAATAAACCGGCGTAAGTGACTGTACTTGGTTGTTTTGAACACTCGTGATTCGTATATTCTACTTGTGGCCGTCTGAGAATTTAGCTTAATATAATAATTGATAACCTGGTAGAGTAGGCCTCGGTAAGTATGCAACCGTTATTAAGTAGGATATATACGTGATTTATCATGTCTCACCGATTCCAAATAGACCCAAGAATATTAATAATAACATATTCCTCATCTGGCAGTTCAAATTAGCTTTTAGATTAATAATTTCTGTGTGTATAGCGTTGGTAAATCTGTTCAATTACAGTGTACAGTGAAATAATTATTTGAGAAGATTTGCTAGTTACATGTTCTAGGGGACAGATAGTGGTTCCGCTCAAACTCAGCCTGAGGTCTTCCCCCATCCGTAAAACTAGATATGGCATATATAACCTGAAATGTGTTACACGCCATTAAAATGAAATGAAAATAAGCGACAATGTAAATGCGAATCGCTCAAATATGACAGTTACGGTGTATATCCAGAACATTATATTAAGTCATTTTAATATATAATATTCTCTAGATCAAAACAGTTTTCTTTAAAGGGTAACTGTCGGAGACAAAAATGATGCACATATTACCTCTATCACAATATATGGTCAAACGTACTGTTTACAAGCTTTAGACACGGAGTGTTATTATTTGGCGAAAATGTTAACATTTAGTTCGCATTCTATAACATTAACAGGATAAAACAAAATTTGAATGAACATTTACCGTTTCCTTGGTACCTGGTAGTTACGTTGTGTAAGGAATGGTATTATAAGGTTGAAATACATTGATAACAAAAAAGAAATACCAAAAATTACTAAATTAACATGAAAACAAACGCGCAAATTTACAACGGGAAAATGGATTTATTGAAATGACAGACACCTGACTTTGTTTCTAAATACATTTTTTTTGTTATTCCTAAAAGAAATGAATTCCACGCTCGAAGAAAATGGTCTACAGAAATATCGTTTTAAACGACTGGCCTATGACGCCGTTCTTAAAGCAGGAGCTTACTTTGTAGACGCCAGATACAAATTTAGGTATGGTCTGTCAATTAAAACTGTTCCCAAAAGTCCTTACTAAACCTGATATTGGTTACATTTGTAAATATAAAAACATAATCTCATCATTGATCATTGTAATGCCATCGAGGGTTTACAGGAGAATAATTATCCTTTTAACTCGTTTATAAAATAATAAACTTTTTTCTGGTATCCTTGATGGCAAACCAGTACTCGAGCATACACATCTCCGCAAGTAATTGATGAGACGCAATGTCGTGTATTAATTATCAAGAACACTATGGACAGATGGGGTCGATCTCATGGCCCCTTTATTAGATAACTAATCACGCGACCGACTGAGATGACAGGTTCGACGACTAAGTATTGGGTAGTGGTTATTATATAAGTGTGTCAATATGTAACCACCCCCCACAAAAAAAAACACAACGTAGTGACAATAGGGAACCTATGTAGGGTAACTTTTGATAAAAACTTTTGCTAAATTAACACACAGTTTTATTGTAAACGTAATAATAAAACATTGGCAACGACAGCATTTGGAGCATTATAAAATTACTAAACTTCTTCAATGCAATGATATGAAATGGAGCGTTCAATCTCGTGACGTTATTATTTACTCTGTCACGTGATAAAAAATGACGTAAGACCCGCATTTTAGCTGCTTGTCTAATCTGTAACAAAATAATGCTTGATTGAATAGGAATCAGACACCTTCTGTGTTGTTACAAAGTTCGGTTACACAAAATAAGACCACTAATACAACAACCAAATTAGACAGTCAATCAGGTTAAACATTGATATATAAAATACATTGTTATTTACACGATAGTAACCGATTTTGTACTGGTTTACTGTTGTAGCCTAATTTTAGAGATACATAAATATTAAATGTAAAATATTGTTTTCGTACGACAAGAATGTTCCTTTACTCAGGGAGATGTATATAAGTTTTGAGTGTGTGTCAGCAAATATATGTTAACAAAATCTATTATAAGCATGTTTTATTTTGGTGCAATATTTAGTCCCATATAAAACTAAAATATCAACATTCCCAGTTAACAAATGTAAACGAAATATTTGCATGGCATTAATAATGTATCTGAAACAGGAGTTAAAAATCAAAATATGCATTTTGTATTAATATATTTAAAAAAAAAGAATGAAAAGGATTGACTACTTTATTTTAGAAGTTAACTACTTTGTTAACAGTAAAAAAGACTGCAGCAACAAACTAATATAGTGAAATGAAACAAAAACCCAGCCTTAATATACTGACATTGCAGATGCCAACAAACAGTAAAACATAATTTTTCCTTCTTTAACTTGAGATTTGCCATAATGACAACCATATAAAACTGTTGTGTTTACTATTGAAATAAAGAGTGGATGTTGGTTCACCTCACTGCATCTGATCAGACATAACAGAGACGTTATACTAAATCTTTACAATCAAGCACATAACAACCTCACGTTCAACAAGAATGTAATTGTATTGTCTGATCATTTGTGTGAAAAGCAAAATGAACATTTAGATTTGGCAACTTTAAATACTATTAAATGATCATTTAAGTAACAGTTATATACGATGCGGCAAATGGAACTTTATTTTCTTTTTATTCAGGAACAGATGTGGAATCAGATAGGGTGACAGAATTATATATTAAAGACAGTTTTCAGGCAGTTTAGCATTTAACTACCTTCGACCGATCCTGAAATTGACGCACTCCGTCTGACAAAAAAAAACTAAATCAACCTTATAAGGAGCGCCGACGGTGCCTCACTATCACTAAGCTGTCTACACTGTATCGAAGTATTTTGAGCTAAGAAAGTCAGGTTGTAACAAATTATTTTTTCTTTAATATTTTACTGTAGGCTCAATGTCGTATCATACCGATGTAGCTGAAAGCCACATAGAAATGTAATTGTGTTGATAAAAGCTGTGCATATACTACATTGTGTACTCCTATATATAAACAATACTATGTTAGTACCTAATACTCTAAAATGTATTAGGTGAGGCAGAAATAGAATAAACACGTGTCTTTGCGGAAAGATCGAAGAGTCATGTAAAGACAACAAGCATTTATAGAACACTTTTATTTAGAACATGGTCAGTAAAATGTACTAACCGGGAATGGCTATACTGCCTCTGTCATAATCGGATTGACACCGTAAAAACGGATGCTCAGCACAATGCCGTGATATAAAAGAAATGCATAATTCGTCCGTTGCCTTCTGTTTGATATAATAACTTTATCAGTTATATATAAAACCTTACAGCGTGCCTGTTGTATCAAGGGCCCCGAAAGTTGGACTACAATTCAAATGCTCAGACGCACCAAACTGTTAATACGTTGGCAAAGCAAATTCTTTGTCAATATTTCGGTTCATAATACTTTCCAAAATGCAATAGCACGTTCTTCCCCAGTATCCATGATCCGATTCTATTTAGTATTTCAAAGATCATTCATAAATTTTATGTACATGTGAGGGAAATAGCAACTATTACTAATTATGTTGTTTTTTTCTCAACACACACATGTACATTTATTACTAACCTAAAGGTCTAAAATAGCGTTTCCGAAATAGTCTTGTTATATTTTTTTCACGTGCATTTATTCCGAATAGTAACCGGAGTTTGCATGGTATTATGATACAGCATTCAAAAAGCGGAATGATTGGTTTAGCAGTCAAAGTCGGAACTGCTTACAAGTTTGATTATGACATCATGCACTTCATCAGCAGTAAACACTATATTGTCACATACGGAAAGCAAAGTAGTACAGTAATATCAAACATTTATTGAAACTATAAATCGGCTCAATATTTTTAGCTGAATTCACCATATTTAACTAAATACTCTTTTTATGTTAGAAACTTTAGACCTAATATAACACGAAAAAATATATTTTATTTTTTTTTTTAATTCCTAGCCAATAAATTATAGTTTGTTTCTGCTGGATGGAGGAACTAAAATCTAAACAGCATTCCCCATCAAGTATAAACGTTTGATTGTCCGACAATACAGAATTATTTTGTCTTCATAGAACTGTTGTAGTCTTTAGACATATATTCATAGTCACATCTCCCATGGAAATACATATTACAATATATTGAGATTTAAAGTAACATGAACAGTTCTGTATTTAATGCATTTCCCTGGAAACTATATACATCAATGCTCTTACATTTTGCATATCTGAGTATATGGACGGTTCTGTAAAATAGATGCGTACGCACAAAGTTCCAGCTGGGAAATAGAATTGGATACAAATGGCAAATCACCATTTATTGTCTTTGATGACAGAATCAGTAAAATGACAAATTCTAAAATGCACCATTGGGAGTAGTTGATTGAAAATTTAATGAAGGGCAATAGTTATGATTTCATATCATATTGTCTAAGTAACAGTTTTTAGACGGTTGATATTAATAAGAAAATGATATTTAAAAAGCATTTATGGTAAGTTTATAGGTGAAGATAATAACATATAGATATCATTTTTATGTAATTTATCTTTTCAATTAGATTTGTTAATTTGTCTTGTTATACTGATGGATTTTATTTTAGGACATATATCTAAACTATGTTAAGTATATCATCATACAGTAGATAAACATCATCCTGTTATATTGCACAAATTCCATTTCTCGAAAACCAGAAGTTTGCTGTATGTTTCAACATTCGTTTTTAGAAAATGCGATAGTAATGCGATATGTAAATATGGTTGTGATATATCTGGTTGGTGATCAAAACAATGTTATAAAGCTTTGTTTATATCTGAATGTTTAATCAACATGGAGTTGGGAATGAAAATATCGTTCTAAAACTTTGGTTATAACTGGGTATTTAATGTGGGGTGGGGAGTAAAACAGTGTCATAAAGCCTTGATTATAACTAGGTGTTTTATGTGGGGTGTAAAACAGTGTCCTAAAGCTTTGTTTATAACTGGGTGTTTATTGTGGGGTGGGGTGTAAAACAGTGTCCTCAAGCCTTGGTTATAACTGGGTGTTTAATATGGGTGGGGTGTAAAACAGTGTCCTAAAGCCTTGGTTATAACTGGGTGTTTTATGTGGGGTGTAAAACAGTGTCCTAAAGCTTTGTTTATAACTTGGTGTTTATTGTGGGGTGGGGTGTAAAACAGTGTCCTCAAGCCTTGGTTATAACTGGGTGTTTAATATGGGTAGGGGTGTAAAACAGTGTCCTAAAGCCTTGGTTATAACTGGGTGTTTAATATTGGTGGGGTGTAAAACAGTGTCCTAAAGCCTTGGTTATAACTTAGTGTTTATTGTTGGGTGGTGTGTTAACAGTGTCCTAAAGTTTTGTTTATAACTTGATGTTTAATGTGTAATGGGGAGTAAATCCTTGGTTATAACTGGGTGTTTATTGTGGGGTGGGGTGTTAAACAGTGTAATAAAGCTTTGTTAATAACTGGGTGTTTATTGTGGAATGGGGTGTAAAACAGTGTCCTAAAGCTTTGTTTATAACTGGGTGTTTAATTGTTGGATGGGCAGTAAAACAGTGTCCTAAATCATTGGTTATAACTGGGTGATTATCATTGGGTGGGGTGTAAAAAAATGTCATAAAGCTTTGTTAATAACTGGGTGTTTATTGTGTGATGGGGAGTAAAACAGAGTCCTAAAGCTTTGGTTATAACTGGGTGTTTATTGTGGAGTGGGGTGTGAAACAGTGTCCTAAGGCCTTGCTTAAAACTGGGTGTTTAATGTGGGATTGGGAGTAAAACAGTGTCCTTAAGCTTTGATTGTAACTGGGTGTTTATTGTGGGATGGGGAGTAAAACAGTGTCCTAAAGCTTTGGTTGTAACTGGGTGCTTATTGTGGGATGCGGAGTAAAACAGTGTCCTTAAGCTTTGTTTTTAACTGGGTATGTAATGTGGGTTGAGATGTAAAACAGTGTCCCAATGGGTGTTTAATGTGTGGTGGGATGTATAACAGCGCATAAAGCTTTGTTTATAGCTGAGTATTAAATGTGGGATGGGGAATGAAACAGTGTCCTAAAGCCTTGTTTATAACTGTGTATTTAATGTGGGATGGGGAGTAAAACAGTGTCCAAAAGCTTTTCTTATAACTGGGTGTTTAATGTGGGTTGTGGTGAAAAACAGTGTCCTAAAGCTTTTCTTATAACTGGGTGTTTATTGTTGGGTGTAAAACAGTGTCCTAAAGCTTTGTTTATAACTTGGTGTTTAATGTTGGGTGGGGTGTATAACAGTGTCCTAAAGTTTTGTTTATAACTGGGTGTTTAATGTGGGGTGGGGAGTAAAACAGAGGCCTAAAGCTTTGGTTAAATGTAAATGTTTAATCTGTTATAGGTGATTATAACAGTGTTCTTAATCAGAGGTCTGGAATTTAAACAATTCTTTGTTTATATATATATCTTTTTAAATTCTAAACCTTAGAAGAACGTTTAATCTTGGTTTGAAGATAAAAACAATGTTCTAAAATTTTAATTTGATATGGGTGTTTAAACAGGGACTGGGGTGGATAATAAAATGCTTGAAAGCTTTCATCATATATAGGAATCAGAATAGAGCACAGAGTTAGAATAAGGAGTAAAGTGTTAAGATTTTACATTTTTTGTTTTTGAAAAATACTGCAGTACAAGCGTTGTCATTCCTGCCACATTTGACGTGACGGTATATCTTTGAATATGATAACCAAATAAAATTAAAACAAAAATATTGAAATAACCGTATAAAGTTTATTATTGTGTATAATTATACCATTATTCATTTGAATTATAACTGTATACCTATCCTATGTTGGTGCATATCAGAAAAGTGAAGACAAATACCCTGACCAGTACATAAATAACATAACGTAGAATGATATAACATGATATAGCCGATTGCCCAGTCACGTTATAACTAGTATTATTATCGGTGTTACTATATAAGTAATCCACGTTCTATAATAAGAAACACTATTTTACTAATGTGTAACTAGAAGTACCAGTATTGTTGCTTTAGCGACCTATTTTTAGACTATAGAATAATCAATTTCTCCAGATTTGTTGCTCAAGTAGACTTAAAAATTGAAATAAGCTTAAGTCAAATGTAAAGTTCAATTTAAAAGTACATATGTACCATAGCGCCACTTTGCTGGTGTAAACTAATTTTCTCCCAGAAAGTTAATACTGCTATCATCGTATTTTCAAGCAAGACCACCTATCTATAAAATAATAGAAACTTTGCATTTATGACATTCAGCTCATTGTGTATGGTGGGAAACATATTTTTTATAAATAAAACGGAGTATATCAGAATTGTTCAAAATATTAAAATAAGCTTAAAATATTTTTTCCAATATGCCAAGCCTTTACATAAGGGATCCATCGACCCCTTTTTCCCAAACATTATTTCCATTTAAGGTTTAAACATGCCAACAAAATAGTAATATACTGAAATGGGTTTCCTAAGCTTGAGCTAAGCGACAAGGTTAAACTGGAATAGAGTTCCCGTTTAAAATTGCAACATATTGTGTAACATATTAAACGAGTCACGTGATTTCATTTTATTTACACTTTGATCGGCCGTACTGATTTATTCATTATTATATTTGTTTCATCGTTAAAGGACTCGGTTTGATGAAGTGAATGTTGTTATTTAAGTGCTGTTTATTTTTTGGTTTACTTCTCCGATTGAAATATCGATTTTGTCAAGTTTTGGTCGGTTTGACATACCAAACTATTCAGATTTATTTATTCATAATAATAAGATGCTTTTTCATTCATTTAAAGATCTTATTTTATCTGATATACTACCTTTAAATGTCAGGTTAACGTTGACATTGTAGATATACCGCCAAGAACTTCCAATGTAAATCTCGTAATCATTTAGAACAACATATTTTGAATATAAAGTATGGTTATTGGGATGTGGAGACTCAAATTTGCTTCTTTTTCTACCAACATTCTGTAGTAGCATATATAATAGTGTATAGAATAGTGCGTATTCTGTAGTAGCATATATAATAGTGTATAGAATAGTGCGTATTATGTAGTAGCATATATAATAGTGTATAGAATAGTGCGTATTCTGTAGTAGCATATATAATAGTGTATAGAATAGTGCGTATTCTGTAGAAGCATATATAATAGTGTGTAGAAAAGTGCGTAATCTTTAATAAGTAAAAGAGAGTTTTATATTTTCTGTAAAATGAATCGTTTTGATTAATTGTTAAAATATGTCGTTAACTTAAATAAATTATATTATAAAAGTCATGTAGTATGCAAATTATAAATTTTAATATTTTGTTTTTTTTTAAAAATGATGTATTAATGACATGAATGATTTTTGGTAAATAGTGGCTCTGTTAACATTATACTTTTTTAAGATCACAATATTGTTTAACTTATATTAATTAAATATTTTTTTTGTAATAGTTTTTTGTTCGATCATGATGAAGCAAGTATGCAAATAAATCATCACTACTATATAACAATTATTTTGTTCAAAAAGTTGCAATAAAGAAATAATGGGTAAATAATAAACACATTTTCAAAACTGGTTAAATTACAGATATCTTTATGATACATACTGCTCGTGATGAGTTTATGGTTGTTGCTGATGTCGATCACGTCCTGGTCCAGTTTCGTGTTGGGCGTGTCCAGTTTTTGTTTGAAATAGCCAAATGCGAACATTAAAGAACTCTGTCTTCCAGCTTTCTCATCTAAAATAACACCTGAAATGATATGCAAACATACGATTTGATCAAGTGTTTTCTAACATGTTTTACAAACATGAATGAATTGCGCATGTTGCGTAATTTAAAACGTTTTGTTCTTCAATGCAATGGTCCTACAACAACAATACGCACGTGTTTTTTTTACACTAAACATTGCAACCCAATTTACAGAGATTTTCAATTTACTTAACACAGCAACCCCATCTAATATAGCAGAGAAATTATCTTTACTATAACAGAGAAATTATCTTTACTATAACAGAGACATAACTTTACTCTAACTGATAATGTCCACGACATTTACTCTTGACGGGGAATGTCACTATTCTATAACAGAAAACACATTTGCTATAACAAAGACATACATTTACTATAACTGACAAAAATGGAGCATCTTATTAACAATTTACTATAATGTAGAAATTGTTTGTTAATTTGTTATAATAAAGAAATTTCATTGACGATGATATTAATTTATTTATAATAAAACATAAAACATTGAATGTAGTAAATATAAAATGTAATTTATTGTAATACTAATATAGTACTTTCATCGAGTATAATATAGAAATGTTTTTTTTTAAAAAAGAAGTTATAATAACTACAATATAGATTTTGTCATGATATCGACATATTATTGACTATAATGTAGAATGGATTTAATCATACTGATTTAAAACTTACATAGACTATGATACAGAAAGGTTATGTATACTATTATATATATTGAGTGGTTTCATTTAAGGTTATGGAATATGTGCTTAGAAGAAGCTGCAAATGATTGGCGACTACTTAGGATTGCACTAAGCAATATAAAACATCGACATATCATCTAAAATCATATAATTTGTTTTACAACGCGTTGCTAAATTGGTGAGGGGACCGCGGCGTGGTCTAGTGGTAGAGCGTCCGCTTCGCATGCGGAAGGTCGTGGGTTCAATCCCCGGCCGGGTCATACCAAAGACTTTAAGAATGGTACTAGAAGCTTCCTCGCTTGACGCTCAGCATTTAGAGGAAAGTTTTAGGTCTGGTCGGCCCGGTGTTAGTATAATATGACTGGGTGGGGTATCATACCATGTGTCTGCGGCATGATACTCCAGTGTGACAGCGCTAAGAATACTGTCTCAAGCAGACGCCGTCGCGATATGACTGAAAAATTGTTGAAAGCGACGCTAAAAGCCATAAAACAACAACAAATTGGTGATTGTTATGGATTTGACTATCTATATCTAAGTTACTTATGACAGGTGCCAAGCCAGCGTGTAGGTTCAAGTTTACCTAATCTTAATCACGTGATGTTTCAGTCAATGAAGCTGACGCGGGTTTCACCATATCTGCTCAATTATTGCTCTGAATTTTCCATCCGTTAAGGAAGGTGTGTAAGATTTCATTGTTAGCTAATCAACTGTCCAGGGAATGAATATTTATCCTGAGAGGTCGAGTTGGAGCGAGTGCGTGTCATAAAAATCTCAACATGTGACAGTTCAGTTAAATGTCACTGTCTTATTTCAACTCGCCATGAATTTGCAAGCGTTGTATTAAAATAGAGGTCAGCATGGAGCTCAGCGTCGTACATGCATTTGACGCTCGCCATAAAATGAATTATTGTAAAATGCATCTCCTCCTAAAGAAATGTCACAATTACGTCATCACTGTTTCGTCAGAATTATCGCAATGTCAATTTTATCATAATCTGATGAAAATATTCTCTTAATATAGATAGCTGACGTGGAAAACTCCCTAGAAAAAGCAAAGGATTTTCATAACTAGTTATTCTTTTAAATACAGGTGTCCTGTTTATCTCACAAATACAAATACGTATATATGTGTGCACTAACTAAGATTGATAATTCATATAATTATTTTAATGAAATACATAATACCTGTAATATTATACATCTGATATTTTTTTTATAAAATATATAATTCCTTCTTAGTGAAATTTAAACGTGTTATGAACGGGGACCTAGTAACATTATATGTGCAGACTGTCATATGGGCACGCGCAATTAAGCAGATCTAGACTGGTTTAATCCATAAAGCCAGGCAACTTACTGAACGCAGTCTAAATGTCCTTGCGTACTAGCCATAGTCTATCCCAGAGCCTGATATAATATCTCGCGAATCAGGTTTATTACCCACACATGAAAAACAAGTGAGTTTTAAATATACTTGTCCCACTGTTTATATCAAGTGGGAGCTTTAGTAAACAATGACGTTATTCAAAATTTCACTGAAGCGACTAACCAATTAGCGTGCTCGTAACAGTTACTTTTGACGGACCAAATCGGGAGACCTTGGTTCGTTCTACAGACTGGTTCTAGCTAACCACTAGTGAGAGGAATGAAGACCTTTACAACTAACAGACGCCATACATCGACCAAGATAAAAAAGCTTTTAAGCAATAGAACATTTGACACAGCTTGGAGTTGTACGTTAGAAGGTAAGGCGTCTTGTAAATTTGATATTGTTTTGCATATAGCGGTTATTCTTGTTTGCAGTAGAACAATAACCCAACGTTACAGCAGAGCGGTGGTTCATCTGTCCGACAGAGCGGTGAAATGACCTTGTAGCAGTTAAGTTTAGATATACATGACTTTATTTTATTTCATATAAACATGTGTTATTCCCCTAGTTTACACAATGTTTAATAATTGGAAAAATAAGAGAGACACACACACACACACACAGCGTGTGGAAGTATTACAGTGATACATATCTTTACCATTTTAAAAACTTGCTAACAACTGCACATACACTGTAAACAATTATAGAGTGAGGGCCTCATCATATGCCAGAACTGTGTCCCGGATCCATGTCATATGTATATTCTGGATTCGGACAAAACATTTTGATTATTAATTTACAGTTAATGCCATAAATATTATTCTTCTACTATATCATTACGCGTCCGCCTATCAATCCAGGGGTCTTGAGTTCCCATCCCCGCCCGGCAACAGTCTCCGTGATGATAAGTATACGACATTGTGTCTCATTGGCAATCGTCTCTCAGACAAGTTGTCAGTTACTTGCGGAGATGGGGTGTGCTCAAGTACTGGTTCACCTTTCAGGATCACAGGAAACAGTGGTTAGGTTAACTGAGCGTCTGTTAGCCCTCGATATGCATAAAAATAAAGCTTACTATTCAATCAATCAATCAATCAATCAATCAATCAATCAATCAATATACTATTTGAAGGATGGTTTGAAATTAAATACGTTTTAATTAGTTTATTAAAGTAATTACAGCTTCAATATAATTGGTAATTTCGTCCTATGACCTTTTTTCAATACCATGTATTAAATAATACCTTGTAGCGAAACGGCAAATATAAAGAAGTGATTGTACTATGTAGTAGTTAAACGGTATTAAATTTATTCTAGTTTTCGCAGCAAAAGTGTAAATACAATACAATTTTGTAGTAAAACAATAATTGTAGTTTTACTAGAACGATAATACTGTGCGGTACAATTCGGGACTATTTTACATTAGAACAACAATAGTGTTCATACTGTAATACGACAGTATGGAACAACAATTCACCCTAAAACTTGTGGTATACTATTATACAAATCTCCATGTACACAATAACTTCATATATTTCTGTTACAACGATGTTATAACACGAGTGTATAATCTAGTTTACGTGTCCCAGAAGTTATGAAACTGTCACACGGCACATTTTGTTATGATAAAAAAACCAGATAATTGATCACCCATGTCAACAACCTGGTCTGGAGGGGATAGTTCTGAACCTGTATTGTTTTATATGGAATTGTCATGTACTTTCCTAATATCGATGAATCAGCACATACTTCAGGCTTGATGGTTCATCATGATGTCACATGTTTATGTCAGTATTCTATATAACAGACACCGCTTTGGTCCGGTACACATAGCAATGGATTTCGAGCACGCTGATTAGTCAGCCGCTTCAAGAAAAGTTAAATGACATAACAGTTTTTGTATGCGTTAAATAGCTATGAATAGTAGGACAGGCAAAGAAATCACTACTTTCGCATTGGTTGAATGTATTTGATTCGGGAGATATATATTTGGGACAAGGAAAGACTAATATGTCAGACTAAAGTGAGACTGATATTTTCGTTTCATGTTACGACTTAAACCTAACCATACTCATTTAAGAGGTGTTTTCCACGAATCGCGGATGAACAGGACACGATCAAATGCTTCTTTGTCTGTTTTTTTTTATGAAACATTTATATTTTTCCATTGAATACTTGCAGCTTATGTTGTGTTTGTAAGGGTACGGTTAGTTATATGTATATGGTTGTAAACATAATATCAAACTAGTTATACACCATTGTTATTTCAAATAATATTAAAGAAGATACAGCAATCATGCTTCCTTTAGCGTTAAGCAGGCTAATAACAAATTAATTAATTCTAATTAATTACAAAACAAGCGATCTCAGTCTAAATTCATTGTGATTAAAGTAAGTGACCGACTATCTCCATTTGTTTCCTATTTAATGTCTCCGAATGGTTTGCTATGTTAAATCTACCAATATGTGACAAAATCGATATCTGGATATGTGTCGTAAACTTGAAACGAAATCCACATTCTGAAGATAGACAGCTATTAATTACTGCTTGACGTTATTCGGACTCTTTCTAAGATGAAAATAGTTTTACTACGTGTAAAGCTGTATAACGGATCAAATTGAAATCAAGATGAAATCACGTGACTCATTTAATACGTCACAAAATATGTGCACTTTTAAGCGGGAAATCTATTTATTTATTTTGTATAATCAATATATTTTTGACATATATAATTTTGGCGATACTGGGTCAGTTAGTATATATAGACCTGATATACTGAACAAAAATGTCTAACCAACGTCGAAACAGAGCAGACACATGAAGACACCTAAATAAATACATTGATCCCCAAAACAAAAACTGAAAACTGGTTCATTGACACCAACGAACTAATGGCGTCAACATGTTGATTATCTCCCTTGATAAATAACATTCTTGTCAGTACATGCCCGTCATCTAATGTTTCATCATTACCAAGGATAATTACATTAAAAGGCGACAAATAATCGATGGAGGCCTTTTAGGATAAAGATGGTTAAATACAAAAGAAATTGCATTTGACAGTGAATGGGTCTTAAGCGAAATATCCAAGAGGTTCAGCGTTAATGGCCGTCATTATCCGTCTGCAGCAACAGAGCGTATTTATCATTTGCCTTAAATGCAAAACGAGAATGTAGTTTACAGAAGGTGGCATTACTTAGTCTTCTAGCTGTATAAATAAAACAGCAGCAACTACAACATGGCACACACTTTAAAGAGCAATCGATGCCTAGCTGCATATGATTGATAAGGTTTAATGACGTATACATGTATTTTACATGTAATATGATTTAATAAGTGAGCAAAATTAAAGATAGAAAGACAATATTAACACACAAAAACTCACTGCCCTGGAAAAGAATATTTGTGGGCGTGGCTACTGTACAACATATGTTATCTATGATACTGTGTTCTACAAAATAACAGACGTCAACAAAGGCTGATATATAAAGTATAATCCCAACGCTTCTACTAATATACAAAGATGTCGAAGATCAACTTGAAGATCCGGAAATTATTTAATTAATTTTTTTCTTTTTTTATAGAAACGGTATATACACAATTAATCCAGGGGGGTTAAAGTCAAATACTATCCACATGACTTTTGTATGCATACTGAAAATGACTTTTTGAAAATATGTAATATTTGGAATATAACTGCTTTCATCAAAAGCTTTAATCATTCTAATTGAATTTCGTAGTTATTGTCAGTTTTAACACTTGAAGTTTGAAAGCAATATTCATGTTGGTCTTAATAGTCGGTGATAGTGTTGACTATTTTATTTTGCTAGTTTTATGTATTGTATTTATTGTAGATATGTGTTGACAGGTTCTTTGTCGAAAAACATTTAATGCTAATTTATCCATGATCCGAACTGAATATTACCATTTGTTTGGCTTCTTGCGATATAGCTTCCGTCATATATGCAAGGTGTTCCTTGCATTTTCTTTTCGAATTATCTCTTCACACATTGTATATATTACATAATAAAGTGATTTGTTATTGTTATGACTATGAACATTTATTGGATAGTCCTTCTTATCAAATTATCCATATATTATTCTAACATCAACTTATAGGAATACTGATCATCTGCTCGTTTTATGAATTCAACATTCAATATATTGTTTGTTGCCTGACCAATACATACAACACCCAACGCCACGGAAATGTAGTGCATTGGATATATGAGTATGTTTATTTAAAAAACAATGTCATGTTCAGCTAACATTGCCACAGTTGCTGCAGAGTTTTCTTAAAGAACATTTGCTTTAAAATCAATGTTTTCATATAAAACCTTTCCTTTGTTTGAAACTCATTTGAGTATCGATCAACTATATCACTTAGATGTATTGCCTGGTAAAATGACTTAAGTGGTTTAACATATGCAAAATATCTACGAGCAATTCTGGCATTCACTAAACAATATTCATTTTCTTTGTGAAACATGAGGTTACTTAGGAAACTAGCTAGGTATGTTAATGAATCCTTTAAAAAGAAACAAAATGGGAACACGCATTGATGTTAAATGAGAACAAGATAAATATATATAGCAAATCCATTAAATTCTTGGTTTCACTCTCAGCCTATCGTTCTTTGTGTGTAAAAAAATGTTTAATTACGTTGTAAATGCATATATTTACGTTTTCAGCGCATGATTTGTTTATTTGTTTTATATGTTGATGATTAGCCGTCATGTATGCTAAAGTCAAATAAAGTATCCTGTATTCTGTTAAATCACACTGGGTTTCTTGATTTCCTGCTGATGCTATTTTCTTGTTTTTATAAAACATATAGTGTGCAAGAAGTAAATGTTGAAACTACGTTTAATGTTTACTGCCTCCTAGAAACAATTCCAGTTTATTCATTTTGTCTGACAGCAAATTTATTCATTTTGAGTCTTGCGATAGAAATCAAATATGTCCTTTCATTAATTTTTTCTTCGTTTCTCTTGTTCATTTGAAATTCTTTTAACTCCCATTAAACAAGATGGATTTGCTCTCAGGTCTTGGCTCATTTGTTTTCGTATCCTTTTACATCTAGGATGGTCGTCAAAGTTTTCAATGATTTGTTTAATTCAGTAATTATTACCTTGTAAACATACACCAATATGTGTAAAGATTGGATTTTATTTTACTACAAAAATTTGTGTACATGAGAGAGAGACTGTATTAAATTGTGTTTGGATGAATAATTGCTTACAATTTATAAAATAACACAAACATAGGAAAAAAATGTTAAAATAAATGAAGACTAGAAGCAACTAACTGAAGGCATTACACATGTCCATAGTTCGGACGAAGATTTAGGTGAATAGAGTCCATGTGACAGTATAAATGAGAAAATAAATTAATCAGTAGAAGAAAATAAGCAACTCTGTATTGCAAATTAACAGAGGACATTTACTTGTCTACCAACCATTTTGGTTAAACTAATGATACGCAAATAATAATAATATGTACACAATTTGGCTTGAATTTTTATATGAATATCTACAAACCCACAAACATGGCTGGAAGGGAGATTAGCGGCCGTTTCAGGAAATGATATCATAAGAAAAGTAGTATTACATATATGGGTTTGGGTGATGATAGAAGTAAGAGGATTGCGTGTTAACCTAACATACTCAGGAAAGAAAAGGAAACCAACGAAATATATCAAATTGGAATTAACACTTAGACAATAATGCTAGATGATGTGTTATATCAAGTAACACACTTGATCCCAATGTATTGCTTTACAAGGAAGCCATTTTGTAAAATATACATAAGCTTATCACAACAGTTATTCTGTACTCCTGTACTTCTTTTGTTAAAAATTCTAAAATACTTATTATTTAATCAAAATAATAAACGGTACACATTCGAATGAATAATTTTAGTGTAGTAGGTTAATGTATTTTCTGTGAAGTTCTTATAAATTTCTCTATTTGTTAAATTCTTACACATTTTTCTATTTATTAAATTCTTACACATTATTTGTTGTTATTGCATAACTATTTTGAGTTAAAGGTAAAGTATAGATACTATGTGGCATAGTTATTGGTGAAATATAGAAACAATGCTGTTTTAGTCGTTATATTTCTATAATAACGAACACCACGTGGATATTATCGACCTTCTTATTATGATAATTATAATCGAAACCAATAATATAGAAGTTAATTGTAACAATCTTATTCCAAATGGACTTGAGGTACAGACAGATAGACCGAGGCAGAGTCTGGTATTGAATGTCACCTAATAACCCATAGATCAGAATACCGGTCTGACACAATACCATTTTTTTCAGACGGTTTGTATTTTTTTAGCCTAATTGGCGATGGCAATTCCAATGTTGGGAACGACGTGTGACGAGGATAACAAGAACTCAGTGATAGTGTTAAATAAACAGAAAACCTGTCTGTCTGTCGCAGTCAATTTATATTCTATTTTAAAGTACGGAATAAGCTGGGAACATATTTTCTCACATACTGGAGAAAGTCATCTGCCATTTTACCGGTGTAAGATCATAATCTTTCATTGGCATTAGGTTGAGATAATAGATATTCTTGCCCTGCGAATTAGCTGTCATCGCATTATCTATAGCTTAATGAATAGTTGCGTAATATGATATCGCTATGTAAATTTTATCAGCACGTTTTATAGTCTCACACTCGTGTCAATCTTGTCATGGGAGCGGGTATATATCAGGCGCCATACCAGTTTGTCGTTATACTATTCTTAGATATCCTGCCGTAAATCAAATGTACGAAATGAAACACTATAATAATGTTATACAATCTTAGTGGTATATGGAGGAAAAGGCATCTGTCGTGCGTTTACGGTTGAAACCTTTACTTCCAAATCCTCGGCATCATTGTTTTAATGGGAATATCATTTACGACCAAAACCATCACACAATATACAACAATAATAACATAGAAAACTCAGTTTGGTATATCCTTATCACAACTTAATACCTATGAAAGATATTTAATGCATAAACATATGTCGGCGAGACACAAACTGCTACAGTGATTGTATGGTAGTATATTAATTGACCTAACTCGTAGCCAAAGGTTCTGATTTATTTCCCGAATGAGGTAGTCTTAACCGTTGATTCACTGTCTATTCCAGATCCTAACTCCTCTTGAATTATGTTATACATCCAATGAAAAGGTAGAGAACTTTATGCCTTTCCCACATGTCATAGAAATATACTGCTTACCCAACTGTGACGTCATTCACTTTTCGCAAAATGCAAAACTTTTTAAAACAATCTTTTTATATGAACAATATTTAAATATGTTTTGCACCAGAAAGTTTTGAATTTTGTATTACAAAATTTACGCATATCTTCTCACAATTTAAAAATGGAAACAGAAAGGTATTCAAGAGACAGACTTGAACGACATGAAAGGGTTTGCCTGATGTGTTACAGTGCTGACAATGAAGATGAATTTCATTTTGTATTACTATGTCCTATTTACCATGAACTTAGATGTAAATATATTCATAAGCATTATATCCGTAGACTATATATGTTTAAGTTTATTAATCTTCTTCAATAAAAAAATAAACCGTAAATTGTTAAATTAAGCAAATTTATTTCTGAAGCATGTGTAAAGCGACGTCCCATAATAAGTAACTGATAAATGTGTTCATCCTCAAAAAACTTATTTTATGTAAAAGAAAATTTGAGTATATTATACAATCTAAAATGTAATTGATATCTGTATTGAAATGTCAATATTAAGAGCGAATACGTGTGTTGGGGCGCGAGCGTGTGTGTATGTGCGTGTATGAGCAAATTTGTGTCCGTTTTACACAATAAAATGATATACCAGAAAGTTTCACGACATTTTACCACAGAACAAGTTTAAAGTAGAAGTCAGTGGCAAATAGTTGGCAGATGTCTCGGGTGCAATTACAGATATTTGAATAGGATTGTTTTGCTACAAATAACTTTCTAACTTTCTGGGATTAGCTTGGCCAAAACACAAAAGATCAGCGGCTGCAGAGGGTGCTAATATATTTAGCTCTCATCTTGAGCCCATTCGAAATAAAAAACCTTAACTCTATAGTATTATAAAGTAAACACTGTAAATATTCTATATAGAAGGAAACGTGCAACGAGAACTTTAAGAACGCTTGGTGACAAAAAATGATCATATACGTATACGTACGATATGCATGTCAAGAAATAAAATCACATGTTAACATATACAAGCCTAGAAAATACATAGTTCGTAACTATATAGAAACATTGCATGATTCAGGTCATTTAATTCTGGCTTCAATTTGTCGTATTCAAATTACATTGCCAATCATTCGAACCAACAAAGAACCACCGCATCTCCCGGGAAGCATTTGAAATGATACTCTTCATTGCTTAATGGAAATTTGCCAGAAAATAGAAACTTTGAAAGACTCTAAAGATTGTCAGAAAATTTATAAATGGGCAGTAAGATTGGTTTCAAAACGTTCCTGGAATATTAGCTTTGTGTGTAATCATCGTACTTGCCTTGAGAAGAGATGATTAATTCTTAATGACAGCGCTGTTTGTTGTGTAACATGTAACTAAGATATAATGGAAGTACGTGGATTGCAGCATCACTGTTTCTGATTTTCGTTAAAACCCTGTTTTGCAATCTTTGTTAACATTGTTTATTAAATACAATATGGAAGCAGGCCGGTCGCAAAATGAATAGAGTGTTGACCCGTCTTGCTTGCGATCGGGGATTCGATCCCACGCTAAGATCAATGATCTCTCAAAGCATCATTTATTACTGGCTCAATCCAGGAGATACGCACTCGAAAGAGATTTACATTATTTGTAAATTTATTGCTAATTTCAAAATTCTGAAAAAACAAAAACTACAATTAATCGAAGGGTTTATTTAATACAAGGTTCTACTGTAAGATTGTTTTTAATTGGGTTGTACAGTGATTTATATGGTATTTAGTTGATTTGTTAGAGGGCATAAAACTGTTAATAAATGTCAATGTAAATAGACTACCGACCTTCTGTCAGTAACTGCTAAAATTCCTATCATGTACTATTTCGACCCGGATATTCTTGACACAGATTAAGACAGGTAAGTGATCATGAGAACCTAACTATTTGAGTACTAATAGAGACGCTACCATCTGAGAAGGGAGTTTTATTTTCTGGTACTTGAATAAAATATTGTCATAAATCATTATTCGGTTGGAATATATAAAAAGACAAAAACCAAAATGCCAATAAGGCAAAAATCTAGTAGTCTATAGATACACCGAAATTTACTTGCTATATTTTACTTTCCCAAACATCATCAGAAATGGTTCTATGTATGCACTCTTCCAGGTCACATTTAACATTTACGTCTTTGGTTTTCGTAAAAAAATGTTATTATACTGTAGTCACATAGCATGCAATATTAATACTTATTCCAGCAAAGGCGTGGTTTGGTAATTGGCACGGCGGTTTGCTTTGTGAACAAATCAATTCCTTGTTTCATTCCAGACACACTGAGCAGTGTTTTCCATTTACGTCTTTGAAATGTTCAATTACCAGAATGCCGTTTCTGTGCTACGTTTTAAAGGAGTATCCTTTAGTGCAACACTGAGACTTTAACAATTTAAATGTTTATTTTTTCATCAAATATAATCGTACATTAAACGCAGACACTTTATAAATTTAAAAAATAATATAGGTAGGTGCAGATTAAGTGTAAAGCAATTATAATATTTTGTTTCGAAGTTGTTTTATAACATATTACATTATGCTATGCTATGCTATGTCATACCGTACATTACCGTACCATGCCGTCTACCATACCGTACCATTCCCCGCCAGTAGGTCAGCTACCACCATTGCGTTTTCCATAGACTTACATTATAACAATTGACCTAATTTTCACGATTTCTACCATTTGCGGACCAAAGAGTCTTACATCATATTAATGTAGTATCCTAGACTCAAATTAAAATGTCCCCAAAATGAGGTCAAAAGTATCAGTTTTTAACACTTTTTGCCCCCTCTATTTGGTTCCCCCCACTTTAAGCATGAACAAAACTAAATTTCACCAATTTTACTTTCCATACAGTTTCCTTAATAAAATTTACAGAAACATAATTTTAATATTTTATTGACACAAACATAATAAACTTATATTTTATTGTGATCATTTGCCATATTGACATTTTCATCCAACCAGAATTAAGCTTGCTATAAAAATATATGCCCTGAACATCCCTATGTTTTTTTCAGTCAATCAGAGAGCTCCTCTCAATGGTAGTAGCTGACCAATATGATAGCATGTTCATTATTACAAATTGTTTTTACTATTCCGTGCGAAAACAAATGGTGTACTATGACGAAACAAGGCGAGCAGTATTTTAATAAAACCAAACAAGAGATAAATTTTATCAAGGAATTGCTTTAGTTGTTTATATGTCTATATTGTTGTTGTAAGACATGTAACAAATTAATCATAATTTAAGGTTTAAATGATTACATATAGTATCGATAATGTAATTTTGCCATACGTGATGGGAGTGATTGACTGAATATTTTGCGTCATTTTTATGCAATCGAGGGCTTATACACGATCAGATAACCTAACCATTGTTTCCAGGGATCCTGAAAGGTTAATCAATACTCCAGCACACACCATCTCCGCAAGTAACTAATAACTTTTTCACCTAAATCAGCGGTGAGAGACGTATGCTAATGAGACACAATTTCACGTATCAATCATCACGGAGACTGTTACCGGGCGGGGATTCGAACTCACGATCCTTCGATTGATCGTCAGACGTTACCGGTTGCTCTTATCGAGCCCGGCTTTTGAAAGTAGTAAAACATTGACTGAACAAAATTAAATTAATAAAACATTTTAATTTCCTCTTTTTAAACCTAGGTATATGGAAGATACGATTATAATTGTCAGTTCATTTACCACTTTATTGGCCGCCATCTCAAATGTTTTCATAAACAATGTCTAAACTAGCATATTCACCACAATATTTACTCTACACTTCTATGCAAGGTTCAGTTCGGCATTGCCGGACTATGTAAGGAAACATTATTATTGAAAAGTAAAATTTGTTTATGCAGTTCCTAAATGTTATATCTAATTTAGTAGATAAATAATAGTATAAGAACTTTAGTCTGTGGAACGGACTCAGCTCTTTCTATTGGGTTAACTATCAATGCTGGGAAAGCCACATTTGAGCACGTTTGTGAATAAGCGTTCAATAACTATGAAATGTGGACAGGCATAGAACTCCGGCTTTTTCATTGGGGGTTAATAGACCTTAATCGGGAGATATCAAGTTCTGGGATAGACTTATTGGCCATTAGTATAATAAGACGCATATTTCAGTAACTAGTTCAGTGGGATTTACCTGTTTTAAGCCAGACGATATAATTTATTGGTTGTAATATTATTTTGTAATGTATACTTAACACAACAGCTTACCCGCCACTTCTGTATTTTCAATTTTGACTTCAAAATATTGAGTAGCGGCAGTAAATTTGTATAAGTGTTTTGCAATTAGGTATTGTTCGACATAGCCGAAATAGATTTCCATATTTAGTACAAATTTTAAGGAAATAACTAAAATACTTTCTAAGAAAATAATAACACATCAGCTGGTTAAACTTGTTAAAAACCATGTTTTTTTGCTGTCTGTCCTTAGTTGGTTTTTGTAAAATCTCACCATGCACGTCGTTAATTCTTTCAATTAGTAGACACAATTAGAGGGTTTGGCTGACACATTAGGTCCTAATTAAAGCAGCAGAGTTTTAATTAGAGGTGAGAAAAAGGCAAGCAATTTGCCAAATGGAAAATTTTATTGCCGTGAATATCTACAAGCAGACGCCGAAATAACAGCTTTGAAATATCATACAGACAATTTGAATATTGCTAGGAAATAATGGGTATTAATGCCTTTTGTATATGTACAATATAGTTACAGTCAGAACAAAGTCATCTTCATAGTTTTATACAGCGGTGATGCTACTCTACATGTACAGTATAATTATTGTCAGAACAAAGTCATCTTCATTGTTATATGCAGCGGTGATGCTACTCCACATGTACAGTACAGTAACAGTCAGAACAAAGTCATTTTAATGGGTCTTTGCAGCTGTGATGCTACTGTAATGTACATTATAGTTACAGCCAGAAGAAAAGTCATCTTCAGGGTCATATGCAGCAGTGACGCTACTCTACATGTACAAAACAGATACAGTCAGAACAAAAGTCACATTCGTGGTTCTATGCAGCGGTGATGCTACTTTACATGTACAGCATAGTAACAGCCAGAACAAAAATCATATTCGTGGTTCTATGCAGCAGTGATGCTACTCTACACGTACATTATAGTCACAGTCAGAACAAAAGTCATCGTCATGGTTTTATTCATCGGTGATGCTACTCTACATGTACAGTATAGTTACAGCCAGAACAAAAGTCATCTTTCATGGTTCTATGCAGCAGTGATGCTAGTGTACATGTACATTATAGTCACAGTCAGAACAAAAGTCATCGTCATGGTTCAATACATCGGTGATGCTACTCTACATGTACAGTATAGTTACAGCCAGAACAAAAGTCATCTTTCATGGTTCTTTGCAGCAGTGATGCTACTCTACATGTACATTATAGTCACAGTCAGAACAAAAGTCATCATCATGGTTCTATTCATCGGTGATGCTACTCTACATGTACAGTATAGTTACAGCCAGAACAAAAGTCATCTTTCATGGTTCTTTGCAGCAGTGATGCTACTCTACATGTACATTATAGTCACAGTCAGAACAAAAGTCATCGTCATGGTTCTATACATCGGTGATGCTACTCTACATGTAAAGTATAGTTACAGTCAGAACAAAAGTCATCTTTCATGGTTCTGTGCAGCAGTGATGCTACTCTTCATGTAAGGTATAGTTACAGTCAGAACAAAAGTCATCGTCATGGTTCTATACAGCAGTGATGCTGTTATTCATGTACAGTATAGCTACAGTCAGAACCAAAGGCATCTTCATGGTTCTATGTAGCGGTGATGCTACTCTACATGTACAGCATAGTTACAGTCAGAACAAAAGTAATCGTCATGGTTCTATACAGCAGTGATGCTACTCTACATGTACAGCATAGTTACAGTCAGAACAAAAGTCATCGTCATGGTTCTTTGCAGCAGTGATGCTACTCTACATGTACAGTATAGTTACAGCCAGAACAAAAGTCATCTTTCATGGTTCTTTGCAGCAGTGATGCTACTCTACATGTACATTATAGTCACAGTCAGAACAAAAGTCATCGTCATGGTTCTATTCATCGGTGATGCTACTCTATATGTACAGTATAGGTACAGCCAGAACAAAAGTCATCTTTCATGGTTCTTTGCAGCAGTGATGCTACTCTACATGTACATTATAGTCACAGTCAGAACAAAAGTCATCGTCATTGTTCTATACATCGGTGATGCTACTCTACATGTACAGTATAGTTACAGTCAGAACAAAAGTCATCTTTCATGGTTCTGTGCAGCAGTGTTGCTACTCTTCATGTAAGGTATAGTAACAGTCAGAACAAAAGTCATCGTCATGGTTCTATACAGCAGTGATGCTACTATTCATGTACAGTATAGCTACAGTCAGAACAAAAGGCATCTTCATGGTTCTATGTAGCGGTGATGCTACTCTACATGTATAGCATAGTTACAGTCAGAACAAAAGTAATCGTCATGGTTCTATACAGCAGTGATGCTACTCTACATGTACAGCATAGTTACAGTCAGAACAAAAGTCATCGTCATGGTTCTATACAGCAGTGATGTTACTCTACATGTAAGGTATAGTTACAATAAAAACAAAAGTCATCTTCATGGTTATATACAGCAGTGATGCTACTCTACGTGTACGGTGTAGTTACAGTCAGAACAAAGGTCATCTTCTTGGTTCTGTGGAGCAGTGATGCTACTCTTCGTGTACGGTATAGTTACAGTCAATACAAAAGTCATCGTCATGGTTTTATACAGCGGTGATGCTATTCTTTATATACAGTAGAATTACAGCCATCTTCCTGGTTCTATGTAGCGGTGATGCTACTCTTCTTGTACGGTTTAGCTACAGTCAGAACAAAAGTCATCGTCATTGTTCTATACGGCGGTTATGCTACTCTTCTTGAACGGTATATCTACAGTCAGAACAAAAGTCATCGTCATGGTTCTCTACATCTGTGATGCTACTCTTCGTGTACGGTATAGTTACAGTCAGAACAAAAGTCATCGTCGTGGTTCTAAACAGCAGTGATGCTATTCTTCTTGTACGGTATAGCTACAGTCAGAACAAAATTCATCGTCATGGTTCTATAAAGCAGTGATGCTACTCTTCGTGTACGGTATAGTTACAGTCAGGACAAAAGTCATCTTCATGGTTCTATAAAGCAGTGATGCTACTCTTCGTGTACGGTATAGTTACAGTCAGGACAAAAGTCATCTTCATGGTTCTATAAAGCAGTGATGCTACTCTTCGTGTACGGTATAGTTACAGTCAGGACAAAAGTTATCTTCATGGTTCTATAAAGCAGTGATGCTACTCTTCGTGTACGAATAGTTACAGTTAGAACAAAGGTCATCTTCATGGTTCTATAAAGCACTGATGCTACTCTTCGTGTATGGTATAGTTACAGTCAGAACAAAAGCCAAATTCATAGTTCTTTGGAGCAGTGATGTTACTCTTCGTGTACGGTATAGTTACAGTCAGAACAAAAGTAATCTTTCATGGTTCTTTGCAGCAGTGATGCTACTCTACATGTACATTATAGTCACAGTCAGAACAAAATTCATCGTCATGGTTATATTCATCGGTGATGCTACTCTACATGTACAGTATAGTTACAGTCAGAACAAAAGTCATCTTTCATGGTTCTGTGCAGCAGTGATGCTACTCTTCATGTAAGGTATAGTTACAGTCAGAATAAAAGTCATCGTCATGGTTCTATACAGCAGTGATGCTATTATTCATGTACAGTATAGCTACAGTCAGAACAAAAGGCATCTTCATGGTTCTATGTAGCGGTGATGCTTCTCTACATGTACAGCATAGTTACAGTCAGAACAAAAGTCATCGTCATGGTTCTATACAGCAGCGATGCTACTCTACATGTACAGCATAGTTACAGTCAGAACAAAAGTAATCGTCATGGTTCTATACAGCAGTGATGTTACTCTTCATGTAAGGTATGGTTACAATTAAAACAAAAGTCATCTTCATGGTTATATACAGCAGTGATGCTACTCTACGTGTACGGTGTAGTTACAGTCAGAACAAAGTGTTCTTCTTGTTCTGTGGAGCAGTGATGCTACTCTTCGTGTATGGTATAGTTACAGTCAATACAAAAGTCATCGTCATGGTTTTATACAGCGGTGATGCTATTCTTCATATACAGTATAGTAACAGCCATCTTCCTGATTCTGTGTAGCGGTGATGCTACTCTTCTTGTACGGTTTAGCTACAGTCAGAACAAAAGTCATCGTCATTGTTCTATACGGCGGTTATGCTACTCTTCTTGAACGGTATATCTACAGTCAGAACAAAAGTCATCGTCATGGTTCTATACATCTGTGATGCTACTCTTCGTGTACGGTATAGTTACAGTCAGAACAAAAGTCATCGTCATGGTTCTAAACAGCAGTGATGCTATTCTTCTTGTACGGTATAGCTACAGTCAGAACAAAATTCATCGTCATGGTTCTATAAAGCAGTGATGCTACTCTTCGTGTACGGTGTAGTTACAGTCAGGACAAAAGTCATCGTCATGGTTCTATAAAGCAGTGATGCTACTCTTCGTGTACGGTATAGTTACAGTCAGGACAAAAGTCATCTTCATGGTTCTATAAAGCAGTGATGCTACTCTTCGTGTACGGTATAGTTACAGTCAGGACAAAAGTCTTCTTCATGGTTCTATAAAGCAGTGATGCTACTCTTCGTGTACGGTATAGTTACAGTAAGAACAAAAATCATCTTCATGGTTCTATAAAGCACTGATGCTAGTCTTCGTGTATGGTATAGTAACAATCAGAACAAAAGTCAAATTCATGGTTCTTTGGATCAGTGATGTAACTCTTCGTGTACGGTGTAATTACAGTCAGAACAAAAGTCATCCTCATGGTTATATACAGCGGTGATACTACTATTCGTGTACAGCATAGTTACAGCCAGAACCAAAGTCATCGTCATGGTTCAATACAGCGGTGATGCTATTCTTCATATACAGTATAGTTACAGCCATCTTCCTGGTTCTCTGTAGCGGTGATGCGTCTCTACATGTACTGTATAGTAACTGTCATAACAAATGTCATCGTAATGGTTCTATGTAATGGTGATGCTTCTCTACATGTACTGTATAGCTAGTCAGAAAAAATGTCATTGTCATGGGTATATGTAGCGACGATGCGTCTCTACATGTACAGTATAGTTACAGTCAGAACAAAAATCATCGTCATGGTTCTATACAGCGATGATGCATCTCTACACGTACAGTATAGTTACAGTCAGAACAAATGGCATCGTCATGGTTCTATGCAGCGGTGATGCTTCTCTACACGTACAGTATAGTTACAGTCAGAACAAATGTCATCGTCATGGTTCTATGCAGCAGTGATGCTTCTCTACACGTACAGTATAGTTACATTCAGAACAAAGTCATCTTCATTGTTCTATGCAGCGGTAATGCTTCTCTACATGAACTTTATAGTTACAGTCAGAACAAATGTCATCGTCATGGTTCTATGTAGCGGTGTTGCTTCTCTAAACATGTACTGTATAGTTACAGTCAGAACAAATGTCATCTACATGATACTATGCGGCGGTGATGCTTCTCTATATGTTCTTTATTGTTACAGTCAGAGTAAAATTCATCTACATGTTTCTATGCAGCAGTGATTCTACTCTTCGTGTACGGTATAGCTACAGTCAGAACAAAAGTCATCTACATGGTTCTATGTGGCGGTGATCCTTCTCTACATGTACTGTATAGTTACAGTCAGAACAAAGGTCATCTCTTTGGTTCAGTGCAGCGGTGTTGCTTCTCTACATGTACAGTATAGTTACAGCAAGAACTGAAGTCATCGTCATGGTTCTATACAGCGGTGATGCTACTCTTCGTGTACGGTATAGTTACAGTCAGAAAAAAGTCTGCTCTATGGTTCTATGAAGCGGTGGTGCTTCTCTACATGTACGGTATAGTTACAGTCAGAACAAAAATCATCTACATGTTTCTTTGCAGCGGTGATGCTACTTTACATGTACATTTTTGTTACAGTCAGAATAAAAGTCTTTCCATGGTTCTATGTAGCGGTGATGCTTCTCTACATGTACTGTATAGTTACAGTCAGAACAAAAGTCATCTCCATGGTTCTATGCAGCGGTGTTGCTTCTCTACATGCGAGGCTCTGCCGAGAGTTATATTATTTTTGCCATCAGGTTTAATGAATTCAATAATAAAGGAGCACAAATGTAAGATTCGTTTGAGAAAATTGTATATCCATTTATTTAGCATATCATGTCTGTAAGTGAAGAGAAAAAAGTCCGGCGTATGTGCTTTCGTCATGCGTTGTATGACGTAACGACGCTAAAAAACGTCATCTTACAATGACAAAACGTTCTTATTTATATATTCGGAGAAGTCAGATTGAAGTTACAAGAGCCAAGTTATACGGAAAATACCGAGCGATAAATCGGAAGTGAAATTGACCTAGGTTAATATCAGAATTATGTCATTGGTTTATCACACGCCCACACCGTCAATTATGTGATTAATACAGTTATACAGTTTTTATGTAAAATCAATGTGGTTATCATTTTTAAATGATTTTGAGGTTGGTTTAATATTGTATTTCGTGAAAAGCAGGTTGAACAAATGAAGGAATGAAGCAATAAGTTAAACGCTTTAGCAATAAAGTCTTGATTTTAAAAAAAAATTCAGTAAGTTTCAGTAAATATTCCCCTGGCTCAACTACAACGTTAAGTGTCTGTTATAGGGCTCAACTACGATTTTAAGTGTCTGTTATAGGGCTCAAATACGACGTTTAGTGTCTGTTATAGGGCGCAACTGGGACAGTAGGTTTTCACAAAAATCTATATTAAGATCAGCATCTTGTTTTTCAGGCTAACCTGGTGGTTTTCTTTGGAACTTTGTTCTTTTGACTAACCTGGTGGTTTTAATTGGAACTTTGTTATTTTGATTAACCCGATGGTTTTATTTGGAACTTTGATCTTTTGATTTACCTGGTGGTTTTATTTGGAACATTTATTTGGAACTTTGTTATTTTCACTTACCTGGTGGTTTTATTTTGGAACTTTGTTCTTTTGACTAACCTGGTGGTTTTATTTGGAACTTTGATCTTTTGACAAACATGGTGGTTTTATTTGGAACTTTGTTCTTTTCACTTACCTGGTGGTTTTATTTGGAACTTTGATATTTTGGCTAACCTGGTGGTTTTATTTGGAACTTTGTTCTTTTCACTTACCTGGTGGTTTTATTTGAAACTTTGTTCTTTTGGCTAAACTGATGGTTTTATTTGGAACATTGCTCTTTTGACTAACCTGATGGTTTCATTCGGAACTTCATTCTTTTGGCTAACCTGCTGGTTTTATTTGGAACTTTGTTCTTTTGACTTACCTGATGGTTTTATTTGGAACTTTGATCTTTTGACTAACCTGATGATTTGACTTGGAACTTTGATATTTTGGCTAATCTGGTGGTATATTTGGAACTTTGCTCTTTTGACAAACCTGGTGATTTTATTTGGAACTTTGCTCTTTTGACAAACATGGTGGTTTTATTTGGAACTTTGTTCTTTTGACTTACCTGGTAGTTTTATTTGGAACTTTGTTCCTTTGGCTTACCTGACTGTTTTATTTGGAACTTTGATATATTCACTTATCTGGTGGTTTTATTTGGAACTTTGTTCTTTTGGCTTACATTGTGGTTTTGTTTGGAACTTTGTTCTTTTGGCTTACATTGTGGTTTTGTTTGGAACTTTGTTCTTTCGACTAACCTGGTGGTTTAACTTGGAACTTTGTTCTTTTGGCTGACATGGTGGTTTTATTTGGAATTTCGTTCTTTAGGCTTAACTGGTGGTTTTATTTGGAACTTTGTTCTTTTCACTCACCTGGTGGTTTTATTTGGAACTTTGTTCTTTTCACTAACCTGGTGGTTTTATTTGGAACTTTGATATTTTGGCTAACCTGGTGGTTTTATTTGGAACTTTGTTCTTTTCACTTACCTGGTGGTTTTATTTGGAACTTTGTTCTTTTGGCTAACCTGGTGGTTTTGTTTGAAACTTTGTTCTTTTGGCTAACCTGATGGTTTTATTTGGAACATTGCTCTTTTGACTAACCTGATGGTTTCATTTGGAACTTCATTCTTTTGGCTAACCTGCTGGTTTAATTGGAACTTTGTTCTTTTGACTTACCTGATGGTTTTGTTTGGAACTTTGATCTTTTGATTAACCTGATGATTTGATTGGAACTTAGATATTTTGGCTAATCTGGTGGTATATTTGGAACTTTACTCTTTTGACAAACCTGGTGATTTTTTTTGAACTTTGATCTTTTGACAAACATGGTGGTTTTATTTGGAACTTGTTCTTTTGACTTACCTGGTAGTTTTATTTGGAATTTTGTTCCTTTGGCTTACCTGACGGTTTTATTTGGAACTTTGATAAATTCACTTACCTGGTGGTTTTATTTGGAACTTTGTTCTTTTGGCTTACATGGTGGTTTTGTTTGGAACTTTGTTCTTTTGGCTTACATTGTGATTTTGTTTGAAACATATGTTTTTTTTACTAACCTGGTGGTTTAACTTGGACCTTTGATCTTTTGGCTTACATGGTGGTTTAATTTGGAACTTTGTTCTTTAGGCTTAACTGGTGGTTTTATTTGGAACTTTGTTCTTTTGACTTACATGGTGGTTTAACTTGGAACTTTGTTCTTTTTTTGCTTACCTGGTGGTTTTTGTGGAACTTTGATATTTTGGCTTAACTGGTGGTTTTATTTGGAACTTTGTTCTTTTGACTAACATGGTGGTTTTATTTGGAACTTTGTTCTTTTGGCTTAACTGGTGGTTTTATTTGGAACTTTGTTCTTTTGGCTTAACTGGTGGTTTTATTTGGAACTTTGTTCTTTTGGCTTAACTGGTGGTTTTGTTTGGAACTTTATTCTTTTGGCTTAATTGGTGGTTTTATTTGGAACTTTTTTTTTGACTTACCTGGTAGTTTTTTTTTTAACTTTGTTCTTTTGGCTTACCTCTTGGTTTTATTTGGAACTTTGATATTTTCACTTACCTGGTGGTTTTATTTGGAACTTTGTTCTTTTGACTTACATGGTGGTTTTGTTTGGAACTTTGTTGTTTTGGCTTACATTATGGTTTAACTTGGAACTTTGTTCTTTTGGCTTACCTGGTGGTTTTATTTGGAACTTTGTTGTTTTGGCTTAACAGGTGGTTTTATTTGGAACTTTGTTCTTTTGACTAACCTGGTGGTTTAACTTGGAACTTTGTTCTTTTGGCTTAACTGGTGGTTTTGTTTGGAACTTTGTTCTTTTGGCATAACTGGTGGTTTTATTTGGAACTTTGTTCTTTTGACTTAACTGGTAGTTTTATTTGGAACTTTGTTCTTTTGGCTTACCTGATGGTTTTATTTTGAACTTTGATATTTTCATTTACCTGGTGGTTTTATTTTGAACTTTGATCTTTTGGCTTACATGGTGGTTTTGTTTAGAACTTTGTTCTTTTGGCTTACATTGTGGTTTTGTTCGGAACTTCATTCTTTTGACTAACCTGGTAGTTTTATTTGGAACTTTATTGTTTTGACTAACCTGGTAGTTTCATTTGGAACATTGTTCTTTTGGCTTACCTGGTGGTTTTATTTGGAACTTTGTTCTTTTGGCTTACCTGGTGGTTTTATTTTGAACTTTGTTCATTTGTCTTAATTGGTGTTTTTTTTTTTGAACTTTGTTCTTTTAACTAAACTGATGGTTTTATTTGGAACTTTGTTCTTTTGGCTTAATTGGTTGTTTATTTGGAACTTTGTTCTTTTGATTAAACTGGTGGTTTTACTTGAAACTTTGTTCTTTTGACTAAACTGGTGGTTTTATTTGGAACTTTGTTCTTTTGACTAACCTGGGATTTTATTTGGAACTTTGTTCTTTGACTAACCTGATGGTTTTATTTGGAACTTTGTTCTTTTGGCTTAACTGGTGGTTTTATTAGGAACTTTGTTCTTTTGGCTTAATTGGTGGTTTTACTTGGAACTTTGTTCTTTTGACTAACCTGGTGGTTTTATTTGGAACTTTGTTCTTTTGGCTTAATTGGTGGTTTTATTTGGAACTTTGTTCATTTGGAACTTTGTTCTTTTGGCTTAATTGGTGGTTTTATTTGGAACTTTGTTCTTTTGACTAAACTGGTCGTTTTACTTGGAACTTTATTCTTTTGACTAACCTGGTGGTTTTATTTGGACATTTGATCTTTTGACTAACCTGGTGGTTTTATGTGGAACTTTGTTTTTTTGGCTTACCTGGTGGTTTTTTTTTTAACTTTGACCTTTGACTAACCTGGTGGTTTTACTTCGAACTTTGTTCTTTTGACTCATCTGGTGGTTTTACTTTGAACTTTGTTCTTTTGACTAACCTGATGGCTACCTTTTATTGAACCAGAGCAGTGGAATATTCAAGATTCAGACATAAAAATAATTTCAACACGTCCTTTTTTACTGATATTTATTTTAACTATAGTGAGCATACACTTTTAAGCGTGGTAATATTGGTGTAGACATTTAATTTAATGTCTACTTAAATCAGTATGCATTTTAACAATAATCATTTTAAGTATTAACTCAGTTGAGCAAATGATGAAGTTTAACCATGTGCTCGTTTTAGTTATAAATTTCATTGTCCTATCGACTTGCTGTTTGTTAAATGAAGAAACAATAAACCAATTGATTTCTGGAGGTTTTTGGTTGGCTGGTCTCCCCCCCTCCTCCAAAATGCATGTTCATAATAAAATCGTGTCTGATAATGCCTGTTGTCCATAAATATTTCGGGGGACCAATGGCGAAACCTGTCTCCCAAAGAAGGTTTGCAACCGCTCAATGAAAGGAATCAATAATTCTAATACTTTATGGACTATTTTAATTGGATGCTTATTTTCTTTCTTCCTTCATACTACAAGTACTCTCAATAGCAAGTGTAGAGAATGTGGTCTGCTGACATAGTGTCTGACGCAGAATCGGGGACGTGTTTGATCATGCGTTAGTGTCGTATGCTGTATTGTAGTGCAGAGTCCACATCAATCTCCTTCGCAGAGTTATCGTTCATTACACTCATTTGAATGTAAAGAGCCGAATTTGTAAGAGAGTGGTGAGTCCACAGAGAAGACTTCGAGAGATGATAAGATATAATTCATCTAAAGTAAATATGTTTTATAACACAATCAATTATAGTTAAACAGAGAGTACGTCTTTCGCTATATTTTATAGCTCAAATATTAAACATGCATCTCTATAACGATATCGCAACTATATTCTATCGATGTAAATAATACAAATAACGACGCAGAAAAACATCGCTGTAAATAAATCCGTTAATTCATTGCATGAAAACAACATTAATAACACCGCTAATATGACACAGCAAAATCACCATAAATAACGCTGTTGGTATTAATGGTTAAAACACATGGCTTGTAAATAAGCTTGCAAGGAAATCAATAATTTGTCTATATAGCTTGTTTCCATATTACTGGTTTTATGCTTTGCTTAACTGATATACCAATGGTGAAATATGTAACTTAAAATATTTGAACAATGATGCTTAACAGAACATTTAGATTGAAGCTGAAATAAAAAATAGACACCATGGTATTACTTTTTGCATAAACAGTTAAAGGTTAAAAACTTACATTTATAAAATTCTTAAAGCAAATATATATTATAATACATACAAATATATACGAATATATAACTTGTGATATTATAAAATAGGATTCAAGTCCATTTAAAAATGTGATAAGAAGTTTACAACACTAGTATCAGTAGAGACAAGAAATCATTAACCACAGAGGTCAGTGTCGTCTAACAGCAGAAAAACGAAGGTAGCATTGGTCACACAAATCCGTATTGTTTAATGACAGCAACAGTGATAGGTTTGATATAACTCACATGGGTGAACATGATTTGATAACTGTAACGTTGAGAAGGCATTTTGCACACACGTCAAAATTGTAACACAACATGGTTAATAAGTGATTGTTCACATATGTCGGGCAACCGGACCCGATTAGCTCAGTCGTTCGCGCGTCTGACTTTCAGTCCAGGGGTCGTGAGTTCGAATTTCCGTCCAACCACAATCTGTGTGATGGTTGATATACGTAATTGCGTCTTATTACCATAAGCCTCTCACCACTGATTCAAGTGGGAAAGTTATCAAGTACTTGCGGAGATGGGAATTGCTCGAGTGCTGGTTAACCTTCAAGGATCCCAGGAAACAGCGGCTAGGTTAACTAATCGTCTGTTATCCCTCGATGGTATAAGTGACGCTAAATATTCAATCAATCACATGTCGATATAATGGCTTTACAGCAGCAACGTGAGGAAAAATGTTGACACGGATCAACGTGATATAACAGCAGTTACGTTGATAGGTATCTTGTACACAGGTTATATTTGTAACACAAAGTAGTAAGCAAATAACAGTATGATGGTCTAACAGCAGCAACAAGGAGGAAGTATTGGTAGGTCAGGTCAACATTGTCTAACAGCAGCAACAAGGAGGATATATTGGTAGGTCAGCTCAACATGGTCTAATAGCAGCAACAATGAGGAAGTATTGGTAGGTCAGCTCAACATGGTCTAACAGCAGTAACAAGGAGGAAGTATTGGTAGGTCAGGTCAACATGGTCTAACAAGAGCAACAAGGAGGAAGTATTGGTAGGTCAGGTCAACATGTTCTAACAGCAGCAACAAAGAGGATATATTGGTAGGTCAGGTCAACATGGTCTAACAGCAGCAACAAGGAGGAAGTATTGGTAGGTCAGGTCAACATGGTCTAACAGCAGCAACAAGGAGGAAGTATTGGTATGTCAGGTCAACATGGTCTAACAGCAGTAACAAGGATGATATATTGGTAGGTCAGCTCAACATGGTCTAACAGCAGCAACAAGGAGGAAGTATTGGTAGGTCAGGTCAACATGGTCTAACAGCAGCAACAAGGAGGAAGTATTTGTAGGTCAGGTCAACATGGTTTAATAGCAGCAAAGTTCCTGTTCACGCTGGTAATTATTGACTGATGGTTAAACAGTTAAAGCGGGGGCAGCAGTTTAATGGATATAGTGTTGGCCGCCTACGCCAGAGGTTGTGGGTTCGATCTCAAGCTCGATCCGATATCTCTCATAAAACAACAGTCAGTACTGGTTATACACAGGAAGCGGACTCGAGAGCCACTCTGAGCTTTCATTCGCAATCGAGCTAAACTTAACTATAAACTCAAATTATTCACACCATCTCTGTAATAAAAGTCGGATTTTCCATTTTGTTTAATGATTATTTTGTTTTATAATACTATTGCCACTCTTTAATTCGATATTAGATCCGCTTGTACAACGACGGAAAAAAGTATTATCTTTTAATTAACTCCGTAAATTGGGACACCAGTTGATCTCCTCATTTTTTTCTCTTTTTTTTCTGGTTAAGGTTATTAACACGACATTGAACGTTTATAAAATGTATACAAGGAGGTCTTTGTTGATAAGGTTTCAATTGTTATTCAGCATCTCAGTTACATCAGCGTCATTTTGTTTGTCCCATATAAGAAATAGATGATTAAGATTTATAATATGTTTTATGTGTGCAATGTACTAGTGAAAGAAAAAATCATTTATTGTTTTATAATGTAACATAATTCAGTTTAATCATTGAAAGAGGTGTTGTCCTTCGAAAAGTAACATTTTATATTGTACATTTCGAGAGTTAAGTTACTGTTAATGGAGAAAATCATGATCAATATAGTGATTAATTGTGATTTTGATGATGATGACGATGTTAATGCAGATGGTGATGACAATGTTGAAAATAAAGACAATGCTAATGCAATCGAGAGTAATGATGATTGTTATCGTTGTTGTTATTGTGGGAGAAGTGGTGTATTTTGTATAAGTTCTCTTAATTGATACTGAAGTCAATATATCCAAATTGAAAAACCCTATGTAATATTTAGTGTCCATTAAGTAAAAATGTAACAATTTTGAAAGATGACGTTTGCTAAGGCCGTTTCTTAGCATTGTTCGCGCGGCTGTGTAGTTCGACTCGTTCAGAATTGAATCAAGGACGGAGTCTGTGCAATGGCATTCACGCACACGCATAACTTCTTAAAAATTAATAACGAACTTAATAATTAAATTATTTTGCAGGCTGTTTTAACAAAAAAGAACGACGCAATTTTGAAAATTGAAGCGATTCCATTGGTTGTCAAATGAGGTTAAACACTAAGTGGTATTTCCGGGAATATTAACGCATAGAGTTCCCGCCGTCGGAAGCTCTATGCGGTTTTATAATCGACGCGTATATTCAATAATTATTGAATTACAAATATAAAATAATAAGTTATTTCGGATTTTTCGATGCGAATTGAAATTTAAAAAAAAGTCGCGCTTCCTTATTTGTTCATCCATTGATAATTGATATACAAAGCAAGAACTGAAACAATATAAATGAGTTTCTTAACAATAAATGGCATCTACTACAATACAATCTTAAGTTTATCTTTGGTACTTGCGCTTCGTGAATTGCCACCCACACGTTTGCATCATATTTAATGTGCAGTTTGCCATTAAACGCACAAATTGTTTTCTAGAAAGCTCGTAATGCCATTGAAACTTTAATTCGATGATATAATTCAAAATGCCAAGCATGGGATTTTATCGATTCGTACATAGGATAAAATTGAAACCAATTTGTTTTGAAACTACACAGGGAAAGAGCAGACATCAATTTTTGGACAAATATTGCAGCAGTAGTCGGCCGTTTTTGGCAGTTTGCCATAAACTGACTTACTGTTTTGTTAAAACTAAATAATACCTTAGCGGCCAGTAGTAGTCCGTGTTATATAACGGTTTAAAGGCAAATTATTTAAATGCATGTTTTATAGAACAATGCGACACGGCAATGGCATATCATGATATATTATTAAGTCATCTAATGTGATGTTTTAATTAAACTTATTTAGTTTAACTCGATTGCAGTGAAAGCTCAAAGCTTTGAAGTTATATGAACCTCTGTCAATCTGCTTCCTGGGTAGAAACAATACTTAAAATTGTTTTTAAAGGCATATGGTCGAACTAGGGCATCGAACTCGCAATCTCTGGCGTAAATGGCGAAAGCTTAACCCACTTCATTAACGCCTGTGAGCGTTACATGATGTGTTAAAATTAAACCATACCTTAAACAGTGCACTCAGTGTCTTTATATCATCACATACAGTGAACGTTGTATTATCACACAACGTGTACATTATATCGTAGCGTACAGTGTACGGTTTATCATCACATAGTGTATGTTGTATTATCACAAAGAGTGTACATTATATCGTAGCGTACAGTGTACAATGTATCATCACATACAGTGTGCGTTGTATCATCACACAGCGCACGTTGAATAATCACACACAGCGTACGTTGAATCATTATAAACAGTGCATGTTATATGATCACATACTGTATATGTTGCATCATCACACACAGTGTACGCTGTATCATCAAACATAGTTTACGTTGTATCGTCACACACAGTTTACGTTTTATCACAACATACAGTGTACGTTGTAGCATCACCCAGAGTTTGCGTTTTACCGTCAGATAGAGGGTACATTGTATCATCGCACACAATTTACGTTTTATAGTGTTCGTTGTAATGTCATGCACACTGGATAATGTATCATCACACACAGTGTACGTTGTATCATCACACACAATGTACGTTGTAATGGCATAAATAGTGTACGTTTTTTGTCACATATAGTGTACGATGTATCGTCACATTCTGTGTACGTTGTATCATAACATACATTGTATGTTGTATCTTCACATACATTCTGCGTTGTATCATCACTCACAGTGTACGTTTTATTATCACATACATTGTACGTTGTATCTTCACATACATTCTGCGTTGTATCATCACATACAGTGTACGTTATACCATCAAATACAGTGTACGTTGTAGCATCACATACAGTGTACGTTATACCATCAAATACAGTGTACGTTGTAGCATCACATACAGTAAACATTGTATCATCACATACAGTGTACGTTGTATCATCACATACAGTAAACATTGTATCATCAAATACAGTGTACGTTGTACCATCACATACAGTAAGTACTGTATCATCTCATACAGTGTACGTTGTATCATCACATACAGTGCATGTTGTATCATCATATACATTGCAAGTTGTACCATCACACACAGTGCATGTTGTATCATCTCTTACAGTGCACATTGTATCAAAACTCACAGTGAACGTAGAATCATCACATACAGTGTACGTTGTAATATTTTATACAGTGTACGTTTTTCTTGTCACATATTGTGTTCGTTGTATCGTCACATTCAGTATACTTTGTATCATCACATACATTGTACGTTGTATCTTCACATACATTCTGCGTTGTTTCATCACACACCGTGTACATCTCTTCACCACATACCGTTTACGTTTCATCATCACATACAGTGTACGGTGTATTATCACATACAGTAATCGTTATATCATCACATTCAGTGAACATTGTATCATCACATACAGTGTACGTTGTATAATCACACAAAGTGTACGTTGTAGCATCACATACAGTGTACGTTATATCATCACATGCAGTGTACGTTGTATCATCAAATACAGAGTACGTTGTATCATCAGACCAAATACATGTTGTTCCATTACATACAGTGTACGTTGTATCATCACAAACAGTGTACGTTGTATCATCAAATACAGTGTACGTTGTATCATCAAAAACAGTGAACGTTGTATCATCACATACAGTGTACGTTGTATCATCACATACAGTGTACGTTGTATCATTACATACAGTGTACGTTGTATCATTACATACAGTGTACGTTGTAGCATCACATACATTGAACGTTATATCATCACATTCAGTGCATGTTGTATCATCACATACATTGTACGTTGTATCATGACATACAGTGTACGTTCTATCATCACATACAGTGTACGTTGTATCATGACATACAGTGTACGTTCTATAATAACATACAGTGCATATTGTACCATCACATACAGTGCACCTTGTATCATTAAATACAGTGTACGTTGTATCATTACATACAGTGTACGTTGTATAATCACATACAGTGTACGTTGTATCATCACATACAGTGTACGTTGTATCATCACAAACAGAGTACGTTGTATCATCACATACAGTGCACCTTGTATCATTACATACAGTGCACGTTGTACCATCACGTACAGTGCACGTTGAATCATCACGTACAGTGCACGTTGTATCATCACATACAGTGTACGTTGTACTATCACATACAGTGTACGTTGTATTATCACATATAGTGAACGTTGCATAATCACATATAGTGTACGTTGTATCATCACAAACAGTGAACGTTGTATCATCACATACAGTGTACGTTGTATCATCACATATAGTGTACGTTGTACCATCACATATAGTGTACGTTGTATCATCACATATACTGTACGTTTTACCATCACATACAGTGCACATTGTATCATCACATAAAGTGTACGTTGTACCATCACATACAGTGTACGTTGTATCATCACATAGAGTGTACGTTGTATCATTACATAGAGTGTACGTTGTATCATCACATACAGTGTACGTTGTATCATCACATACAGGGTATGTTGTACCATCACATACAGTGCACCTTGTATCATTACATACAGTGTACGTTGTATCATAACAGACAGTGCATGTTGTATCATCACATACAGTGCATGTTGTATCAACACATACAGTGTACGTTGTGTCATTACATACAGTGTACGTTGTATCATTACATACAGTGTACGTTGTATCATCACATACAGTGCATGTTGTATCATTACATACAGTGTACGTTTTATCATCACATACAGTGCATGTTGTATCATTACATACAGTGTACGTTGTATCATCATATACAGTGCATGTTGTATCATTACATACAGTGTACGTTGTATCATCATATACAGTGCATGTTGTATCATCACATACAGTGTACGTTGTATCAACACATACAGTGCATGTTGTGTCATCACATACAGTGTACGTTGTATCATCATATACAGTGCATGTTGTATCATCACATACAGTGCATGTTGTATCATCACATACAGTTTACGTTGTATCATTACATACAGTGTACGTTGTATCATTACATACAGTGTACGTTGTATCATTACATAAAGTGTACGTTGTATCATCACATACAGTGCATGTTGTGTCATCACATACAGTGTACGTTGTATCATCATATATAGTGTACGTTGTACCAGCACAAACAGTGTACGTTGTATCATCACATACAGTGTACGTTGTATTATCACATACAGTGCATGTTGTACCATCACATACATTGCACGTTGTATCATCACACACAGTGCCCGTTGTATCATCACCGACAGTGTACGTTGTATCATCAAATACAGTGCACGTTGTATCATCACATACAGTGCATGTTGTATCATCACATACAGTGCACTTTGTATCATCACATACATTGCATGTTGTACCATCACATACAGTGCACTTTGTAGCATCACATTCATTGCACGTTGTATCATCACATACAGTACACTTTGTATCATTACATACAGTGTACGTTGTATCATCACAGACAGTGCATGTTGTATCATCACAGACAGTGCATGTTGTATCATTACATACAGTGTACGTTGTATCATCATATACATTGCACGTTGTATCATCATATTCAGTGCACGTTGTATCATCATACACAGTGTACGTTGTATCATCACATACAGTACATGTTGTATCATCACATATAGTGCACGTTGTATCATCACACACAGTGTACGTTGTATCATCAAACACAGTGTACGTTATATCATCACATACAGTGCACGTTGTATCATTACATACAGTGCACGTTGTATCATCACACACAGTGCACGTTGTATCATCACACACAGTGTACGTTGTATCAGCACACACATTGTACTTTGTACCATCACAAGTAGTGTACGTTGTATCATCATATTCAGTGTACGTTGTATCATCACATATAGTGCACGTTGTATCATCACACACAGTGCACGTTGTATCATCACATACAGTGCACGTTGTATCATCACATACAGTGCACGTTGTATCATCACACACAGTGCACGTTGTATCATCACAGACAGTGCATGTTGTATCATCACATACAGTGTACGTTGTATCATCATATACATTGTACGTTGTATCATCATATTCAGTGCACGTTGTATCATCATACACAGTGTACGTTGTATCATCACATACAGTACATGTTGTATCATCACATATAGTGCACGTTGTATCATCACACACATTGTACGTTGTATCATCAAACACAGTGTACGTTGTATCATCACACACAGTGCACGTTGTATCATCACACACAGTGCACGTTGTATCATCACACACAGTGTACGTTGTACCATCACACACATTGTACTTTGTACCATCACAAACAGTGTACGTTGTATCATCACACACAGTGTACGTTGTATCATCACATATAGTGCACGTTGTATCATCACACACAGTGCACGTTGTATCATCACATACAGTGAACGTTGTATCATCACATATAGTGCACGTTGTATCATCACACACAGTGCACGTTGTATCATCACACACAGTGTACATTGTATCATCACAGACAGTGCATGTTGTATCATCATATTCAGTGCACGTTGTATAATCACATATATTGCACGTTGTATCATCACAGACAGTGCATGTTGTATCATCATATTCAGTGCACGTTGTATTATCACATATAGTGCACGTTGTATCATCACACAAAGTGTACGTTTTATCATCACATACTGTGCATGTTGTATCATCACATAAAGTGCACGTTGTATCATCACACACAGTGTACGTTGTATCATCACATACAGTGCATGTTGTATTTTCACATACAGTGTACGTTGTATCATCAATTACAGTGCATGTTGTATCATCACATAGAGTGCATATTGTACAAACACATACAGTGTACGTTGTACCAACACGTACACTGCATGTTGTATCATCACACACTGTGCATGTTGTACCAACACATAAAGTGTACGTTGTACCAACATATACAGTGCACGTTGTATCATCACACACTGTGCACGCTGTACAATCACAGTTTGCATTATATCATCACGCAGTGACCGTTGTATCATCACATACTTTGAACATTGTATTAATACACACAGTGTACGTTTTATCATCATATAGAGTGTACGTTGTTTCAATACACACAGCAAACTCTGTGTCATCACATACATTGAACGTTGTAGCATCACATACAGTGTACGTTTTATTATCACATACAGTGTGCGTTGTATCATCATATCAAGTGTACGTTGTATCATCACATACAGTGTGCGTTGTATCATCATATCAAGTGTACGTTGTATCATCACATACAGTTAACGTTATATCATCACATACAGTAAACATTTTATCATGGCATGCAGTGTATATTGTATCATCGCATACAGTGTACGTTTTACCATCACTTAAGTACTTGTTGAATCATCAAAGTTTACGTTGTACCATAACTAACCGTGTATGTTGTATCATCGTACACAGTGAACGTATGGATCATCACATACAGTACACGCCGTATCGTTACAATTTATATTGCAATAACACAAACAAATTACGTTGTACTATAACAAACAATGTACGTTGCATCAACACATACAGTGTTCGTTGTATAATCACAGACAATGTACATTGTATCATCACATACAGTGTATTTTGTATCATCACACACAGTGTATGTTGTATCTTCACATTCAGTGTACATGTTATCATTACAAACAGTGCACGTTGTATCATCACAGACAATGAACGTTGTATCATCGCACACATTGTACGTTGTAATATCACATTCAGTGTACGTTTTATCATTACATACAGTGAACGTTGTATCATCACAGACAATTGACGTTGTATCATCCCACACAGTGTACGCTGTATCATTACATACAGTGTACGTTTATCATTAAATACAGTGTACGTTGTATCATAACAGAGAATTGACGTTGTATCATCCCACACAGTGTACGTTGTATTATTACATACAGTGTACGTTGTATCATTACAACAGTGTACGTTGTATCATTACATACAGTGCAAGTTGTATCATCACAGACAATTGACGTTGTATCATCCCGCACAGTGTAAGTTGTTTCATCACATTCAGTGTACGTATATCGTCAAATACAGTGTACATTGTATCATTACATACAGTGTACGTTGTATCATAATATACAGTGTACGTTGTAATGTCACATACAGTGTACGTTGTATCATCACATACAGTACACGTTGTATTATCACACACAGTGCACGTTTAACAATCACACACAGTGTACGTTGTACCATGATAAACATTTTACATTGTACCATCACATATAGTACATGCTGTTTTATCATGTACAGTGTACGTTGTACCATCACAAACAGTTGACGTTGTACCATCACCAAAAGTTTACGTTATACAATCACATAAAGTGCACGTTTTACCATCACAAACAGTTTGCGTTGTATCATCAAAATCAGCGAGCGTTTCAAAATCACACACAGTGAACGTTGTACCATCCCACACAGTTTTCTTTGTACCATCACACACAGTTGACGTTGTACCATCACATTCAGTTTACGGTGTATCATCACACACAGTTGACGTTGTACCATCACATACAGTTTACGGTGTATCATCACACACAGTTGACGTTGTACCATTACACACAGTTGACGTTGTACCATTACACACAGTTTACGTTGTATCATCACACACAGTTTACACTTTACAATCACACACAGTTGACGTTGTATCATGACATACAGTTTACGTTGTACCATCACACACAGTGTACGTTGTACCATTACATACAGTTTACGTTGTATCATCACACAAGTGTACATTTCATAATCACACAAATAGTACATTGCATAATCAAACATAGTTTACAATTTATCATCACTGAAATTGTTCTTTACATCAGTATAGCCTTTGTACATTTATAATCACAACCATTCTTCTTATAGCATCACATAGAGTGAAAGTAGTATCAACATACACAATTTACGTTGTATCATCACATACAGTTAACGATGTATCATCACACACAGTCTACTTGTAACATCAACTACAGTGTACATGTATCACGTTGTATCATGATGCACAGTGTACGTTGTATCAACACAGACATAGTTCATCGAACGCAGTTTACTTATATCATCATCAACATAACATCTCGTATTATCTAATACAGTGCATGTGATAGAATCTGTTAAATAATACCTTGTGTCATTTAATAATGGTGTCCGGTATATCATCAAACATAGTATACAGTATTGGAGGTATGACTTAGTAAACAAACATATATTTGGAAAGAAATAGTTTAGATAATGTTTAAGTAAGAATCGCTGAATTGCATTAAACACTTGTATTTTAGTCTTTATAATAACAACTACATGTATATTAACACATTTTATGGATAAATACATAACAAATATGTCCTTTATAAAAGAATCTGCATCAGGACTTATCGGAGATGCAATGATCTCCCTCAGAACCTATCAATATACAAATATCTGCCTCAGTACCTATCATGAATACAAGGATCATAATCAGTACTTATCATGAATACAAGGTTTTCCCCCTGTACCTAACATGAGCTCACAGATCTGCCAAAGTACCGATAATGCATACAAGGATATGCCTCATTTCGTATCCAGAAAAGAACAATCCGCATCGGTAATTATCATTAATGCAATAGTCAACATCAAGACATATCAGGATCGGGGTCAGTACCTATCATGAATACAATGATTTGCATCAGTACCTATCATGAATTCAGAGATCTGCCACAGTACCTATCATAATTAAAAGGGTCTGCCTCAGTATCAATAACGAATACAAGGACCTGCATCAGTATCAATCATAATTACCAGTATTTGCCTCGGTACCTCTCACGAATACAAGTACCTGCATCAGTATCAATCACAAATACAAGAACCTGCCTCAGTATCAGTCATAATTACAAATATCTGCCTCAGTACCTCTAACGAATACAAGTACCTGCATCAGTATCAATCACAAATACAAGAACCTGCCTCAGTATCAATCATAATTACAAATATCTGCCTCAGTACCTCTAACGAATACAAGTACCTGCATCAGTATCAATCACAAATACAAGAACCTGCCTCAGTATCAATCATAATTACAAATATCTGCCCCAGTACCTCTCACGAATACAAGTACCTGCATCAGTATCAATCACAAATACAAGAACCTGCCTCAGTTTCAATCATAATTACAAATATCTGCCTCAGTACCTCTCATGAATACAAAGACCTGCATTAGTATCAATCACAAATACAAGAACCTGCCTCAGTATCAATCATAATTACAAATATCTGCCTCAGTACCTCTCACGAATACAAGGACCTGCATCAGTATCAATCACAAATACAAGAACCTGCCTCAGTATCAATCATAATTACAAATATCTGCCTCAGTACCTCTCACGAATACAAGTACCTGCATCAGTATCAATCACAAATACAGGAACCTGCCTCAGTATCAATCATAATTACAAATAACTGCCTCAGTACCTCTCACGAATACAAGTACCTGCATCAGTATCAAACACAAATAAAAGAACCTGTCTCAGTTTCAATCATAATTACAAATATCTGCCTCAGTACCTTTCATGAATACAAGGACCTGCATCAGTATCAAACACAAATACAAGAACCTGCCTCAGTACCTCTCACGAATACAAGGACCTGCATTAGTATCAATCACAAATACAAGAACCTGCCTCAGAATCAATCATAATTACAATTATCTGCCTCAGTACCTCTCACGAATACAAGGACCTGCATCAGTATCAATCATAATTACAAATATCTGCCTCAGTACCTCTCACGTATACAAGTACCTGCATCAGTATCAAACACAAATAAAAGAACCTGTCTCAGTTTCAATCATAATTACAAATATCTGCCTCAGTACCTCTCACGAATACAAGGACCTGCATTAGTATCAATCACAAATACAAGAACCTGCCTCAGTATCAATCATAATTACAAATATCTGCCTCAGTACCTCTCACGAATACAAGGACCTGCATCAGTATCAATCACAAATAAAAGAACCTGCCTCAGTATCAGTCATAATCACACATATCTGCCTCAGTACTTATCAAGAATAGAATTATCTGCCTCAGTATCAATCACAAGTATAAATATCTGCTTCAATATCGATCACGGATACAAGGACCTGCCTCAGTATCAATCACAAATACATGGACCTGCCTCAGTATCAATCATGAGTAAAATGATCTGCCTCAATATCTATCACGAATACAAAGTTCTGCCTCAATATCTATGACGAATACAAGGATCTGCCTCAGTAACTACTATGAATATAAGAAATGCCTCAGTTACACTTATGAATACAAAGATCTTCATCTTTAACAATTAGATATACAAGGATCTGCCCAGTACCTTACACGAATACAAAGTTCTGCCTCAGTATCTATCACTAAAACAAGGTCTGCCTCAGTAACTGTCATGAATACAAGGATCTCCCTCAATACCTATCATGAATACAAGGATATGTCTCAGTATCAATCACGAATAAAATTATCTGCCTCGGTACCTATCATTAGTACAGCGATCTGCCTCAGCACGTATCATGAATAAAATGATTTCCCTCAATACCTATCATGAAAACAAGGATATGCTTCAGTATCAATCATGAGTAAACTTATCTGCCTTAGTACCTATCATTAGTACAGAGATGTGCTCAGCATCTATCATGAATACATGGATCTGCCTCAGTACCTATATTGTATTCAAAGATTTGCAACAGTATCAATCATGAGTACAGATTTATTCCTCAGTACCTTTCACAAATACAAGGACCTGCCAAAGCATGTATTATGCTTACACTGATCTACCTCAGAAGCTATCATGAATACAAGATCTGCCTCAGTATCAATCATGAGTACGAAGGTCTGCATCAGAACCGATAATGAATACAAGGATCTGCCTCAGTATCAATCAAGAGTACAAATATTTACCTAAGTATCTATAATGAATTCAAAAAATTGCCTCAGTACCTATCATGAGTACAAAGATCTTCCTCAGTGCCTTTTGTGAATACAATGTTCTGCCTCATTGCTTATCATGAATTCAAAGATCTCGCTCAATACATATCATGAATACAAGGATCTGCCTCAGTACGTATGATAAATACAAGAACCTTCGTTAGTACCAATCATAAATACATGGACCTGCCTCAGTACCTATCAAGAATTCAAATATCTGTCTCAGAACCTATCATGATTAAAATGACCTGCCTCTTTACCTATCATGAATACAAGGACCTTCATTAGTACCATTTATGAATACAATACTCTGCCTCTGTACCTATCATGAATACAATGACCTGCCTCAGTACCTTTCATGAATAGAAGGACCCGTCTCTTTACCTATCATGAATACAATGACCTAATTCAGTACCTATCATTAATACAAGGGCTTGACTCAGTTCCTATCATGAATTCAAGGACCATCCTTACCACCAATCAGGAATACAATGACCTGTCTAAATACCTACCTATTATGAATACAAGGACCTGTCTCAGTATCTATCATGAATACAAGGACCTGTTTCAGTACCTATTATGAATACAAGGACCTGTCTCAGTACCTTTCATGAATACAAGGACCTGTCTCAGTGCCTATTATGAATACAAGGACCTGTCTCAGTACTTTTCATGAATACAAGGACCTGTCTCAGTGCCTATTATGAATACAAGGACCTTTCTCAGTACCTATTATGAATACAAGGACCTGTCTAAGTACCTATTATGAATACAATGATCTGTCTCAGTACCTATTATGAATACAAGGACCTGTCTCAGTACCTATTATGAATACAAGGACCTGTCTCATTACCTTCCATTAAAACAAGGTCCTGTCTCAGTGCCTAATATAGATACAAATACCTGCCTCAGTATGTAGCATGAATACAAATGTCTGCTTCAGTATCAATCATGAATACGAGGACCTTCCTTAGTATTTAGCATAATGACATAGATCTGCCTCAGTATCTATCATGTATACAAAGATCTGCCTCAGAACCTATCATGGATAAACGGATCTGGGTCAGTAACAATCATGAATACAATGATCTGCCTCAGTACCTATCATGAATACAATGATCTGCCCCAGTACCTATCAAGAATACACGGATCTGCCTCAGTACCTATCATGAATTCAAAGATCTGCATCATACATATCATAAATACACAGTTATTTCCTAGTACATATCTATATTAAGAATTTTCTAAACTTACGAACGTTAGTGGACAGGGCCTTAGGTCTTTAACTCATTTGTTTACAATAGGTACCACGTTTCTTATTGTTACCGATGCATGAGCAAATTACCTTTAAAAATAAACTCACTTTGATTACGAAATCAGTTATAGCATATCCAACTTAATATCGTTTGATATGGTGAAGAGAAATCCCTGCAATCGGGATATAATCCACATGCCACTTTGAAAGAGAAACATTATTTAACGTTGACACTTCCATTTAAGTGTTTATATAAAGCACATATGTAACATGTAAGTATATTATTCATATGACATGAATACAGGTTATATTGTTATGCTCCATAATTAAGCTCATGTAAAACATGGCTTATATATTTTGAAAACTCATCTACATCTTTCTGTGGTCAAATATGTTATTAACATGGATTGAAAGTATTGGTTTAAATCAATGTTAATTTTGCCATTCGACTCATAGATATTTCAACCGATAAATACATGAGTTGCACTAATGTGAACATACGGATGAATTAATGAATGGAGGATAGTATTGGATAAATGGAAGGTTTGGTTAGTTTTTGGAATAGCTTAAATTTTGGGAATGTGAAAGCACAGACGACTGAACAAATGTCTTTTAAGGGACAGACAGACAGACAGACAGACAGACAGACAGACAGACAGACAGACAGACAGACAGACAGACAGACAGACAGACAGACAGACAGACAGACAGACAGACAGACAGACAGACAGACAGACAGACAGACAGACAGACAGACAGACAGACAGACAGACAGACAGACAGACAGACAGACAGACAGACAGACAGACAGACAGACAGACAGACAGACAGACAGACAGATCTTACCTATTTTTACCTGGTCCTGGATTCCATGGAGGTTGACCAAGATCGAACAGAAAACTCCGAGTTTGATAAACCAATTCATATTTGCATAACAATTCGAAGTCAGTAGCATTTACATAGAGTACAGCATCAGACCCAGGCTCTTCCCCGTTAATACAACAAATCGAATGATCATGTTATGCGATATCCGAATATTTTCAACTATGACAGTATCACAGAATATCAGTTATGTCTTCAGACATGGTATGATATTACATGGCACGAGATCAATAAATATCTTATTTCATTATTACACACGTATATTTACAATCCGTTCTGGTACACAAACAAAATATGTTCATTCACTCACATACGTTTACAGATCTATTAGATAACAAATAAACATAGCTCATTTCCTGACATCATTTGAAAATAGTCTATACTCTAACAATTTGCTATGACAAAACAACGTTACTCTCCGACCATGTTTTTGTATTATTGCATTTTCTTTCACCACATTTTAACCGATGCCATAGCACAGTGTGTTACATGGATTGATCAATATAACTTCCGGTACCATAATATTATTCTGCCCAGTTTTGTACACGGTGCTATAACGAGTATCTGAATAGCTCCAGATTGATGAAGGCTTTAGGAAGACGATCCACTTAAATCACGAAGACAAGAAAACGGTTATTTAACGGTGAATTGGAATATAAATAAGAGCGCATTCTTCCAGACAAAAGGCATTTCGTTGGTAATATACACTTACGTATACGGTATTGGTTTCGCTGTTCTATACATAAATATCTCATAAAGCAAGTAAACCAGTCCATTTTGTGGTTGTTTGCTGGTAAGAAAACCCGATCCATTTAGTGGTTGTTTGTAAGTTAAACAAGTCCATGTTGTGGTTGTTTGTTTGTAAAATGAACCAGTCAATTTTGTTGTTGTTTGTTGGTAAAATAAACCCGTCCACTTTGTGGTTGTTTGTTTGTAAGATAAACCAATCCATTTTGTAGTTGTTTGTTGGTAAATTAAACCATTCCATTGTGTGGTTGTTTATTTGTAAAATAAACCAGTTCAGTTTGTGTTTTTTTGTTGGTAAGATTAACCAGTCCACTCCGTTGTTGGTTTTTGGTAAAATAAACCAGTCCATTTCCTGGTTGTTTGTACGATAAACCATTCCATTTTGTGGTTGTTTGTTTGTTAGATTAACCAGTCTATTTCGTGGTTGTTTGTTAGTAAGTTAAACCAGTCCATTGTGTGGTTGTTTGTTTGTAAAATAAACCAGTTCATTTTGTGATTGTTTATTTTAAAATAATCCAGTCCATTGTGTGGTTGTTTGTTTGTAAAATAAACCAGTTCATTTTGTGATTGTTTATTTTAAAATAATCCAATCCATTTTGTGGTTGTTTGTTGGTAAGATCAACCAGTCCACTTCGTTGTTGTGTTTTGGTAAGATAAACTAGTCCATTTCCTAATTGTTTGTACGATAAACCAGTCCATTTCGTGGTTGTTTGCACGATAAACCAGTCCATTTCGTGGTTGTTTGTTTCTACGATAAACCAGTCCATTTTGTTTTTGTTTGTACGATAAACCAGTCCATTTTGTTTTTGTTTGTACGATAAACCAGTCCATTGCGTGGTTGTTGGTTGGTAAGATAAACCAGTTCATTTCGCGGTTGTTTGTTGGTATGATAAACCAGTCCATTTCACGGTTGTTTATACGAAAAACAAGTCCATTTTGCGGTTGTTTGTTGGTAAGAGAACACTTGTTCATTACCTGGTTGTTTGTTTGTACGATAAACCAGTCCATTGCTTGGTTGGTAATTTGTACTGTAAACCAGTTCGTTTTGTTGGTGTTAGTAAAACTTATTTTAAAATTGGAAACTTATGTAGTCTGAAAAACGATGTCTACTCTATATGTAATGTTGGTCAAACGCCTCAGTAACTTTTAACACAGTCTGTTTCACAAAAATATAAGTCTCGATTTTTGCTTAACAAATATGACCATGTGACATAAGTTTAAATGATAACAAGGCCAGTATATAGCGCTTCCTACACCACGATATTTTATTAAAACATACACAATTTGGTTTAACATTTTACTAATTTGGTTATAAAGCCCCAACTGCGAAAAAAATGGCGCATATGTCGTTTGGCAGGTTTTATATAATTATATACATTATCCAAACCAGAGAACCCTTTTTTTCAAGATTTCAGATTTACCACTGCATTGCTTTCGTTATAATTTTGTATACTACCAGAATAGTGTTAATATATTTAATTGGCAAGAAAATAGTTTCCAAAAAGTGATATGTAGTTTAAAAAAAACCGCTAAATATTTGAAATTCTAGGGAGGAGTTGAAATATATACACATGTTTAGACAGTCTCTGCATGCTTGAAGCAGACGATTTTTATGGTATATTTTTTGCACACTATACCATAACTGACAGGTAAAGAAAACAACCCTTTGTACATTAGTCACTCCTACATTACTCTCTTACCTAACAGAAATATCTGGGCCATTGAAACAGATATAAGTTACTTAAATTGTTATTTACATTTCGTCTACCGGTACTCAAGTCATCTGACTCTTCAATAGTTGAGGTAATTATGGCTAGAGTTAAGTTTCAGGTTGAATACCGGAAGACAAAAGACAAATAACGATCGCACATTCCGTTTTAGAACGACATTTTTCGTCTATTAGCACTCGATTGAATAAAATTGATGCTAAATATTCAAACAAAAAACATTTTTCTTCAATATGTCATCGTCTGCTGCAGCATTCAACAGAGAGAAAACTGAAATCTCGGCATAATGTGATTGTATAAAGTTATTTATAAATCTTGCCAAGGGTTTGAAAAGATAGCTGAGCTAAGGCTGCATTGAATGGGTCACATTGTGACCAGTTATTATTATGCAATATATGTAAAGCACATATGTGTCATAAAACATGGTTACCATTATGCATTATTAGAACTATAATTCATAGTTCTTCCTTTATGGCGTATTCTATCGAACCCTTCACATTTCTTTTCTTTTTTCGGTATTATTTGAGTATTTGCAATATATGTTATTGATATTATGGCACATGTGTGCCTTGCTTCTGAAGATGTAATGTATAAAACATTTATGGCACATGTGTGTCGTTCTAATAATGCATAATGATAACCATGTTTTATGACACATATGTGCTTTACATATATTGCATAATAATAACTGGTCACAATGTGACCCATTCAATGCAGCTATTATATACATACATAAGAAAACAGCCAGACCGCTTATATGAAAATTATAAAATAAAGTTATTCAACACATAATTTACGGTTTGGGAGTGTAATAACCCATGACATGAGGTATTTATGAACCTAGTGTAATATCGCTACCAATTCATCGCCCGGGGTTTTCATTGTAACTCGGCTCATAAGTTAACATAAATTACCGAGTCATTTTCCGACTAACCCGAACAACAATGACATCTATACGTATGTGTTACATCATGCATTGACGGAAACTAACAATATTATGCGCAATTAATTTTTGTGCCTAAAAATGAACAGTAAATAAGCCATTTTCCTGAGTTATGCGATAAAAATGGTCCTTTTATTGAATGTATTAAAGTCGCCGGCATAATGTAGTATGCTTCTCTGCAGACCCTCAGACAATAATTATGATCTGTCGATTCGTTTCATAATTTCAATATTTAGCAGGGACAAGATGCTCTCTACATGGCTGTTATTATTATGCATTGAAAGTTCCATATTAATATGACTCACATAAAGATTTATATGAAATTTTTTTAACGAATATAGAAAAAAAACCACAGTTCTGATTCAATAAAATATAATCTAAATAATAATTAAAATGTACTATATTTTGTTTGTTTACATCATTATACTTTTTTATGTTTATATCTTCAGTAAACCCCCTCTAATTAGACCACCTTTTGGACCAGGCAAAAGTGGTCTTAAAAGCGGGGTGGTCTTATTATCGATTTTTTTGGGCAACAGTTGTAGGCCTATGTAACCGTAGTAGTCAATTGATGTATACTTTATTCTGCATGTGTACGCACAAACTGTTGTACCAATGATGATAATAATAAATAAATACATCCTTTTTTCTACTTATGTATTTGTTGCTGCTATTACTTGTATTATTATTGTTACTGTCATATATGTATGCATGTGCAATAACGTTGGGACAATTAAAAGAATATATTGTATGTTATTCTTTAATTTATTACATGCATAAAATAATAACAAGTAAAGGCAAAACATTAAATGATTCAACATGAGCAGATTTGATTCATATAATAGGGTCCTTAGTAGGGTCGTTCCTCTGTGTTATACCGGATCGGCGAGATGCCCGTATTATCGGAGTTACCGACCATTCAATAAAGAAAAATCTAAATATCGGAGTGGTCTTAATGTGGAGTTTTACTGTATTTTTTTATTACGGTGTGCTAAATACAATAGATGTATTCATTGGGAATTAAATGAAAAAGATTCATGACATTTCAACTGCTATGCAATAATGTGAAATACATGACGGCTTTTGAGTTCTTTTTCACACAGAGTTAACTTGAATAATTAAATGTTCCTATTTTATGGGTCATTATGTCTTATATGTGCCAGTCCGTCTGCTTTACTAACTCCATCCAAAGGCAAACATTGTCTTCTGGAAGTATCTCGGTATATAGCCTGTAAACATAGCGTGCCAACTGACGGAAGTTTAAAAAATGAAATACCAATTATGGCCAGCTGTTATGTTTATTATTAAGAACTTAGTCGCAGTCGTGTACGGGAGGAAATGTCTTGGTGAACGTGTCGTGTACGGGAGGCAATGTCTTGGTGAACGTGTCGTGTGCGGGAGACAATATCTTTGTGAACGTGTCGTGTACGGGAGGCAATGTCTTGGTGAACGTGTCGTGTACGGGAGGCAGTCTTGGTGAACGTGTCGCGTACGGGAGGCAATGATTTGGTGAACGTTTCGTGTACGGAAGGCAATATCTTGGTGAACGTGTTGTTTCTTTACGCTGCAATATTTAAGGTGTTTGAGTTTTTATTATTGAAATAAAATAATATTGCAAAGCGGGAATTTAAATGCGTAATAAATTATACATTATATAAAGACCTTCGTGTATTGTATATAATGTGTAATATCACTGTGCTGGTCCGATGATTGAGCATCATTTACCACGCAGGAAGTTGCGGGTATGAACCCCAGGTGAGTCATACATTGACTTTAAGAAGCATGATAATAGAAATGTCCAGGCTGCGCAAAATTGTTAACATTTGCGATATATACATATACGATGTTATCATTGGCCTAGAACTAGTTGATCAGGTGGTGGAATTGTGTGACAAGGTTTGGTATTCTAGTACATGTAATGATATAATATAATTCTTCCATGTAACGGGCATAAGAAATATCTTTGAAGGAGACCAATTCGTGATATGTAACATTTTACAAATGCGAGTATAAACCCCATACAATATAAAACATTTGGGTTACACATGTATACCAGATCTTCATTGTCTAGAACGCCGAACTGATATTAATCACTTAAATTTGATAATGTCTACTTAAAATTGACTACTTTAAATCATAGTTACACAAGTCAAACACAAACAGAGCGCATTAATGCAGGAGAAGCCCGTCTCCCGACGTCAATGGAGACTAAGCTTACTTTTAATTGGGCGGTTTTATTTTCGTTACCGTCTGCTGCCTTTCCAAATGCTACGAAATCGGAGAAATGGCTGTGTTATACACCGTCTCATTTTCCGATCCGATACAATCTTATTTAGCTTAAAAAGCGAACTAAACTACATTTTAACCCACGCACAGACCTGAGATAAATAAAACATGATCCCCAGACATTATTTCTAAATATAGCCAAACAAACTAACAAAAAGGTCACCTTTATCATTAGGAGTACAGCACTTTAAACTATACGTACAAATCGAGCTTAATACATTGATCATCGTTCCATGTTGGTTACACAAACATTATTCAAATTCAAATAAAGTCAGTTACACCTAAGAGTATATGTATATATGTGTGTGTGTGTGTGTGTGTGTGTGTGTGTGTGTGTGTGTGTGTGTGTGAATATGTATTGTATGTGTATGTATATGTATGTATATGTATATGTATAATATTAAATACCTCCTGGTTGTCATTACATTAGTCACAAGGAAATGCATTTTTGTAATACCAACTGATGTCCTTTTGGAACAGACATAATAAACACGGTATCTGATTTAATGTAGAATACTTTAATATATTGTTAAACACTTTTGTTTCGTTATTTGCAGGATGCCATTAGTTATAAGGTTAAAAATTGAGCGATTTCAGCTTGAAACTGCTGTTAGAGACGTGCTTTATACTTCAGTTGCATTTAGGCTTAAAGTTGTTTTAATCATTTTAATGTTCTTACAAAATATCAGTTTTGTATCATTTTAATGTTCTTGAAAATGTGTACTTAATAATCATCAAAGTCAGATATGTTTTCCGTAAGATGTATTTATATTAACAGCTGTCAATCAAAGAGTTTAGATCACCAAATTCAGATAGGCGTTCTATACGATGTAATAGACATCGACAAATACCTATCTTAGTCTAGATCATCAATTCGGCTAGGCGCTTCATATGATAATTGGTATCAACAGATGTATTTCAAAGATTTACCTATCTATGTTTAGATCACCAGATTCAGATAGGCGTTCTATACGATGTAATAGACATCGACAAATACCTATCTTAGTCTAGATCATCAATTCGGCTAGGCGTTTCATATGATAATTGGTATCAACAGATGTATTTCAAAGATTTACCTATCTATGTTTAGATCACCAGATTCAGATAGGCGTTCTATACGATGTAATAGACATCGACAAATACCTATCTTAGTCTAGATCATCAATTCGGCTAGGCGTTTCATATAATAATTGGTATCAACAGATGTATTTTAAAGATGTACCTATCTATGTTTAGATCACCAGATTCAGATAGGCGTTCTATATGATGAATTGATGTACCAATATTTTAATTTCGATTCCTGCCGGCATTATGTGAGCAACCATTCAATTTACATATCGTCATACAAGTGTAATTGTAGGATGCTTTAATTACCGACACTTGATACATCTAGTATAAACTTCTACTGGAGCCATCATGTATGTACAACTATAAACATGTAATATATGGCTTCAATTACAGTCATATGCTACATCAAATGTTTATATTTCGTGCCGTCACGCGAATGCAACTATGATATTTGCTTTTTTGGCATAGGTTTCATTAAATGTTTAATTTAAAACGCAAATAGTCATATAACTCCAGCATTATAATGAAATTCTCTGATATGTGGAGAACCCTGGCTCTAAAATCAGTAAACGAAATTAAGATTCACTGAGACGATGTTGTGGATAATCATTCCAATGTGGTAACCCTTGTTGTAGTCTATCGATATTCCTACCATCTCCCGACCCAGGTCTATTTAACCCCCATTCCACAATCAAACTGATAATTCCACGCCCATCCAAAATTCATAACTATTTATCGTTTACTAAACTGTAACATACAAAAGTAACTGACTCAAATACGCCCAAATATCATCGCTATGTAAGGTCCGGATCGGAAGACCAGAGTCTGTTCTGCAGGCTACCATTGTTGTCACTTCCCTACATTTGTTTTGTACCTGTTTTTGAATATACTATTCACTTTTCAGTAACTAATGTTATGCTTTTCTGGCAGATTTATATTTGGAATAATACATTACCTATTGGACATGTTTTTTTTTTAATTTTAAATCCAGTAAATACATGGCTGCTTTGTCAGCCTTAGGATCTACACGAGATTGTACAATAGTATGTATTGTTCCGACGATTCCAAGGAAGGCTGACATTTACAATATGCAAGTTGCAAGTAGGCGTTTTAATGCTATTTATAACGTTCCAATCCAGTTGGAAATGTTTGGAAACTTAAATAAAGTCAGAGAATACTTACATTTCAGGTGAGCAAGTGTGCTAAATAAAATGTGTAACCGTCGCACCATTATAAAATAAACGCCTTTTCTCGTTCACCATTAATCAACATAAGAGCATTTGATTATTCCTAATTTAGTTTGTTACACTTACCTTAAGTTTTATGATGATTAAATCCCGGATAAGTTTTAGAAATGTTACGCTTTAAAATTGGGTTGATAAATTATTACCAGAATGATGTAACATTTAATTGGTGGTTTTAATTTAATATACTGAAAGGATAAAGAAACACAGGGTGAGTCACGATATAAAACTATTGTAAGCGATTATTACAGTTTTAAAGACTGTAAGTATATTTTGGATGCTAGGTATTTCATTAGTGATTTCGTCAATATAATCATTATTATTGACAAAATCTTTAATGAAGTACTTTATATACAAACTAAAATTGTTAATTGTCAAATATTTGAGGATTGTGCAAAATATAACTGTACTCGACATTCTTCAATTCCAGCCTTGCTGTCATTCTAATAACAACCAAAACGGTCCTTCAAATACTTGTCTTGAAAAATGGCAAACTGGTATATGAAAATGGCAAACTGGTATATAAAAATGACAAACTGGTTTATAGATATTGCAAACTGGTTTATAAAAATAGCAAACTGGTTTATAAATATGGCAAACTGGTATATAGAAACGGCAACTGGTATATAAAGATAGCAAACTGGTTTATAAATATGGCAAACTGGTATATACAATCGCAAACTGATTTATTAATATGGCAAACTGGGATATAAGAATAGCAAACTGATATATAAAAAAGAAGACTGGTTTGCTTCCTTCATGATAAAACAGCTGTCAACAAGAGCCAAGTTGCCCGGCAATTTTTGAAAGAAATACTCTCCAGACATTAGTCCTTGTAACTTCTTCCTGTTTCCTCGACTGGCAAATGTAGTTTGTCCAACGTTATACCTTCAGAAGTGATGTTAATTCCGCCATTTATCAGTGTACATCAGTACATCACGACAATTATGTGGCTTTCCAGCAATGCATGTCTTGTTTGGAGAATGGAGTTTCTGTCAATGGAGAGTACTTTTAAGCGTTACCCTTATCAAAATAAGAAAATATCGGCTTTGTCCCAAAACATTCCGAATGTTCACCGTAATACAATGTTTAACAATTTTGCGAATGTGGAGTGCGTGGTCCAGTGGTAGAGCACTGAACCCATGATCGGAAGGTCATGGGTTCGATCCTCCGCTACAGTTGTGTGTGGTGTCCTTGAGCAAGGCACTTTTTTGCGCATATGCTTTGTACTGATTCTACCCAGGAAGACTTTGAGCGTTGTTTGTCTCAATTGTAAGAACTTGTTTCACATTCGAAGTAAAATAAATAAGTTTAAAACAAAACAATAAAACAATGTTTTACAGTCGAGAATATAATAACTATCAAACAATCAATTTAATCATTGTCATTCGATTGCGGCTTCATATATACTCCAAGTTGCCATACAAAAATGATTTTTAGTAAAATGCTGAACTTCGGTCAAAATCCCAAATATTGAGATGTGACCTATGTTCTATGACATACATGCATCATATGTGAAAATAATAAATACAAAATAAGGAATTGACCGCCTTCTTATAATATATTTTTATCCTTCACTATCACAGCTTCAAACTGGAGGTCGACCAATGTCAATATCACTTTATAACTTAGCAGAAGAATAGTTTAACTCTTAAATGCGTTATGGTCTGGTCTAGGAATGGTCTTTAAGTGTATTTCGCCTAGAACATACTGAACAATTAACAAGAAAGAAATACCAAAACAGAACAGATATAGAAAAGCTTTTCAAGTTTCTTACACAGAAAAATGTGACAATTTTCGGCTATTTAGTGTACTAATAATTAGTATTAACTATTGTAGACAATTAGAACGAACAGCAGGCAAAGCTATTTTCTCTCGTTTGCTTACAAAATGATTACTTCTTGTTTTTGAAAATGCTCCTTCGAAAATTGTATTTCAATTTTATTCGCAAAAATGATAAACGCAATAAAGCATTCACTTGATCTATGAGTATGAGAAGAAAGTAAAAATGCAGTCTATATCGGGCTGTTTTGTTTTGAAATCAGTTAAATATTCTTAAGCAGATGTTACGACGTAAAACAAAACATTGAATGGTGTAAGATCAATATTTGGCAGTCAGTTTTATAGCGGGTTCGAATTGATTATCAACAAACCATCTAGAAACATGATGATAGATATCATATCGGGTGGTACGTCTAGTAGAATTAAACTCAATTCTTTATTATTTTTAGAGATAAAGGCCACCAGCACAGTCACAATTACACGAATTGACAGAAACACTAACAGTTCCCAAACATACCACTGACATCAAGCATGCAGAAAACTATTCAGTTTGTCTGTTGACCACCTTTAACGCCGGTATCACGTTTGCCTCATACTTAGATTCATACTACCGAGATTCCACGTGCGTAGAGCTAACGTAGGGGTCATTCAATTACACGCGGAAAATAACACGCATATGTTAGTGTTTTTGATTGACTGACTACATTATAAGAAGGTTATCAATTATTTGAAATGCTTGTTTTATGACTAAATTTAAGTTCAAAAGACAACTATCCGACTGTGATGTCCATTGTAGCAGTGGCGCATATATGCCTGGAAAGTAAACATGTACTACGGATAACAACTTCAACAATCCATTTAGAGCAGTCCATTCAATATGAGTCTTTTCCTGGCTTGTTCTATGCGTCCGACACATCCTTTTATCAGCTATCATTGACATTGATACTAGCAGTTTAACGTGACGTGTTGCGGCCGTAAATATCGGCCTTTGCTTGACTCAGTGCTGGTTCTATGAATTATGCAGCTCTTCCAATGTTGTTCGAGAGAAAACAATCATAACGCCCCGTTTACTTGAGAAAATATATGGTTTGACAACTACAAACATATTCATATGAAAAGTGTTGCTCAATCTTTTATTGCTGTATATGACATAACAGCTTAAACAAAACTAATACATAGATAAATCATGAGTTAAATACTTCACAACTAAGTGACAAGAGGGGTCATCACCTTGGAGCGGTCAGTATGAAACTGCCACTAGGGAGCTTGAGACTTGTTTATGGAGGCAAACAACCATGCTGTCTAGCCCGCATCGTCAAATAAAAAACAAAACTAATACATAGATAAATCCTCAGTTAAATACTACAAAACAAGGTGACAAGAGGGGTCATCACCTTGGAGCGGACAGTATGAAACTGCCACTAGGGAGCTTGAGACTTGTTTATGGAGGCAAACAACCATGCTGTCTAGCCCGCATCGTCAAATAAAAAACAAAACTAATACATAGATAAATCCTCAGTTAAATACTTCACAACTAAGTGACAAGAGGGGTCATCACCTTGGAGCGGTCAATATGAAACTGCCACTAGGGAGCTTGAGACTTGTTTATGGAGGCAAACAACCATGCTGTCTAGCCCGCATCGTCAAATAAAAAACAAGACTAATACATAGATAAATCCTCAGTTAAATACTTCACAACTAATCGACAAGAGGGGTCATCACCTTGTAGCGGTCAGAATGAAACTGCCACTAGGGAGCTTGAGACTTGTTTATGGAGGCAAACAACCATGCTGTCTAGCCCGCATCGTCAAATAAAAAACAAAACTAATACATAGATAAATCCTCAGTTAAATACTTCACAACTAAGTAACAAGAGGGGTCATCACCTTGGAGCGGTCAGTATGAAACTGCCACTAGGGAGCTTGAGACTTGTTTATGGAGGCAATCAACCATGCTGTCTAGCCCGCATCGTCAAAAAAAAACAACAAACTAATACATAGATAAATCCTCAGTTAAATACTTCACAACTAAGTGACAAGAGGGGTCATCACCTTGTAGCGGTCAGTATGAAACTGCCACTAGGGAGCTTGAGACTTGTTTATGGAGGCAAACAACCATGCTGTCTAGCCCGCATCTTCAAATAAAAAACAAGACTAATAAATGAATAAATCCTCAGTTAAATACTTCACAACTAAGTGACAACAGGGGTCATGACCTTGTAGCGGTCAGTATGAAACTGCTACTAGGGAGCTTGAGACTTGTTTATGGAGGCAAACAACCATGCTGTCTAGCCTGCATCGTCAAATAAAAAACAAGACTAATACATAGATAAATCCTCAGTTAAATACTTCAAAACTAAGTGACAAGAGGGGTCATCACCTTGGAGCGGTCAGTATGAAACTGCCACTAGGGAGCTTGATACTTGTTTATGGAGGCAAACAACCATGCTGTCTAGCCCGCATCGTCAAATAAAAAACAAGACTAATACATAGATAAATCCTCAGTTAAATAATTCACAACTAAGTGACAAGAGGGGTCATCACCTTGGAGCGGTCAGTATGAAACTGCTACTAGGGAGCTTGAGACTTGTTTATGGAGGCAAACAACCATGCTGTCTAGCCCGCATCGTCAAATAAAAAACAAGACTAATACATAGATAAATCCTCAGTTAAATACTTCACAACTAAGTGACAAGAGGGCTCATGACCTGGAGCGGTCAGTATGAAACTACCACTAGGGCGCTTGAGACTTGTTTATGGAGGCAAACAACCATGCTTTCTAGCCCGCATCGTCAAATAAAAAACAAAACTAATACATAGATAAATCCTCAGTTAAATACTTCACAACTAAGTGATAAGAGGGGTCATCACCTTGGAGCGGTCAGTATGAAACTGCTACTAGGGAGCTTGAGACTTGTTTATGGAGGCAAACAACCATGCTGTCTAGCCCGCATCGTCAAATAAAAAACAAAACTAATACATAGATAAATCCTCAGTTAAATACTTCATAACTAAGTGACAAGAGGTGTCATCACATTGGAGCGGTCAGTACGAAACTGCTACTAGGGAGCTTGAGACTTGTTTATGGAGGCAAACAACCATGCATTATAGCCCGCATCGTCAAATAAAAAACAAAACTAATACATAGATAAATCCTCAGTTAAATACTTCACAACTAAGTGACAAGAGGGGTCATCATCTTGGAGCGGTCAGAATGAAACTACCACTAGGGAGCTTGATACTTGTTTATGGAGGCAAACAACCTCGTTGTCTAGCCCGCATCATCAAATAAAAAACAAAACTAATACATAGATAAATCCTCAGTTAAATACTTCACAACTAAGTGACAAGAGGGGTCATCACCTTGTAGCGGTCAGTATGAAACTGCCACTAGGGAGCTTGAGACTTGTTTATGGAGGCAAACAACCATGCTGTCTAGCCCGCATCGTCAAATAAAAAACAAAACTAATACATAGATAAATCCTCAGTTAAATACTTCACAACTAAGTGACAAGAGGGGTTATCACCTTGGAGCGGTCAGTATGAAAATGCTACTAGGGAGCTTGAGACTTGTTTATGGAGGCAAACAACCATGCTGTCTAGCCCGCATCGTCAAATAAAAAACAAAAGTAATACATAGATAAATCGTCAGTTAAATACTTCACAACTAAGTGATCAGAGGGGTCATGACTTTGTAGCGGTCAGTATGAAAATGCTACTAGAGAGCTTGAGACTTGTTTATGGAGGCAAACAACCTCGCTGTCTAGCCCGCATCGTCAAATAAAAAACAAAACTAATACATAGATAAATCCTCAGTTGAATACTTCACAACCAAGTGACAAGAGGTGTCATCACCTTGTAGCGGTCAGTATGAAACTACCACTAGGGAGCTTGAGTCTTGTTTATGGAGGCAAACAACCATGCTGTCTAGCCTGCATCGTCAAATAAAAAACAAAAGTAATACATAGATAAATCCTCAGTAAAATACTTCACAACTAAGTGACAAGAGGGGTCATGACTTTGTAGCGGTCAGTATGAAACTGCTACTAGGGAGCTTGAGACTTGTTTATGGAGGCAAACAACCATGCTGTCTAGCCCACATCGTCAAATAAAAAACAAAACTAATACATAGATAAATTCCAATTAATTACTTCACAATCAAGTCACAAGAGGGGTCATGACCTTGTAGCGGTCAGTATGAAACTACCACTAGGGAGCTTGAGACTTATTTATGGAGGCAAACAACCATGCTGTCTAGCCCGCATCGTCAACAACCCCCAAAACTAATACATAGATAAATCCTCAGTTAAATACTTCACAACTAAGTGACAAGAGGTGTCATCACCTTGGAGCGGTCAGAATGAAACTGCTACTAGGGAGCTTGAGACTTGTTTATGGAGGCAAATAACCATGCTTTCTAGCCCGCATCGTCAAATAAAAAACAAGACTACTACATAGATAAATCCTCAGTTAAATACTTCACAACTAAGTGACAAGAGGGGTCATCACCTTGGAGCGGTCAGTATGAAACTGCCACTAGGGAGCTTGAGACTTGTTTATGGAGGCAAACAACCATGCTGTCTAGCCCGCATCGTCAAATAAAAAACAAAACTAATACATAGATAAATCCTCAGTTAAATACTTCACAACTAAGTGACAAGAGGGGTCATCACCTTGGAGCGGTCAGTATGAAACTACCACTAGGGAGCTTGAGACTTGTTTATGGAGGCAAATAACCATGCTTTCTAGCCCGCATCGTCAAATAAAAAACAAGACTACTACATAGATAAATCCTCAGTTAAATACTTCACAACTAAGTGACAAGAGGGGTCATCACCTTGGAGAGGTCAGTATGAAACTGCCACTAGGGAGCTTGAGACTTGTTTATGGAGGCAAACAACCATGCTGTCTAGCCCGCATCGTCAAATAAAAAACAAAACTAATACATAGATAAATCCTCAGTTAAGTACTTCACAACTAAGTGACAAGAGGGGTCATCACCTTGGAGCGGTCAGTACGAAACTGCTACTAGGGAGCTTGAGACTTGTTTATGGAGGCAAACAACCATGCTGTCTAGCCCGCATCGTCAAATAAAAAACAAAACTAATACATAGATAAATCCTCTGTTAAATACTTCACTACTAAGTGACAAGAGTGGTCATCACCTTAGAGCGGTCATTATGAAACTGCTACTACGGAGCTTGAGACTTGGTTATGGAGGCAAACAACCATGCCGTCTAGCCCGCATCGTCAAATAAAAAACAAAACAACCATGCTGTCTAGCCCGCATCTTCAAATAAAAAACAAGACTAATACATAGATAAAGCCTCAGTTAAATACTTCACAACTAAGTGACAAGAGGGGTCATCACCTTGGAGCAGTCAGTATGAAACTGCTACTAGGGAGCTTGAGACTTGTTTATGGAGGCAAACAACCATGCTGTCTAGCCCGCATCTTCAAATAAAAAACAAGACTAATACATAGATAAATCTTCAGTTAAATATTTCACAACTAAGTGACAAGAGGGGTCATCACCTTGGAGCGGTCAGTATGAAACTGCCACTAGGGAGCTTGAGACTTGTTTATGGAGGCAAACAACCATGCTGTCTAGCGCGCATCGTCAAATAAAAAACAAAACTAATACATAGATAAATCCTCAGTTAAATACTTCACAACTAAGTGACAATAGGGGTCATCACCTTGGAGCGGTCAGTATGAAACTGCTACTAGGGAGCTTGAGACTTGTTTATGGAGGCAAACAACCATGCTGTCTAGCCCGCATCGTCAAAAAAAAACAAAACAAACTAATACATAGATAAATCCTCAGTTAAATACTTCACAACTAAGTGACAAGAGGGGTCATCACCTTGTAGCGGTCAGTATGAAACTGCCACTAGGGAGCTTGAGACTTTTTTATGGAGGCAAACAACCATGCTGTCTAGCCTGCATCGTCAAATAAAAAACAAGACTAATACATAGATAAATCCTCAGTTAAATACTTCACAACTAAGTGACAAGAGGGGTCATCACATTGGAGCGGTCAGTATGAAACTGCCACTAGGGAGCTTGAGACTTGTTTATGGAGGCAAACAACCTCGCTGTCTAGCCCGCATCGTCAAATAAAAAACAAAACTAATACATAGATAAATCCTCAGTTAAATACTTCACAACTAAGTGACAAGAGGGGTCATCACCTTGGAGCGGTCAGTATGAAACTGCCAATAGGGAGCTTGAGACTTGTTTATGGAGGCAAACTACCATGCTGTCTAGCCCACATCGTCAAATTAAAAACTAAACTAATACATAGATAAATCCTCAGTTAAATACTTCACAACTAAGTGACAAGAGGGGTCATCACCTTGTAGCGGTCAGTATGAAACTGCCACTAGGGAGCTTGAGACTTGTTTATGGAGGCAAACAACCTCGCTGTCTAGCCTGCATCGTCAAATAAAAAACAAAACTAATAAATAGATAAAGCCTAAGTTAAATACTTCACAACTAATCGACTAGAGGGGTCATCACCTTGGAGCGGTCAGTATGAAACTGCCACTAGGGAGCTTGAGACTTGTTTATGGAGGCAAACAACCATGCTGTCTAGCCCACATCATCAAATAAAAAACAAAACTAATACATAGATAAATCCTCAGTTAAATACTTCACAACTAAGTGACAAGAGGGGTCATGACATTGTAGCGGTCAGTATGAAATTGCCACTAGGGAGCTTGAGACTTGTTTATAGAGGCAAACAAACATGCTGTCTAGCCCACATCGTCAAATAAAAAACAAAACTAATACATAGATAAATCATCTGTTCAATACTTCACAACTAAGTGACAAGAGGGGTCATCACCTTGGAGCGGTCAGTATGAAACTGCCACTAGGGAGCTTGATACTTGTTTATGGAGGCAAACAACCATGCTGTCTAGCCCACATCGTCAAAAAAAACAAAAAACTAATACATAGATAAATCCTCAGTTAAATACTTCACAACTAAGTGACAAGAGGGGTCATCACTTTGTAGCGGTCAGTATGAAACTGCCACTAGGGAGCTTGATACTTGTTGATGGAGGCAAACAACCATGCTGTTTAGCCCGCATCGTCAAATAAAAAACAAAACTAATACATAGATAAATAATCAGTTAAATACTTCACAACTAAGTGACAAGAGGGATCATCACCTTGTAGCGGCCAGTATGAAACTGCCACTAGGGAGCTTGAGACTTGTTTATGGAGGCAAACAACCATGTTTACACCCCACATCGTCAAATAAAAAACAAAACTAATACATAGATAAATCCTCTGTTAAATACTTCACAACAAAGTGACAAGAGTGGTCATCACCTTTTAGCGGTCAGTATGAAACTGCCACTAGGGAGCTTGAGACTTGTTTATGGAGGCAAACAACCTCGCTGTCTAGCCCGCATCGTCAAATAAAAAACAAAATTAATACATAGATAAAGCCTCAGTTAAATACTTCACAACTAAGTGACAAGAGGGGTCATCACCTTGGAGCGGTCAATATGAAACTGCCACTAGGGAGCTTGAGACTTGTTTATGGAGGCAAACAACCATGCTGTCTAGCCCACATCGTCAAATAAAAAACAAAACTAATACATAGATAAATCCTCTGTTAAATACTTCACAACTAAGTGACAAGAGGGGTCATCACCTTGTAGCGGTCAGTATGAAACTGCCACTAGGGAGCTTGAGACTTGTTTATGGAGGCAAACAACCATGCTGTCTAGCCCGCATCGTCAAATAAAAAACAAAGCTAATACATAGATAAAGCCTCAGTTAAATACTTCACAACTAAGTGACAAGGGGGGTCATCACCTTGTAGCTGTCAGTATGAAACTGCCACTAGGGAGCTTGAGCCTTGTTTATGGAGGCAAACAACCATGCTTACTAGCCCACATCGTCAAATAAAAAACAAAACTAATACATAGATAAATCCTCAGTTAAATACTTCACAACTAAGTGACAAGAGGGGTCATCACCTTTTAGCGGTCAGTATGAAACTGCCACTAGGGAGCTTGATATTTGTTTATGGAGGCAAACAACCATGCTGTCTAGCCCGCATCGTCAAATAAAAAACAAAACTAATACATAGATAAAGCCTCAGTTAAATACTTCACAACTAAGTGACAAGAGGGGTCATCACCTTTTAGCGGTCAGTATGAAACTGCCACTAGGGAGCTTGAGACTTGTTTATGGAGGCAAACAACCTCGCTGTCTAGCCTGCATCGTCAAATAAAAAACAAAACTAATACATAGATAAAGCCTCAGTTAAATACTTCACAACTAAGTGACAAGAGGGGTCATCACCTTGGAGCGGTCAGTATGAAACTGCCACTAGGGAGCTTGAGACTTGCTTATGGAGGCAAACAACCATGCTGTCTAGCCCACATCGTCAAATAAAAAACAAAACTAATACATAGATAAATCCTCAGTTAAATACTTCACAACTAAGTGACAAGAGGAGTCATCACCTTTTAGCGGTCAGTATGAAACTGCCAATAGGGAGCTTGATACTTGTTTATGGAGGCAAACAACCTCGCTGTCTAGCCCGCATCGTCAAATAAAAAACAAAACTAATACATAGATAAATCCTCAGTTAAATACTTCACAACTAAGTGACAAGAGGGGTCATCACCTTGGAGCGGTCAGTATGAAACTGCCACTAGGGAGCTTGAGACTTGCTTATTGAGGCAAACAACCATACTGTCTAGCCCACATCGTCAAATAAAAAACAAAAATAATACATAGATAAATAATCAGTTAAATACTTCACAACTAAGTGACAAGAGGGGTCATCACCTTGTAGCGGTCAGTATGAAACTGCCACTAGGGAGCTTGAGACTTGTTTATGGAGGCAAACAACCATGCTGTCTAGCCTGCATCGTCAAATAAAAAACAAAACTAATACATAGATAAATCATCAGTTAAATACTTCACAACTAAGTGACAAGAGGGGTCATCACCTTGGAGCGGTCAGTATGAAACTGCCAATAGGGAGCTTGAGACTTGTTTATGGAGGCAAACACCCATGCTGTCTAGCCCGCATCATCAAATAAAAAACAAAACTAATACATAGATAAATCATCAGTTAAATACTTCACAACTAAGTGACAAGAGGGGTCATCACCTTGTAGCGGTCAGTATGAAACTGCCAATAGGGAGCTTGAGACTTGTTTATGGAGGCAAACACCCATGCTGTCTAGTCCGCATCATCAAATAAAAAACAAAACTAATACATAGATAAATCATTAGTTAAATACTTCACAACTAAGTGACAAGAGGGGTCACGACCTTGTAGCGGTCAGTATGAAACTGCCACTAGGGAGCTTGAGACTTGTTTATGGAGGCAAACAACCTCGCTGTCTAGCCCGCATCGTCAAATAAAAAACAAAACTAATACATAGATAAATCCTCAGTTAAACACTTCACAACTAAGTGACAAGGGGGGTCATCACCTTGGAGCAGTCAGTATGAAACTGCCACTAGGGAGCTTGAGACTTGTTTATGGAGGCAAACAACCATACTGTCTAGCCCACATCGTCAAATAAAAAACAAAACTAATACATAGATAAATCATCAGTTAAATACTTCACAACTAAGTGACAAGAGGGGTCAACACCTTGTAGCGGTCAGTATAAAACTGCCACTAGGGAGCTTGATACTTGTTTATGGAGGCAAACAACCATGCTGTCTCGCCCGCATCGTCAAATAAAAAACAAAACTAATACATAGATAAATCCTCAGTTAAATACTTCACAACTAAGTGACAAGAGGGGTCATCACCTTGGAGCAGTCAGTATGAAACTGCCAATAGGGAGCTTGAGACTTGTTTATGGAGGCAAACACCCATGCTGTCTAGTCCGCATCATCAAATAAAAAACAAAACTAATACATAGATAAATCATTAGTTAAATACTTCACAACTAAGTGACAAGAGGGGTCACGACCTTGTAGCGGTCAGTATGAAACTGCTACTAGGGAGCTTGAGACTTGTTTATGGAGGCAAACAACCTCGCTGTCTAGCCCGCATCGTCAAATAAAAAACAAAACTAATACATAGATAAATCCTCAGTTAAACACTTCACAACTAAGTGACAAGGGGGGTCATCACCTTGGAGCAGTCAGTATGAAACTGCCAATAGGGAGCTTGAGACTTGTTAATGGAGGCTAACAACCATGCTGTCTAGCCCGCATCGTCAAATAAAAAACAAAACTAATACATAGATAAATCCTCAGTTAAATACTTCACAACTAAGTGACAAGAGGGGTCAACACCTTGTAGCGGTCAGTATAAAACTGCCACTAGGGAGCTTGATACTTGTTTATGGAGGCAAACAACCATGCTGTCTCGCCCGCATCGTCAAATAAAAAACAAAACTAATACATAGATAAATCCTCAGTTAAATACTTCACAACTAAGTGACAAGAGGGGTCATCACCTTGGAGCAGTCAGTATGAAACTGCCACTAGTGAGCTTGAGACCTGTTTATGGAGGCAAACAACCTCGCTGTCTAGCCCGCATCGTCAAATAAAAAACAAGACGATGTAAGTAATATTAAGATACAAGAATTGCTTCGCTCAGGTACAAACACAGGGTGACAGAATGTAATATTACCTTTAGTCGTAACATTTAGCGCTTTCAAATGGTTTCAAATGGTCATCGCTATATTTAACTTAAAATTATATTACTTGATATTGAATACATAAAATATATATATATATATATATATTTTTTCCAGAATGTATCATTTAACAGCAATACGGATATAAATATTGATTTAATGACAGTTCAACAAAAATGTAATAATTACTCTCTTTTTATTTATTTCTGTATTTACATTTTCGTTGGAAAATACTAACAATTGATACATAAATACGACCTAAGTAAACTATAGTAATGTACTGTGTGAGTTTATGCGTAGCAAGCCGTATCTATGAAATGGACATACGTATGGTCAATTTCTAGTAAAACAACGTCAGCTGTAGTTTGGCTCGCAGTCACAGGGCACCTACAAAATATAGGTTTATCTAAATTCTAATAAGATCAAAACGTCTTAAACTCTAAAATCATGCACAGTTGTGACCTTCTTAAAACATAAAATAATTATTGGAATAGAGACTGAACAATCATTGCCCTGGGTTATAGACTAGTATCGCTCTTTCCTCAATGTCTGTACTCTAAAACAAGTAATATTTAAATATTTGCCATAAGACACTGATGGCATTTCTTTCTTCCAAAATGAATATTTTTAAATATAGTAATTCGTTCGTGAAACAAATTATTTATTCCAGTTCTGTCGTATAAGAGTCGTGGAGAGTCTGTATTTTGTTTGTCAACAGACAAGGTTAAATTTAGCTCTAATCATGTAAATTGTTGATGATTTGTATTTCTGTGGAAAGATTGTGTAATGCGACGACCATGACTGTTGACATGGTATATCATTTATTCTTTTAATTACGATACGCATTCCATTAAAATGTAATGAAAGAAAATTACATCTACGTAATATTGCTCTGAAATTTCGTAATTATTAGTGTAAGCAAACTAAGTTCATCAACTATTTTTTTTACATTCGTTCACCTAAATCAGGAAAATTAAAATAGATATAAAAGAGTAAATAAATATAGCATAACGGGTACTGTTTATATAAAACGTTTTACTGCTTGTAATGAGTGTTCCGTAGCTGAATTTAACCGTTGTCTCAAAAACAACTACCGCGTATTGTTGAGGTCGCGGATTCGACATTATATTACATTAGTTTGAATTCCTTTATGTAAAAGTGTGTATAATTAACTTGTACTTGTAGATGGAAGCTGGTTTAACTACACAGATTCATTCTGAGGTTCTAGTTTAACCAATGAAACATACATAAAAATGCATATATGTATACATAGTATATATTTTATAAACTGTTTATTTTTCGCCTTTCATAACAAACTGGCGAAAAAAGACCTAAGACTCGGCTCATGAACATGAATCTCACCAGAACCACCTTCCTTTTGTAAGTAACTTACAATCGTTCTTATAAACAATTAACATAACCGAGCAAGATTAAAACTGACTACATTAGCGACGAGAGGTACAGTGACTTTGGGGATCGTCTTTATCAATCGGTCATAAAGTTATATACATGCATGCGCTAAATGTGATAACAGTGAATATGTTGCTAGTCCAGTACTTCAATGCCAAATGGTTTAAAGCACCGTCTCAAAATAACTTACCACCACACGTCTAAATTTGTAAATACGATTTTGTATGTGAAACGGTTTGCCAGTTACTTGCGGAATGACGGTGTTACCACCCAGGTGCATTCTTTATCCGCCATTGATACTGGATATGTCATAATGAAATGTGTTGAAAATAACCTTGAACCCCCCAACTCAAAACAAAAAGAAAAAAAAAGAAGCCCATATTTTTTATGGAACTACAAACATGTTTCAGAATATGTGTCTTCTAAAATAGATGTTCATCTGAAAGTAAAGCATACCACTGAAGACAATTTTATTTTGTACATTATGATAAACGTCGCCGGAAAACCATCAAACGAAAATATAAACACCCATTATGAGATATTTGTAAATTGCTTTTTCCCGATTACACTAAGAGCTAAAAGCTAAATGAACCCCAGAACTGTCAGATGATCTGAATCCATTTCATCAATTGTCATTTCTGTGTTCTTTTTATTTATTTTATTGACGTTCAGAATTTGAGTGGCTGCTGTTGGAATGGATTCATGCCAAGTTTGCTACGTTAATGCTTAAATATACCAATATACAGTTACAGATGTATTAGTGGATGCTTTTCTACATGCTAATACAATTTTATAGAGCTATGCTTATTATGTCAACCATTCCGTTCGTCATGCCTGTCAGTAACATTTGTGACATAACCATACACACTTGTATATTTATATTCTAGCGTATGAAACAAAACATTACTGCAGTACAATAACTGTTTTCAAATAATGTCAAATATATAAAAAAAATCGTTGCTTTCTTTTGGATTTATTTTTACATCTGGTGTAATTTATCAAAATCAAAAAATCTGTAATGTATTGATCTCTGAAGTCTTTTTTGTGGTACGTATTATTCGATTGATTTTTGCTGTTTTCCCCTTGTAAAATAATCAATATTTATTCAAAATTGTTTTTGATAACGTTATTAAATTACTTGTTTTATTTCCTGTGATAAAATTATAACTTTCATGCAGATAAAATATAACACCGGGATTGATAATAAACAAGCTTTTAAAAACATTGAATTTTGAACATTCACGGCTGATTACGCGAAAAAGCTCTGGTACAAGGTCTTGAATTCCACACATGTTAAACTTTATTAATTGCACTAAAATATGATAAAATAAAAAGAGCTAGTTTTTCCATTAATTTAAATTGATATAAAAAAAATAAACACTTAGAAAACACAACGTTTGTTTGTAATTTCAGACTAGCGTGAACATCCCATCTTTATGTTCAGTCATACTGTAATTGAAACAAACATTATTATTTGCAGTATGTGGTCGTTATCATATTGCTGTACAGCTCAGTTATATTTGCTAAGCAGCTAAGCAACTAAGTAAATCGTGAAGTATATGGTGATTTTCATATAATTTGCATATTTACTCAACAAAGAAATACAAGACGCAACCAAAAGACGAAAATCGCAGACCCAGTTTTTAAGGTATTATCATAGGGAAAGGGGGAGTGGTAAAACCCGCAACAGTAGTAACATATGTAAAACCCCTAACTGTCTTACAATCGGTCGTCAAAGTAATGTTTTATGATAAAGCAATATTGAATAAGGAATAACCAAAACGGATCAAGACAACATTTTTTTTTACCAAAAGTTATCTTTTTGTCTTTGGCATATTTTCATTTATTTAAATTACATATTAAACACACATAACAATAAATATATATTACTTGAGATTCGGTTTTGCTCAATATACAGACATGAAGTATAAATGTATGTATATACATAGTGATAAAATAAACACCGGAAGTGGACTCATATTGTAATTGTAATAAAGTATTTTCGTTATCGCAAATAATAGTAATAGCATATACGCAATTATTTAAAAGTTTTTCAATGCATTTTCAATTGACAAATGTAAATGCATAACAATATATAGAATACACGATAATTAAAGATGTTTTTCTGTAAATGTAAAAGTAGTAATCCGATAATCTTCCGATCAATTGAATAGATTTACTAAATCAAATACATACCAAATTACCAACATTATGAAATCTAACAGAAAACCATGACAAAATGAATATTCATTTCTTCACTGGTTGACGTTAAAATTATATGTCAACATATATAAATTCCCAAAAGAGCTTTTGTTTTGAAAACTTGAGTAGAATAGATTGGAATATTCAATCATCTAAATAAGAGGGTTTACTTTAGATAGTGGCGGTGTGAAATATCAATTTGGAATCTAAGATTCAGTGCGTCTTCTTAATTAATTGATGCCCTTTCAGTTTAACGTTAATACAACGTTTGCTTGCATTAACACATTCTCATCATTGAGAAGGAAATGTTTGTTCATATTATCTTAAGACAATTTCTTCAGATTATGTCATATTTCCCTACGGATAAAATTTGATGAAACTTAAGTATTTAAGTTTACTGTATGTTTATGCAATATCGAAAAAAAAAAAAGACAACACACGATACTGTACATAGTATGTGTAATTACCTCCTCGACAACGTAAATATTGCGATAGATGGAAAATTAACATTACACTGTAACACAGTAAAAACCAAGGTTATGATCTTGATTAAAGGAGGCAGGGTATCGAGAAGCTTGGAGTTTTATTTTAATTATATAAAACTGGACATAGTCAGTAAATTCTCGTACTTAGGCATTGTTTTTACTACGGGCGGATCATTTAGCGAAGCTCAAAAATCGTTGGCCGGCCAAGCCCAATAGCTATATCCAAGTTAAAAAAATACGTGCATAAATTTGTTAATATATCGCAAAAACATGTTATGGATTTATATGATAAACTAGTCACTCGTATATTGAAGTATGCAAGCGAACTTTGGGAGTTTATTGAAGCGCATCAAATATTACGGGTATATTTATAATTCTGCAAATCATTATTAGGTGTAAAATTATCGATGCAAAATGACTTTATCTACAACTAGTTAGGTAGAACATATAACTTTGCAAAGCGAATATATATAATTATAAAATACTGGTTCAAAGTATTGAACAGTAATGATCGAAAATATATTCACGATGTTTACGTATTAATGATGTTAAAAGATATAGAAAAATCATAAAGTATTACTAATTGGGCCTTGCTTGTCAGAGATACAGTATGTTAATAATGATTTTATTATGTGTGGTTTGCACAAGGAGTGGGTGATATAAATATATTTGTTTCAACATTCAAACTAAGACTACGAAATAATTATATTCAAAAATTGAATGAACGATTAAATAACTCCTTACGAGCAACATTTTACAGGCCTTTTAGTACTTTTAATTTCAATCATATTTAGAAATAGTGAACATTTCAAAATTTAGAAAAAAATTTAATAAGACTTAGAGTATATGCACATAGGTTAGAAATAGAAACAGGATGATGGAAATAACCAATAAAAACTCCTTGGGAAAACAGATAATGCAGAATATGTGATACGAATTTCATTTTTTATTTGAATGCAGTGCATATAATAACATACGATGCCAGTATTATTTTAAAGAAATCGCAGCATGTACAAGACCGTAGTGTTATTACAATCTGATAACAAAACTCTGATTAAAAACTTAGCAACATATATATTCAAAGCTTTTGATATCAGAACTACATTTATTTTTTTTAAAATCAAAAACACTCTCCTGTTGTGAAAGTTGAACAACTATGTGTTAATTTAAAGTTGAACGGCAAATCAGACTTAAGTTTATGAAAAAAAAGTATAATTATTGTTTGTTTAAGGAATAGATATAAAGTATAAAATATGTCTAGCTAATAATAGCATTTGGGGAAATGTTTATTTACGCAGGAATAGGTTTAAATATACAGGTAGATAAAGATATTTCATATGATTTATGTGCCATTGAACACACACGTTTCTATTATTGTTAAATTATGTTATCTGTTTGCTCATGGTCATTTGTGACCAATGCATAAATTTAAATGAAACTTTGTACGGTTAATTGGGGATTGTGGACCTATGACGATGATTAAAATTTTCTACTTAACAGGTTTAACCCTTTACTCCATAGATACCAATCAGAGAAGGCCTTTGAAAACAGTGCAGGAAGAGTTCAGATTGCTCGTAACAAGCAATTTGAACACTTCCTGCACTGTTTTCCAATATGTCAGTTAATATAAACACAATTCACCAAATAATTCAAAAGCATTTTATATTAGAGGTGTCAAAAGCCTTCGATATTAGAGGTGTCCAAAGGTGTCTATATGATGTAAAGGGTTAACAAGTAATACGAAAATAGTATTTTTTATAACATCTAGCTTTTAATTAAATAAAATACATAGAAACATGCATATAATAATATTTTTATGAAAAAGGTAAGAATAAGTTTAAATTTAACTGTTTAGGTGTTTTAAAAACAAAATTATTTCAACCTTGTGTTGATTTTTATTTAATTTTTGCAACGAAATATATCGTTTTTTTTTTAATATTTTGATAGAATGGATAAATTTTGATAAAAATCAAATAAAATTCTCTCTGATACCAATTCTAATGACAATCAAATTAATCAATTTTAAATACTCTTTACCGCGTGACTGGATAAAAATGGCTCTCACAGTATGCCATCGTTAAATATAAAATGCAGCTGCAAAATTAACGTTTTCATTCTAAATGAACATATGTATAAAGAATAAGATTTCTATAATATTTTTTACTCAGGTTTAATTGCTACACATTTTATACAATGAACACAATACAAGAGACCATTATCAGGCGTATCCGCACATGATCCGTAAAAATAGTGCGTAGTGGCACTGGTTTGTCTGACTGGTGAAAGAGAGTTTTATTTTCGATACCTATCTTTTGCAAACCGCCCTTTTGCGTCTTTCATTGTCTTTTCTTTATCAAGACCGAGCTGTCAAAATATTGGAACAATTCGACAAAGTTGCTTCGCTTTGTGTGAGGAATTGGTGCGCATGACAAACTGTCGAAATCGTCTTTAAAGACAATTTAATTATATAAAGTTGTTATTTTCTCCGATCAGTGAATCTTTTCTTTCAGGATTTATGGGCACCTTATGTCTGGAAAATACTAAACATTATGTAACAACGACTTGGTGACATGTCGCATGTATGTGCCAGTGCTAAACTAATACACACAGTGTCTGATAATGATAAGCTGTCGCAATTCTGCCGTTGTCAGAGAAAATAACGTACACTACATCAAATAGTAATCTGGCAAATATTTCGTTGCCATGGAGTTTGATCCTTAAATTAGGGGAATAACCAGCTTCCGTAAATCATTCATTGTTAACAATACGTAATTTGAAAAGCTTGATGTCATGTACTAGTAACTAATATTTAGATGATGTTTATGGATATCTGGATATGGTTTTCTGATGCTTTATAGAAAATGTATAATCATAGGACAAAGATAATGATAATATATATTCAAGATCAAATATAGCAGATAAAACATGATACAACATATGTAAACATTAACTACAAATAGTTATTGTCGGACATTAAATACTGTCAAAACATGGTACAGCATATGTAAACATTAACTACAAATATTTATTGTCGGACATTAAATACTGTCAAAACATGGTACAACATATGTAAACATTAACTACAAATAATTATTGACGGACATTAAATACTGTCAAAACATGGTACAGCATATGTAAACATTAACTACAAATAGTTATTGACGGACATTAAATACTGTCAAAATATGGTACAGCATATGTAAACATTAACTACAAACAGTTATTGACGGACATTAAATACTGTCAAAACATGGTACAACATATGTAAACATGGTACAACATATGTAAACATTAACTACAAATAGTTATTCACGGATATTAAGTACTGTCAACTATTTATAACTCGGATCACATTGCCGATTATCATAAATACCGAAGGATGACGGAACTAACCGAGTATGTACGATTGATATTCTAATTAATCGAATAATCAACACAAACTTGCATAGCATAAACTAGAAAAGCATTCCTATCAATGCATAACAGTTACTGGTTATTATCGTATATTGTTTTATATTTAATAGACAAGGCTTTTATTTAAGTGTCAAGCTTGGGATATCGTTTGCACAATTTGAATATTAAAATTGTTTTCATTAAGACTCACGGTTGATATAACAAAAACAAATGACCTTTCATGTATTTTACAGAATATTGCCACGATGTCTAGGGAAATACGCCTGTCAGATATTACGATACTTATCCTGAAATGGCATAGTTAATGAAAAATGGATAATTCCATTAGTTCAACTTTGATATTTCATAGTTATTATTTATGGACTACACTGAAGTTTTTACTCTTTTTACTTAGTCCATCACCGCATTTATCTTTCTAAATTATCTAATGACTTTTAATTGCATCCTTATAGTAATATTTTAAGAGATTGAACTTGAATAAACCACCAAAGGCGATTTCTGTAGTAATTCGTGAGCATCAAAATTTGCAGAGATGATAAACACGTTCTGAGATACTGCTTAAGGTTAAACAGAAACACAAACAAGCTCAAAACACCGATGAAAGTCAAAAGGATTGATTTTTCAGATAATCCCTATACTTCAGATTAGGATAAAGAAAGGCTATCCGCTCCGGAAACATTCACCCAGTCCACAACCAGGTGAACGTCCATTTGTTAATAACATAATAACAATTAAATCAAAGTATCTAACATGGTAAAATGTTGAAATATTCCATTTAAATTTTAAAAATATCCAACAATAATTTTTAACTAGAGCAGCTTTTTTTCTAAACTACGCGGTAAAGTGTTTTATTTTTCACTGAAAGGTTTTAAATGTAACCTATGACAGTTCAGCAAATTACGTCTTATGGCATACGATTTTAGATATTTTTAATTTCTCACATCATTTTTGTTTAGTATTTTTATATTAAAACACCAGAAATGAACACAGTGTGTACTGTGTTTTGTCAGCTTAATTTCAATATTTAACTATACAGTCAGTTTTCAAATATTTTATAGAGTCAAAACTGAACTTAATTAAAGACAGATATCGACTCGACATGGTATGGATTTTCTTCGATGGGAATTAGGTTATCAAATTATAGAAGTTATACTATTCTTATAGCACGGAAGGGAGTCTTGTGATTTCAATTAATGCTTGTACTAAAACACTTCAAATTGGATAAGGAATAGGTCTGTCACATGATTAAGAAAAGAGATATTGTAAACACAAGAACAGGTCTGGAGCAATAATCATGCGTTATTTACAATTATCAATTATCGCTGGTGAAACAATTATTCAACGAAATATTTGTTTTATAAATGAAACTCCATTCCAACCATGCGACTATGGACGAGTGCGGACATAAGCTCTGAATACTCAAAATATATCTTACACATTGTTAAGAACCATGTCAATTGAGCCTAATAACTAACCAACTAGACCAACTTTACAAACCGTTATAGTTAAATTATTTTTTTTCAAACAAATATCCCCATCCCAGCATTATACTACAGAGTCGAGAACTGCTTCTGTTATTATTGTTACGATATATTTTGGATAAAGTCGGCAACACTTTTATAGTTATCCTTTATATCTAGAAAACGGACGATGTGTCTTTGTCACATCCGAACGTGTTTTGAGTCTCAAGAAATTTATCAAATGAAATTAAATAAGATTACTGTAATATTTTAGGTGATTGATACGTGCAATTCTATATCTGTTTTTGTTTCTAAAGTTAAAGCCAAGACGCTATGCGTCAATGCTTAAAAACACGCAATGCGAAAATAGCGCAAAAAAACAACAATGGCTTTAATTTCGGATTTAGAAGATGTAGTTAAGTTGTCAGATATGTTTGAATGAAACGCATCGACCTCCAGGGAACTTAACTGCCTGAAAAATTAGATTGAATGAATTATTAATGGAACGGGAACAAAATGAACCGTTTTAACAGCGATTTGTGACAGACTGGTAGAAGAACCAGTGATTATTACGAATGATTCCCTGCAATAACGGTGCCGGCAGACTGCAATCGATATTTTATGCCAAATATTCGACTCAAGTTTCCTTGTATGCAAGCAATCTTGACTCTCCAGAGGAATGGCTTGATAAACGAAAATCTAAACACGACAACAGAGAGAACAGTTGTTTCAATTTGTAGTAGGATATGAGATATTAACGGCGGAATATCGATGGTGCCTGGAAACTAAATTATAGAAATATTGCAGAAGAGTAACTGTTATAATACATTAGTATGTCTGTAACTGTTGTCATAATATGTTTATGACGGTGTGGTCATTGATTGCACAATACTTATATCATAATAACAAGCGTGCTATGATATTAATGTTCTAAATCTCATTTTGAAATACAGCCAAGCTAATAATCATTACAGTTCAAGTAATTTAACTGAGTGAAATAAAGTTTATATATTATTCCGTTATGATCTAAAAACGTAATAACCTGTCTGCACATATCAGTATGTACAAGGAACCTGTTTGCATTTAAACAAAAGTTATGTTTTGTATACCAATATTAAGATAAATTATGATATAATATTTGTTAACCAAAATTATTCCCCTTTAACAAAGTAGTTTATACTGTAATAGTACATACTTACTGTAATTGGCGCATTAATAACGTCTATGTCACATCGTGTCTATATAATATTTATTTTTTGTCAGATTATCCATGTTAAAAGTCAGTTATGCGATGTTTCTTCTCTTAATACATTACATTTATAGTCGAGGTATTGGCATTTTATCTAATATATCTTAATAAGAATTGTACAAAGTACTTTATAATTATCTATACAGCAAAGACATGTCAATGTAAATACTAACATTAAGTACCAGAGATAATTGTGAGTAGTACCACAAGGTTTGACACGTGTATAACAGAAGTTACCGATTGCATCTCCAATATAAGTGTCATTAAATGCTTTAAATATATCAATATGTCTGAATTTGTATAACTTAATCCAAATAAAAGTCACCAAAAATGATTTGGCACATGTTTGGGATATTTTGATAGAGATCATTATTATGTAGCGCATGGTTTGAGGAGGGTCGTGGGTTCATACGTGGTGTCCTTGAGCAAAATACTTTATTCGCATCTGCTGCCTAGGAAATGTGTCTTATTCGTTTCGCAATCGATGTGAAATGAATAAGTTTAAAACATAACTTTGTAAATTGCTCCATATATTTGCTTTTTGAATTTCAAAATATAAGCATTAACAGTATAAATAACGTAAATGGTACAACAGCAAAAATGTGTCATGTTGGTATTATGGTTTTCTCTCAAAACAGCATAGTTCATTCAAATATAGAAGAATAATTTGTATTTTAGATAACAATGGAACAAGTATGAACTGTATATTAATAAACCGGGTGCATAATGGCAGTTTGGGCTTTTCCCCCTCCCCTTATAAGTATTTTCTCCAAGAAGCAATCAGTTATAGGGATATGTTTATTCTACATGCATGAATGTTTTTTTATGTCTTCACTTCGGAAGCGTTAATGGAGGTCTATTGCCCGGATGGGGTGCATATTTTGCGGTATATGATTGCGGCTTTGGACAGTTTATATCTGAAGCTTGCGACTTTATACCAAATCTGCTAACTTTGCGAGATATGTGACGAGATATGTGTATAACATGTAAATGTGAATTACCTAGCTCATGAACATTGTCTAATATATTGCAAACAAGATCAAAATGTTCAGTTGGTCGTGATTTTGGTATCAAAATACGATTGTCCCAACCTTCGTGTACTGTAATATTCTACACAAACAATCAAATAAGTTTGGTATAGTGGGCTCTGCAATGTATCATTCTTGTTTCGAGAATGATGTTTTTTTGTTTTGATCATATTCAGTTTTAGTCCGACAAAAGTATATGGTGTTCTCGATCAAAGGTAATAGGATTGAGTTGTGACTGCTGTTTTTATGTAATATATTAGTCGTTTTACATATCTTGTTTCTATGTAGTTTTAAGTTAATTATGCAGGTAATGATATAACCAGCTGAGTTTAGCTTAATCGTTTAACTTACTGCTGCGTTCCTGTTAACGGCAGTGTATGCCTGAATGAAACTGAGTAGGAAAACCATAAGTCGGTAAGCAACAGGTAAAGTTTGGACTGAGATTGGTTAGAAACCACACAAAGTCAGCAGTGAGAGGTACATATAAGAAATCTCACGGTAGCACATGTATCTCATATATTTCTCGTTGATAGAGGACCCCCAAAATTACTAGTTATACAGACATGCTCGTATACATGTATCGTCGTGTGTACATGTAATATTATCTAGTGTGTACAACCACATTAAGTGTATTCGACATAGCTTTCATTATATCCTATTATCAACAAATACAAATAGTATGGATTGCTCTGAATCTCAAATATCTATAACCTGAACCGGAATGATCTCCCTTTCCACACTACTAGACTTAGAGAACTGGTTTCCCAGGATCAATACTTGCTCGGATAGACATCTATGTACCAAAGTTTAAAGTGACACATGGCAACGTTAAAACAGAATGATCAAGCATGATATCAATATATACTATTGAATGTATTTCTGCAATAATAGTTATAATACTTACTACTTGCACATTCATTATTCAAGAAGTTTTTTTTTAAACAAAAGACGTCACACTAGTTTTGAAAAAATCAGTAAAAAATCTTTTTAAAAAAAATAAAAATAGTTTATTAATATTAGACTTTCTTCTATCATGCCTCATCAAAAGAATTATTGAAAACATAATATTTGTAAACATGGTTGTTATATGTGAAGGCGAATATACGTGACAGGGTGGTATTCATACATTTACAAGAGTTATGGCCCTTTCAAAAATATGAACAAAATTAAGGTTATGTACAAATAATTGTTATTTTTATATTTGGATCGTGTACATATATATTTTACGTGAATATTTGCCTTAATTGCCGTAATGCTCTTCAAAGGACCGAGAAACTTAAACAAATCACGTAATATCACAGTAGATTAGTTTTTTATATATCAAAATCATTGTACCAATGAATGACTCATTATCAAAAGCCAAATATATACAATGTTTTAATATTGCTTCAAAATATATTTTCCACAAGGACATTTGGAGTCATCAATACATGGGTGGTACCCGGCACCGTCTTATTACAATTTTCCTCTCACCATTTGTCTGTAGTACGGGCCCTGCTCTCCCGATAGGGTCGCTTAAATAGCAAAGGTGGGAAAACCACTTTAAAACACGTTGATCCAACAGAAAGGTTGATGACGTCACAGTTTAGTATGGGTTCAACTGCTATGAATTGTGTGAAAGGCATAGAATTCCCTGCTGTTAATAGACCTGATTCGGGAGATATCAGGTTTTGTGATTGACTATCTCTCCATTGATGTCGGGTGATCGGACTAGCGTAATTGTTGGTGGGGGTGCAGGCGACCTAGGCGTATAATCATCATACTGACAAAGTGTCTCACATAAAGAAGTAGGACCGAGCTATGTCGAAACCACAATCAATGTGGTGTAAGATAAATCATTGCCAGATGGTTCCTGAACTTTAATCAGCCATTCAACCATTCTGGCTGAGGTGTAGCGAGTAGATATGATTGTGAGTGCTGACGCAGGAGTAGTGATGTAATAGTTTATTATACACTTAATATAATCAATACGCCATGTTACGCCATGTTAATCCACCGCAGAGACAACCAACCGATACGCGTTATTGTATAACTTTGATAATTAGAGTGAAATTTACATCTTGGAGGAAATCTTCAGGGAATCTAAAGTGCCGACAGTTTAGTTTGACGTAACTGATATCGAATATTTCCAGATATGCTTGACATGATGAATGATGGAGAAGAAGTGAACCGCTCCTTATAAACAAGTCGCCATGGAAACGCTTTCCAAAATATTGTTCTTTAAAGAAAAAATTACAATTATGAACTATAGTTACATGTATATGAGTATATTTATGATCCGTATTAATAACCGGAGCGTTTGTATACACATGGATAAAATGTGACCGTGGGTCGGAGGATCGTGGATTCGATACTTCGCCGCGGTTATGTTTGGTGTCCTTGAGCAAGACATATTACCAACATATGCCTGGTACTAGTTATACCCGGGAAAACCCCTGAGCATGATTTGTCGAAGTTGTTAGAACTTGTTTCACAATCGAGGTGAAATAAATAACTTTAATTCTAAAAAAAAAGAAAGAAAGTTGACCGCTCACACCAGAGGTCACTGGCATGATCAAAAGCTCGACCTGTTGACCTTTCATGATCAAAACTCATGATTCTGCCCAGAAAACTAACTCGAGAGCGATTGCCAAGACTATGAGCTTAACTGGAAATCGACATAACGAATACAAAAAAGTGAAATTACGTATAATGAAATTACTACAATAAGCCATGATAACAAAAGCAAGATAAGACGGAATGTTCATATAGGCTAGTTGCTTTTACCGCATCACTCCTTAAAAAGCGCGTAATCCAGCGGTAGAGCATCGAACCCATGGTCGCAGAGTTGTTGGTTCGATCCTCCGCCACGGCTATGTCTTTGAGCAAGACACATTGTCTGCATATGCGTAGAACTGGTTCTCTCCAGGAAGATTTCAAGCGTGTTTTGTCTAAGTTGTAATAACTGGTTAAACAATCGAAATGAAATGAATAGTTCTAAATTCATGCGCATTCTCGACGACACAGAACACTTAACACAAAGTAAAAATATTACACACCAATTGCGTTTGGAAGAAGATGGTGTCTGTAAGAATGGTTTGTGAGTAATGATATGACGATAGAGGTGATGGCGGTGTGGTGCCTGCTGTCTGCTCCAGAATCAATATATCATGTCAATGATATATGTGCGCCTATATCGTGTTAATGTCCCCTCTAGAGTGGTAGGAATACATACACGATCGTTATTTACATGAATAGTATCTTATGTCTTGAGAGTTTTTTACAGCAGTTTTATAACGTATACTACATTGGTTTCACCACATTCATGGTTTTGCTTTCCCGATTCATATTGGTTTATAATTAATTCGCTATTATTCTTTATTTAAAACTAACTGTAGCGATACTGGGGTGCAAACTATTTTTTTCGCCACATTAAGTTTGTTATAACCAAGATATATGTAAACAAATATCCAATCCACGAATGATTGATTGACTATTACGTTCATTATATGCCATCAAGAGCGGATAGGCGATCAGTTAACCAAGTCACTCTTTCCTAGGACCCTTTATCCTGGAGTGTTATCCAGTACTCGATCACACCAATCTTTGCAAGTAACTGATAAATTTGACACTTGAATCAGAGGTGAAATACGAATTATACTGAGATGCAATGTGATATATCATCTACCATAGTATCTGTTAACATTATCCTAGTGTACAGTTCTTCGTTTTAATGTTAGTCTAAAAACTGTTCAATGGAATTTGTATTTTAGATTTAAGTATTATTGTAGCATGAAACGTGACTGTAATATGATTCCATGTAATCAATGACTACTTTTGTATGCAGAATAACGATACTTTAACAAGAATGTAAGATTTTTTCCTTTACGTATCTCAATAAAATATCACATTTACCATTTATTTCTCAGGTTAGCACTATAACAAACGAACGGAATGAAATCCGTTTATTTCTAGACAAAAGTATATACGCTCGTTTCCGCCGGTCACCGTATGCCATTTATGTCTCGGTATCATTTTATTTACCTAACATATGTATGACATATGTTAATTACATTTCTGCACCATAAACTCTAAAATAGCACTTGAAATAATTCATATATTTAATATCTATGTCTATTTCTGTTCCATGAAAACGGAATCACATCAAAGTACAAAAAAAAATACTGATGGGGCCGAAACATGTAACATGCAAAATGTCAGATATATTTAACAGTAGACAAGAAACCAGTTTGAACTGTTGCAAGTATTTCTAATACAGGGTGCATATGATATAGATAGATGTAAAAGTCGTGAGACAGAAATCTGAATTGGCATATCATGTATTTTGCTGACCCCGGTTAGCTTAGGCGTTAGCGCACCTAACTTTCAATCCAGGGGTCGTGTGTTCGAATTCCTGTCAGGTTACAGTTTCCATGATGATTGATGTGCGACATTGCGTCTTATTCTCGTTCGTCTCTCATCGTTAATTCAAGTGGGAAAGTTATCAGTTATTTGCTCGAGTACTGGTTGTATCATGTCAATGCATTCAATTCTGGTGATAAACAGCCTGCATGATAAACAAAAGTTTATCATATCAATGCAAGTTTATCAGGAACATTACGTCATTATGTATATTTGTACAGTTTGACATGGACGGAATCTCTACAAGCTTCAACAGAAATTTGATGCCGATTTATAATTTTATAAAAAAAATAGATTTAGAAATTTTGACATGATAAAATGAATACCATGTTAGTGTCTAATATTCTTAACTTCACCAGGTTCGGCACGAGAAAAAAAGGACTTGGCTGTGCCTCGTCCTCGTTTTTTTCTAAGCATTACCTGATAAAGTTAATAATATTATATACTAACATGGTATACGCTATAATCTTCCAGGATTCCTCGAAAGTATAGTAAAGACAATTGCTCGTCTGTTAGCCTTCGACGGCATAACAATGACGCTAAATATTCAATTATTTTCATAATCAAACAAACAAATTGATACGTTAGCAACGTTAGCCATCTCACAAAGTGGCTGCCTGTCAGCATAATACTAATAATTTCTAATAAATTTTCGAGTGATGAATATGTATGATCGGAAAAGCATTTCATTACAGAAACCATTTTGGATAAAAGTATTCATGTTTGGTAAGTTAAACGTTGCACTGACAAGACAAATCGATGATAAGTGAATCATATTCTTGATAGGTCTGTCTTACATATTAGATTATATGGAAAATGTAAGATATCTGCACTCTAAACACAATGGCAGCTAGATTAATTGTCATGTGATCCCAGACATAACGGCCGTCATAGATTCTCCACGCTATCAAATACACTTGCTACATGCAAGATGAAGGAGAAGCAAATATGATTTAGTTTCTGAACGAAGTTGAATAAAATGTAAATCTATACATTAATGGAGACTTGACAATGGTTCATAGTAAATGTACTGTTATTTACGTATTGAGTGGGTTAGTGAGTGAATGAGTGAGTGGGTGAGAGGGTGAGTGGGTGAGTGAGTGTTGGAGTGAGTGATTGAATGTGTGTGTGCGTGCGCCGCGTGTGTGTGTGTGTGTGCGTGCGTGCATGTTTGTGTGAGTGACTGTGTGAGTGAGTGAGTGAGTGAGTGAGTGAGTGAGTGAGTGAGTGAGTGAGTGAGTGACTGGCTGGCTGGCTGGCTGGCTGGCTGGCTGGCTGGCTGGCTGGCTGGCTGGCTGGCTGACTGACTGACTGATCATAGAGGTAGATTTTGGAGATTACATCCATACACGGTAGCCATCACCTTCTTTAAGAAAGAATCCCCGAAACAATGCCCTGTTATTCCCCTATTCCCGTCCATCCTGTATCACTCTTTCTTTTCGCTTTGTATATCCCAAATGCGTTCTTGTGCATCGGAATTATTAAGACTGGTGACCTATATTAAAGGTAAATATATCACAATTTTTTGTCAGCTCTAATCCTTCTAAACATTTCAGCTGATTTCCATCAAACTTGCAAGGACGCATCAACATGAAGTCTGCTTGTAAATATTGTTATTGTGTTCTGCTCCATTCTGTTTTTGGCGGAGTTGTGCTCGGATGTCTTAAATGGTAAATTTCATAATTTCTTGTCAACTCTCTTCCTTAATTTGTCATCCGATTTTCATAAAACTTACCAGGTCGTATTTATTTGCGCATATTGTCATTACGTTTTAGTGCATTGATTTTAGCGAAGTTATGACCTTTTAGTTTGCATGGTTATTGTGTATATCTGTGTATATCTCATTTTTATTTATCAGCTCTACTCAACTCTAACTTCTCAACCAAATTTAACCAAACTTGCTAATCCAGCTGCGCATATTGTCATCGTGTCGAATTTTGGCTCAGTTGTGAACCTTTAATTATTTTAATGGCAAATACATTGACCTTCGTCGAGATTAATGTCAGCTCTTTCCCTATTAAACTTTTGAATCAATTATGAAAAAGTGTTCTAGCCACCTGTTGAGGGTATTTTACGTAAAATAAAAATATATAGGTTTATATGGTACATAATCAATAGATGGTAAACACAAATTTTGTAAGTTAGTGAAAATACGTTCAAATTCTGTGAATAAAACATAGCTGTTTTTTTTTACACGTGCGAAAAGAGAATTCGCCGTCATTTTTATTCTAGCGATTAATGCTTTTTGCGTAAAATGAGTTCCCAAATACCTCTTGTAGAATCAATTTATACTTACGAAGATATAAACATATGACGATAATATCAATTTCACAAACATGAATTGACTTGAAGAGCTATACGAGTAATTGGCAAAAATAAAATTGAATAATTGCAATTTTGCGCTTAAGACACAGGCTTGTACACAGGATTTACCCTACATGAAAACGTCATCTGTATTTCCATATACACTGCCATACTGATACACATGTTGCGCAAACGAGCATGTAAGACCAACAATGATGGATTTAACATTGTATTTATTTATTATAACACTTTTTTTCTTAAAATCTATGGTGATTGTCTTTCCGATATAAACTAATCTGATTTGAGTTCACATTAGCAATGTAAATTACACATATAAAAATTTTGAATTTACCAATCAATTGAATTATTCATATTTTTGCGAGAAAGTATAAACTAATGAACTCGCAAAGTGACAGAAGAAAGAAAAAGAAACAATATATTTTGTTAATTCAAACAGTTACAGTTTTCTCGTTATAATATCTATATGTATACATACACATCATTTACAAATATCAAGTGAAATATAAAACTTGTCACGTATAAATGGATGCGCTTGCAATAAATATGCCTAGATTTAGCTAGTTCTTAATGAGTAAGTTTGCAATGTATTATGAATTAGTTTAAACTGATTTAATGTTCTTCGATTGTGAAATGAGTTTATATTACAACATAACAAATAAAATAATACAACTTGGACAAATCAAGCTCGAAGTCTTTCTGGGTATAACCAGTACAACATGTAAGCATATGCGGAATAAGTGTCTTGATCAAGGACATTACACATACCCGTTGGGGAGAATCGAACCCAATACGTTCTGACCTTTGGTCCGATGCTTTACCATTGGATTACGCGCTCCACACATGTTATATATGGATTTGATTAAGTATTAAACTACAAATGAATACTATTTTTTAAAACGTGTTCATATATCTTTTATGAGGACATTTATACCCACGCACTCTTTCATTAAGTTATACATTGTTTTCAGTTTTATGAGATAACATGTGTACTAGGGCACTCGTGAAGTTATAAAGTGTCTCTCTTCTGAAAGACAACAATTTCGATACTCTCTCCAAATCATCAAACATCCGCCGACAATTCATTTTTCTAATGCACTTTACCACCAACAATCCACAGTTCTCCCTGACAATTATCAAATACTTGACACTAGACGAAGCAAATACCCTTGGCGTAACATCTGAATTAAATAAAGCCATCAACACTAGAGAGATTATCGGATATCTGGCGGTACAAATCGGTGTTATGAGCGATGCATATCTAATGGATCGTGATGCCAAAATCAATACAAAGCACACATTCGGATTAAATAGCGGAATTTACGGGAAATCCATTATATAACGGAGCTAAAATGCAAGCTTAATTAGAATGTAATGTCCGTTGTGATTTAATAGCGCGTTTTATAATAACAGCGATTTTCAATTTAATTATTATTATAAAAGCATTATATCATTTGCAGGTGGTTTGGTTTTGAGTCAATTTTATTTCCTTGTTGGACCTCATATTTAAAACAAATTTATTTTCAGCATAATTCGAAGGCATTTTTCACGTTACCTATGAAATAAGCATTTTATACCAATTTATAGTTTACATGTATTATTAGGACGGATTTTCCATCCTTCAAGTTAAATGACAATTATACACATTTCTCATGAACTGAAATAATATCTTTTATCGTGAAGTAATGGACATTGTAGTGTGGGATAAGTTCATTATGATTATCTTTCAATAATTAACAATAAATTAGAAATATGTATGTCGTTCCCATTATCTGTTCAACCAATCCGTCATTTCTTTCGCTTTTTCGCCTTATTGTCTGTCTGTCTGTCTGTCTGTCTGTCTGTCTGTCTGTCTGTCTGTCTGTCTGTCTGTCTGTCTGTCTGTCTGTCGTCTGTCTGTCTGTCTGTCTGTCTGTCTGTCTGTCTGTCTGTCTGTCTGTCTGTCTGTCTGTCTGTCTGTCTGTCTGTCTGTCTGTCTGTCTGTCTGTCTGTCTGTCTGTCTGTCTGTCTGTCTGTCATCCCTCTTTTAGACTGGCTGGTTGTCCACATACAGTTATCATTTTAGATAGGCGGTCAGATAGATAATTATCATCAAATCTAGTTTAATCATCACGATGACAGGTGGAATTACGGCTCGAGTCCAGGACCTCAGAATGGATATTCCAATATGTAAGCAAATGCGTTAGTGTTTTTAACATTTACGTAAATTATACATAACTAAATATTTTTAGAAAATCGAAACAGTACTTTGGAGAGAAGCAGCCATGTCGGCATTCAATGAACGAATGCATGATTCGTAGTTGGCTGCTACGGCGAATCATATGTCATAGGGTTATCTTTTTTATTTACTTATATATTGCTTTTAAAATAAATATCTTCAGAAAATAAATATTTTACTTTATTTTATTTCACATACCTTAACCAAGGTAAAATACAGTTATCTTCAATACCCTATTTGATTTATAATTATTTTATTGTCCGTTCATCATGTTTCAGTCCCGTTTCTTTTCTACATCTTGACAATTTTCAACGGTACACAGTATAGGGGATCATGTATGAGAAGCAAAATCACGTGCTTTTGTGGCAAATATGTGGTCACGTGATTTCTGGCGTATATTTGCACACGGCATTTATGTTAAGATAAATCAGTTCTAGTCGAATCTTCGCGCATCTAGTCTAAAAATGCTATTCGAATTCTAGAACATCTAAGTTAAGAGCACGTTCGGACAAGATCCGTAGCTCCATTGTTTTGAGGAATAAGTGTAGCATGCCACGGATGTATGTGTCCGCTTCCCAAGAGGTTCGGTTTTTCGCACGCGGCCTGTATTCCTATGATAGTAAATAACGTGCATTTAATTGTCGGTAACAAGGCATGTAATAGAGCATATTTCATGTATTAAGTTCACTATATAAAAAAACTGATTAACAAAACGTGTATATATTCAAAGTTAAAAAAGGCAAACGCTGAAAAAGACTTAGATTGAATGGTTGCTGATTTTTTTGTGAACTATGATTATTTCAAATATCATACGTAGAGAAATATATTGTTTTATATGTATAACCAAATAAGTTATATATTATTTATATATGTATATATATTACGTGCTAGATGTTATAAAAAAGTGCACGACTTGTAAAATGCAAAAGGTGTTTTGTTGTATTTTGATGGAATTTTAGGTTGAGACCAATATATTCTCACTATTCCTGTCTAACAATTCACCCGTGACCGGGTACCAACTTCTGGTGACAGGTTAGATTGTTATCATTATTGCAGGTATTATAAATTCATTGACCGTTACTATTTATATGATTATTTATACTAACAAATGATATTTAATAATAACACTATTACATAGCCGTTTCCTTAAGCTATGCGTGTATTTTCGTTTATTACATGTCGCCATTATGTTATGATACTATAGATATATTGATGCTTATGCTGTTCGTATGAATCTAAATGTAAATAAAAGAATTGAAATCATTTCCTAACAGAATAAAATATCATATTGGCATTTTTGTATTAAAAGCAATTAATAGTTTAGTACCTTCATATATATATATATATATATGTAACCTTATCAAGATTAATACTCACTATAATCCACGTTAAATTTCAAACAAGGACATTATGCATCCAAAGGCTAAAACTGAACTTCTTAAACGTGCGATTTCTTATTCTGCTATGGAAGTTTGGAACAATCAGAAAAACTGAATAACGTAGCCACTTTTAAATATGTGTACAAAGAATTTTTGGTTACTAAAATATATCTCGCATGAAAATAAAATATTGCACTTTGTCATTGTTAACATTGTAAAGATTTTAGCAGATATCTGCTCCAAATATTTTTTTATGTAAAACAAAACATTGTTATCTTGATTTTATTGATTTTAAATGTGTTTTTCAGAGGGCCTCATTGAAAATAAGATTTATATTGTATATAAAACTTAAGAGTTTACCCTCTCTAATTGAAGACAATATTTTTATTATTATAATTATTATTATTTATTATTATTATTATAATCATTATTTATTATGATTATTATTTATCAGTTATTAATATTATTATTTTGATCATATAACTATTATTATATTATTATTGTTGTTATTATTATTATTATTATTATTATTATTATTATTATTATTATTATTATTATTATTATTATTATTATTATTATTATTATAACAGGTACAATGTATCATTTTATTTGTCATTAGTCGTCGGACCACTCAGTCGAAAATAACCCAATGGCACATGTCTACCAGGTTGGAGTCTTCCACCCATGGCTAGAGTAACCAACGGTTACCTTAGAGGTTTTGTTTACCGGCGTCTACATATTATCGAATCTGTTTGGTATGATTTCCATCTCCATTACATTGCCACTCAAGATCGAATCATGCGACAGCCTTGCTTGGTGCAGAATGACAAGGGTTCCGTTTCGGTTAACGTGCACTTACTGGTACTTGGCCATAAACAATGATGTACGAGTATAAACAATCCAGACAGTTTCCAAAACACAAATCTTGCCCACAGCGGAACTTAAACTCATAGTTGAGATGGGAAATTGACTTCTAAACGGCTAAACATTTAAAAGTCCAAATCTGTTTGTGTTAAAATTCGTCAAAAATCTAAAACGCACAATGGTTAAAATTGCTTTTGTTTGTAAATGAGAAGTTAGTACTGGCCCCTATTTGCAATATATTCCATAAATCAATTAATTTACATAGCATATATATATATACATTAAAACTGAAGTTAAACATAAAGAAGCAGAGTGGAAAATAAAACTTGAAACTATAAAACAAGTTCAATATGTTAAAAGAAACATGTTCCACTTAAAATGTAAAAAAGAAATAGTGATGTAAGACTGTAAAGTAGTTGTTGCCATTGAGATGCAATGCGAAAACCCATTAACAGGAAACATTTGGAAAGACAATCTGTGTACAATCGATATAAATAAAGCCCCCGCTAAAGATGCTGACTCCAGATTCTGCAACCAACATGTGTAGATTTGGAAATGTGAATTTAGATGTCACTTTAAGATTAATACAAACAACAGTTCCCAGCATGCGACAAAGTTGCACATCATCGTCTCCTACTACTACACATTTGAATATTGAATTCTTCCCAAGACGTCGTTCGTTCTCTCCTTATGTAATTCAATAAAACATAAAATATTCAACAATACAGCATTCGTATGTGTTATATTTCAATTTGACTTCGGGTTTTGGTTGGGAAATCATGAGAAGCTGTCTGTCTAACAGAATTGCCATCTGGTTATATGGGTAATTGTTCTACATATGATTACCTCATGAAAGTATACGAGTAACATATAACACTAAATTTTTATTACTTCCTTTGATTATTATATGCTTTGTTAAATATGAGAATGATTTGCAGTTGCTCATATAACAATCATATGAGAATCGAACATGGCACAATCGCGAACTATATGTAGTTCATTTACTTATGTTATGATACGAAACGGAATGGAAAAAACGAAATCAACTAAAACATAAAGGAAGTTTTGAACATGTATACACAGAATACATTCTTGGGCTGTGTTAGATAATGTTTTCGGAGATAAATAAAATGTCTAGGATACCGTGGTAATAAATTATGGTCAAATAGTAGAATAAGATTAATTTAAAAAAAAGTATTATAAGAAAGCCAATGTCAAATGACTGTAAAAAAATAAAACAGTTTCTGGGCTCAATCAAAAGGCAACGACCACCGAGAGAATACATAACATTGATAATTTTCCTAATGAGTTTCAAGTAGCTCTTAACGTATGCGTTCATCCTAAAGACACAATTCAATTTCCACAATTGCCCCATCAACCACGGAATCAGAAATTGAATTAGTTGTAGAGATTAGCATTTGATGCATACGAATTCAATATTGTCGTCATGTGTGCGGCTACACACTGGGACAGAAGACATATCGGGGTTACATCTCACTATGCAGACGTTTTGTTTGCATGCTGGGTTAAAACTCGGTAATTGTAAAAGCCGGGAAATGTGGATGTGGTGTTACATTGAGCTAGATGTACGTCTGTCTTTTTTTTCTGAATGATGGATTTGGGGTTGAGTTGAGCGCTTAACGTCATTCTGGACTCATTACAATTTAATATGGAGCGGGTCGTAGTCGTTGAGGAAAACCTCAGATGAATATAAATTATTCAGGAAAGAGCAACTGCCTTTCCGCAAGTAACATAATTATCTGTTTGTGTGTTTAAAATTAAGATTCGTGGGTAAACAACTGAATTTCGCTGAACCAAATCAGTCTTAGGCAAATAGAAAGGCGACTGTCTGATGAGGATAACATTAATGATGGTAACGATGATGGTGATGATGTGATGATGATGATGATGATTATGATTATGATGATGATGATGATGGTGATGAGGATGATGATGATGAGGATGATGATGATGATAATGCTTATGCTTATGATGATGATGATGATGATGTGATGATGATGACTATTAAGATGATGCTTATATTAAATATCATTAAAGAATGTCTGTGATACTGCTGCTGATGCTGCTGATGCTGCTTCTTCTGCTGATAATGATGATGATTAAAAAATAATCAATTTCATTTATTGGTGTTGAGAATGAAAAAATACTGTTTATTAGTAGTGTATTTTATATTATTCGAGAATATGCATATTAAAATATAATACGGTAAAAGTTTATAAACAAATTCATTTTAATTATCAAAAAAAGAAAGTATTTTTATGATTATTCTTATAAATTTAACGATCAATTTTATTATATTTTGATTACTTTTTTGATAATTAATGTGACAATTAATTTAATATTTTGAATGATTATTTGACGAACAACATTGCTATATTGCTTCAACAAAGCGAGTTTTAGCAAGAGTTAAGTTTAGGCCAACTTACTGGTTGGGCTTTTGGTTTAGTGTAACAATTTAAGTATGTATATGTTATACTATTTTATTTTCAGTTATCCAAATCTTATGAACAAGGGATTAAGTGCGCATTCAGTAGTGAATGAAACTAAACGTGTAGGTGACAACTACCAAGTGAGACCATCGTGCATTGTATTATTTTTACAAAAAATCAAGCAACAAATACATGGGGTGACGTAATTAGACTTTTTTCTTTAGTATAAATGGAACGAATCACTGCATGTACCAGGCCGTATATTATTGCATGTAAATTCAATGATCAACCTAAAAAATCCGCATACACAAAGGAAACAATAAAATTGAATACAAAATAACAGATATTCAATATAACCGTATCATTGCATGTTATTAGTGACACAACAGACATTGCGCCTCCTTTGACCCACAACCACGGATAAATAAAGCTGACATTTTGCTTTAATTTATCTTTAACAACTTATATCTTTATATATATATGCGCTATAAAATCGCCATTATGTTTTTATTGATATTGAAGGTGTCTCCTCCATTACAAGACATTACCGTATTTCACACTTGAGAGCATTAAATCTACATACACTTGCAGGAGTAATTCCGATCAATCCCTTTTTAACAGCCATTTACGGACGATGGATGAAACACTGAGCCTATCCATTGAGATTTCGATCGGATTCCAATTTGGCATTATACAGTTTCCGCTAGATTTCTCTACATCGAAGAAAAAAACGGATAAACGACTGAAAAGTGTGTAATTGGAACTAGCCGGGCCCTTCTCATCATCGTGTGGAATTTAAATCACATTGTGAGACGCAAACGGATCTCCTTTCCGTTTTATTTCAACGTTATTTGATTAAGAACTTCGAAGAATCAGATAATGACTCAGCGCATGCGCGTAGATGTCGTGATGTAAATATCCTGTATGGTGATGTTTTGTGTGTTGTTTTAATAATATTAAAATATGGTTTTATACTTAATCTAAATACATAATCCTACAAGAAGTGAGTGTATAAAACGTTCATAATGAGGAGTTTTACGGTGAATTTAAGGAAAGAAGCGATATGTATGTGGTTGTTAATCCTCTACAGTGCAAGTACACTCGGCACTGACTACCCTCTTGGTAAGTAAACACTTTTTACGCATTATCATAATTTGACGGTTAGCGAACAAACATAATAATAACATATTCCTGCGAGAAAACGATAACCATTTAAATTATAAAGATTTTGTATTATTGTTATTAAATATTATCAATATTACAAACGAACAAACGTTAAGATTGGTGCGTGTTGTTAATAGCTGAAAAGTGATGTGCAATGGAAAACATCGCATGCATGCAAAACACGCAGAATATAACGCCTAGTACTTAATGTGCGTTTTCGATTTTTAATTGGTTATTTGCTGATGCGTGTTGAATGCAGTTCCGTTGTAATTGATTAAACACAAAGTACAAATTTAATCAGATTTTCAATCACACGTTTTCCTTGATTCGATTTTTTGTAACACTTTTCGTTCGCTGGACAGACCAACAGCAATGACGTCTGTCGCATTTTTGCTGTTAAGAGTTTGTTTATGTTTCAGTAGACGCTAGCGTACTTAAGCAAACACATATCGAATTAAAACGTTAGTTAATATAATGGTAAAAAATGAAATATTGATAATATAAAACATTGTCACTGCGGTGGAAAAAACAAACGTTGTATCTGAATGTTAATTATATAAGCACCATATAATTTTGCTACAAGGTAGTTTTTCAGTTTTCAGTTTTTATTGCACTAGTATGAAAGCAATGCAATGTAACATATCTAGTATTATAAGCTCAGTCGGTAACGCATCTGACTATCAATCCAGGGGTCGTGAGTTCGAATCCCCGTCCGGCAACAGTCTCCGTGATGACTGATATACAACATTGTGTCTCATTATCATTCGTCTCTCACCGCTGATTCAAGTGGGGAAGTTGTCAGTTACTTGCGGAGATAGGGTGTGCTCGTGTAATGGTTAACCTTTCAGGATCCCAGGAAACAGCGATTAGGTTAACTGATTAGCCCTAGATGGCATACAAATGACGCTTAATATTCAATCAATCAATCAATCAATCAATCAATCAATCAATCAATCAAGCAATCAATGAAGCAATCAATCTATTACTATCCTATGTGATTCTTCTTTATTATTAGCATGAATGCGCACAATCATATGCGCATGACTAATTAGGTAAATAGTGTTGTCAAATACATGTAGAATCAACATTTACTTCTTTAATTTTTAAGTACACTGGATATGTACCATCCAAACCCCATTTGATATATTTTCATTAATAACAGCTTTTTTATAAATAAGTATTATATTTGAGACAATATAGATATATCATTTCGTTTATTCATCTGTTATATCATAATGACCATTATCATAGATACATTATTAATGAGACTTTCAAATAACTGAAACCACCAACTCTCATTTACTGAGACCACACACACAGTCATTATTGAGCTTGCAAAAATATCTTTAATGCATACCACAAACAATATCATTTATTGAAACCACAAAATTTATAACATCATTTATTGAGATCACAGGTACTATCAATTATTGAGCCTATTAACACTATCATTTATTGAGACCACCAAAAAAATCGTTTATTCAGACCACCGACAATATCATTAATTCAGACCACCAACAATATCATTTATAATGACCACCAACAGTATCATGGATTGAGACCACCAAAAATATCGTTTAGTAAGACCACCAACAATATCGTTTATTCACACCACCAACAGTATCATTTATTGAAATCACCAACAAAGTCATTTATTGAAATCACCAACAACATCATTTATTAAGACCCCCAACAATATCATATATTGAGACTACCACAACTATATTTTATTCAGACAAACAACACTTACATATATTGAGACCATCAAAATATCATTTACTCAGATCACCCAAAACATCATTTATTAGGACTACCAACAATATAATTTATTGAGATCACCAACAATATCATTTATTAAAACCAACAATAGTATTATTTATTTAGAGCACCAAACTATATCATTTATTGAGACAACCAACAATATCATTTATTCAGACCACCTTCAATATCATTTATTGAGACAACCAACAATATAATTTATTCAGACCACCTTCAATATCATTAATTGAGATCACCAACAGCATCATTTATTCAGACCACCAACAATATCATTTATTCAGACCACCAACAATATCATTTATTGAGATCTCATACAACATCATTTATTAAGAACACCAATAGTATCATTTATTTAGAAAACCAACAATATCATTTATTCAGACCACCAACAATATCATTTATTGAGATCTCATACAACATCATTTATTAAGAACACCAATAGTATCATTTATTTAGACAACCAACAATATTGTTTATTCAGACCACCAACAACATCATTTACTCAGATCACCAACAATATCATTAAATATTGATATCTCCAACCACATCATTTATTTAAACCACCTACAACATCATATATTCAGACCACCAACAACATCATTTATTCAGACCACCAACAATAGCATTTATTGATATATCCAACCACATCATTTATTCAGACCACCAACAATATCATTTATTTATATCTCCAACCACATTATTTATTCAGACCACCAACAACATCATTTATTCAGATCACCAACAATATCATTAAATATTGATATCTCCAACCACATCATTTATTTAAACCACCAACAACATCATATATTCAGACCACCAACAACATCATTTATTCAAACCACCAACAATATCATTTATTGATATATCCAACAACATAATTTATTAAGACCACCAACAATATCATTTATTGAGACTACCACAACTATCTTTTATTTATACAAACAACACTTACATATATTGAGACCATCAAAATATCATTTATTCAGATCACCCAAAACATCATTTATTAGGACCACCAACAATATTATTTATTGAGATCACCAACAATATCATTATTAAAACCAACAATAGTATTACTTATTTAGACCACCAACTATATAATTTATTGAGACAACCAAGAATACCATCTATCAGACCACCTTCAATATCATTTATTGAGACAACCAACAATATCATTTATTCAGACCACCTTCAATATCATTAATTGAGATCACCAACAGCATCATTTAGTCAGATCACCAACTATATCATTTATTTAGACCACCAACAACATCATTTATTCAGACCACCAACAATATCATTTATTGAGATCTCCAACAACATCATTTATTAAGAACACAATAGTATCATTTATTTAGACAACTAACAATAGCATTTATTCAGACCACCAAAAATATTGTTTATTCAGACCACAAACAATATCATATATTCAGACCACCAACAATTTCATTTATTGAGATCATCAACAATATTATTTATTCGGACCAATTACAGTATAATTTATTCAGACCACCAACAATATCATTTACTCAGACCACCAACAATATCATTTATTGAGACCACCACAATATAATTTATTCAGACCACCAACAATATCATTTATTTATATCTCCAACCAACAATATCATTTATTATTTATATCTCCAACCACACCATTTATTCAGACCACCAACAATATCATTTATTGATATATCCAACCACATCATTTATTCAGACCACCAACAATATCATTTATTTATATCTCCAACAACATTATTTATTCAGACCACCAACAACATCATTTATTCAGATCACCAACAATATCATTAAATATTGATATCTCCAACCACATCATTTATTCAAACCACCAACAACATCATATATTCAGACCACCAACAACATCAATTATTCAGACCACCAACAATATCATTTATTGATATATCAAACCACATCATTTATTCAGACCACCAACAATATCATTTATTGATATAACCGACAATATAATTTACTGATATCTCCAACAACATTATTTATTCAGACCACCAACAACATCATTTATTCAGATCACCAACAATATCATTAAATATTGATATCTCCAACCACATCATTTATTCACACCACCAACCACATCATTTATTCAAACCACCAACAACATAATTTATTGAGATCACCAACAACCTATTATATTCTGACCACCAACAATATCATTTATTAAGACCACCAACAATATCATTTATTGAGATCGCCAACAATATCATTTATTCTGATCACCAACAATATCATTTATTGAGATCACCAACAATATCATTTATTAAGACCACCAAAAATATAATTTATTAAGACACCAAAAATAGTGGTTATTCATGTTACCAACAATACCATTTATTAAACCACCAACAATATCATTTATTAAGACCACCAACAATATCATTTATTGAGATCACCAACAATATCATTTATTAAGACCACCAAATATATAGTTTATTAAGACACCAAAAATAGAGTTTATTCATGTCACCAACAATACCGGTTATTAAACCACCAGCAACATCATTTATTAAGACCACCAACAATATTGTTTATTCAGGTCACCAACAATATCATTTGTTCAGATCAACAACAATAGTATTTATTGATATCTCCAACAATATTATTTATTCAGACCAATTACAGTATAATTTATTCAGACCACCAACAATACCATTTACTCAGACCACCAACAATATCATTTATTGAGACCACCACAATATCATTTATTTATATCTCCAACCAACAATATCATTTATTATTGATATCTCCAACCACACCATTTATTCAGACCACCAACAATAGCATTTATTGATATATCCAACCACATCATTTATTCAGACCACCAACAATATCATTTATTTATATCTCTAACAACATTATTTATTCAGACCACCAACAACATCATTTATTCAGATCACCAACAATATCATTAAATATTGATATCTCCAACCACATCATTTATTCAAACCACCAACAACATCATATATTCAGACCACCAACAACATCAATTATTCAGACCACCAACAATATCATTTATTGATATATCCAACCACATCATTTATTCAGACCACCAACAACATGATTTATTGAGATCACCAATAACATCATTTATTCAGACCACCAACAATATCATTTATTCAGACCACCAACAATATCATTTATTGAGATCACCAACAATATCATTTATTAAAAATACCAACAATATCATTTATTGAGATCACCAAAAATATCATTTATTCAGATCACCAACAATTTCATTTACTGAGATCATCAACAATATCATTTATTTAGACCACATACAATATCATTATTGAGATCACCAACAATATTATTTATTAAGACCTCCAAAAATATTGTTTATTCAGGTCACCAGCAATATCATTTATTCAGACCTCATACAATATCATTATTGAGATCACCAACAATATCATTTATTAAGACCACCAAAAATATTGTTTATTCAGGTCACCAACAATATCATTTATTCAGACCACCAACAATGTCATTTATTAAGACCACCAACAATATCATTTATTGATATCACTAACAACATCATTTATTAAGACCACCAAAAATTTTGTTTATTCAGGTCACCAACAATATCATTTATTCAGACCACCAACAATATCATTTATTCAGGTCACCAACAATATCGTTTATTCAGACCACCAACAATAGCATTTATTCAGGTCACCAACAATATCATCTATTCAGACCACCAACAACATCATTTTTCCAGACCACCAACAATATCATTTATTGAGATTACCAACAGTATCATTTATTCAGACCACCAACAATTTCATTTATTGAGATCATCAACAATATCATTATTCAGACCACATACAATATCATTATTGAGATCACCAACAACATCATTTATTAAGACCACCAAAATATTGTTTATTCAGGTCACCAACAATATCATTTATTCAGATCACCAACAATATCATTTATTAAGATCACAAACAATATCATTTATTGATATCACCAACAACATCATTTATTAAGACCACCAAATAGTTTGTTTATTCAGGTCACCAACAATATCATTTATTCAGACCACCAACAATATTATTTATTCAGGTCACCAACAATATCATCTATTCAGACCACCAACAGTATCATTTATTCTGACCACCAACACTTTCATTTATTAAGACCACCAACATTATCATTTATTCAGACCACCAACAGCATCATTAATCAAGACCACCAACAACATCATTTATTGATATCACCAACAATATCATCTATTCAGACCACCAAACAACATCATTTATTCATACCACCAACAACATCGTCTGTTCAGACCACCAACAGCATCATTTATTGATATCACCAACAACATCATTTATTAAGACCACCAACACTATCATTTATTCAGACCATCGATACTATCCATTCATTCAGACCACCGACATTATCATTTATTCTGACCACCGACACTTCATTTATTCAGACCACTGACAATATATTTATTCAGATCACCGACTCTATCATTTATTCAGACCACCGACAGTATCATTTATTTAGACAACCAACAATATTATTTATTAAGACCACCAACAACATAATTTATTGAGGTCATCAAGAATATTTTTATTAAGACCACCAACAATATCATTAATTCATTACACCAACAATATCCTTTATTAAGACTACCAACAGTAAAATTTATTGAAATCACCAACAAAGTCATTTATTGAAATCACCAGCAACTACGTTTATTAAGACCACCAATATTATCATTTATTCAGACCACCAACAATATCGTTTATTCATACCACCAACAATATCGTTTATTCAGACTACCAACAATAGCATTCATTGAAATCACCAACAAAGTCATTTATTGAAATAACCAACAACATCATTTATTAAAACCACCAATATTATCATTTATTCAGACAACCAAACATTTATCGAAACTACTAACAATATATTTTATTCAGACAAACAAAAATTACATATATTTTATTATAAAGATCACCAACAATATGATTTATTCTGACCACCAACTTTAGTATTTATTCAGATAACTAACAATAGCATTTTATTGAGAACACCAATAATATCTTTTAATGAACCCACCAATTATATCTTTTTTTGGACCATCAGCAATTGTGTTTCTTAAGACCACAAACAACCTGTTTATTGAGTCCACCAATACTATTTCATTTAGTGAGACCAGCAATAATATACTTTATAATAGAAACCCCAATCGATAATATATTTTATATTGTCGATAACTGATATATTTCATCGAGACAACCTGTATGATATAACAATTCCTGACATATTACTGAGACCACAGACACAATGCACGTTTCTTTGATAGTTGCTAATTAAATAATTGTAGTAGTGTGATAACGATTAACTCTTGATTCTAAGTCCAGCAACATACAATATCATAGAGTCCCCATACACCCTATTGGAATCACAAGCGATCTTAGCGACGAAGCTTATTTATTATTCTTTAGAACGGACTGTTAAAGGGATTATATATTGGCATATTACCGTCGATTCCCTGTCCTAAATACACACGTCCAGCATGAAGATACACTTATAACTTAGAGATATACGCGTCTAAAGTGTCTAATTGCATTACCTCTCTATTACAAACATCGGGTATCTAAAGCTACGTTTTTGTTTTTGTTTACATTCGCCATTTTCAACGAAACGCTTTCGGGTTTCCGATCAATCATCGGATAACATCGTGAAGACTCGTTCCCGATTTCGTTTTCGAGGCTTTGTTCGGGAAGTTTACGGAGTTCAATGTAAACATTGCGCAATACTTTATTGCGGGACGTATTAAAGTTTTGGCCAATATTCAATTACTATTAATTTGATAACTTTCAAGTAAAAAAGGTTATACGTCATATATAAGCATTATTTTGTGCACACTGCATACAGGAAAAGTCTGGATTAACAGCGTGTTTGTGTCACTTGCCAATATAATCCCTTTAAATAGAAATGTTGGGAAAGCCACATTTGAGCACGTTGATTGGTCAGTTTTTGAAAGACGTCATAGTTTAATTAGCCTTCAATTGCTATGAATTGTGGGACAGACATAGACTTCCCTGCTTTTTCATTGAGGTCAATATACCTGATTCTGGGGGTATCAGGTTAAGGGATAGACTATGTATTTATTATATCAATGAATGTATTCCGTTGTAAAACATAACGCGTAGCTTGGTTGAAAACGATGTGTAGGCACAGTTGTAGGAGGTTCGGGTCATGCTTCTCCGAAATTTTGTTTCAGCTATGTCGTCGCACGTGTGTTAATGCGTTTATTTCTTATGTTTTAATGTACCTGGTTTTCCTTAATATTAACAATGAATTCACTGTTTTATAACCAAATAAATTGCTAAAATGATTGGATCATATTCAATGATTTTTTTAGCGACTTTATAGTTTACCTCCACTAGGGTCTGACTTATAATAATGGTATTTGTTATTTTACGATTTCCCAGAAAAAAAATGTAGGCACGTGGCTACAGTGCCTATAGAAAGTTACGCCACTGAACGAATCACGTGTTTAAACTCATTTGACAACCAATGGAACCTCTTACATTTTCCAAATTTGTCGCTTTTATTTGTTAAAACAGCCTACAAAATAATTTAATTATTAAGTTCGTTCTTAATTATTTAGAAATTTGTCATCACTGCGCATGCGTGAATGACATTGCAAAGACTCCGCCATTGATTCAATTCTGAACGAGTCATGTTCAAACTACAAAACCAGAGCGAGCTATGTTTAGAAACGGCCTTAGCAACGAAGGAACTTTCAAACACCAATCATCTCAGCTTTTATCGTAGCTGTGTCCAGAGTTACCTAAACTGTTAGTCAAATGACTTTTAACACTGAGCCAGTTAGACTGAGCTAGTCGTTCCCTTTGGGTTTCTTAATTGTTAATTCTTTACTTATAATGGACACTAACTTTTACTGGGCAGATATGTATCGTCACTGGGAATCACATTCCTGTCATCACTCATGTAGCACACCGAGACCATACATTGATGGTGAATAAATCACACTTATGACAACGACAGTAAATTAAAATGTAGGATTCATTCCTATGTTGATTTATAAATGCATTAAGTTGACAGTATATTGTGTAAGAATTTAAATTAAATAATTGTTTATACACATTATCTACATATCAGTAAGTGTTTATTGAGGCATGATTTAATAATAACTCAATACTAATTTGTTCAATGAATAATTTATTTTTTCAATAACTACGCAATAATTTCAAATTACGTGTGTCGCTTTTTGTTTACGGTTTAAATGGATGCAGTTTTTATTGGTAGGGTGTTTGTAAAGTGAAGTCTTAGCAAAACAGATCCTTAACATCTAACAATAGTATGTAGAGAATAAACTTGGTTCTATTCTGTAACGTATACAAGAACAGGAGATACCTTTTTACTGAATCTGTCCAGGAGGGGTAATTTAATGTTCCCAACGCCCGACCCTCAACATCCGTTATCGTTTCTTAACACCCCTCCGTTAACATTCCTCCGTCACATCTGCCTTCGTTCCTTTACATCTCTCCGTTAACATTCCTCTGTCAAAATCCCTCCATCAACATCCGTTATTGTTTGTTAACATCCTTCCGTCAACATCCTTCCCTCAACATTCGTCATCGTTATAATCATCCTTCCTTCGACATCTCTCAATATCCTACAGCATTCCTCAACATTCCTCAAAGTCCTTAAACATTCATTTTTGAACATTCGTCATCGAAATTGACATACCTTCCTCAATATCACTCAACATCCCTCCATCAACATCTTTCATCATCTCTCCATCAACATCTCTTCATCAACATCCCTCCATAAACACCCCTGCCTAAATATCCTACAACATCCTTCAACATCCATCTCTCGGCATCCCTCCATCCACATCCCTCATCATCTGCCTTTGCAATTAAAATACCTACCTCAAAATCCTTCCCCCAAAGTCTCTCCCTTAACATCCCACCCGCAACATCCCTTTTACAACATCTGTCTCTCAACATCCCTCCCTCAACATCCGTCATCGTTTCTTAACACCCCTCCGTCAACATTCCTCCGTCAACATCCGCCTTCGTTCTTTAACATCTCTCCGTCAACATTCCTCTGTCAACATCCCTCTATCAATATCCGTTATCGTTTCTTGACATCCCTCCGTCAGCATCCTTTCCTCAACATCATCGTTATTATCATCTTTCCTCCAACATCTCTCAACATCTTACAGCATTCCTTTACATTCGTCAAAGTCCCTTTACATTCATTTTTGAACATCCGTCATCGTAATTGACATACCTCCTTTAACATCACTCAACATCCCTCAACATTTCTCAAAGTCCTTAAACATCTCCCTTAATATCCATCATAGTCATTTACTTCATTCTTCCAACATCGCTCAAAATCCGTCAACATTCCTCAAATCCTTAAACATCACTCTGAACATTCCTCATAGTCATTAACATCGTCTCCCAACATCCCTTAACATTCCTTAAAATTCCTAAACATCGTTCAGAACATCCCTCATAGTCATTTACATCGTCCCCAACATCCCTCAGTATTCCTGAAAGTCCCTAAACATCCCCCTGAACATCCTTCATAGTCATTAACATCGTCCCCAAACATCCCTCACCATTCCTCAAAGTCCCTAAAGATCCCTCTCTGAACATCCGTCATCGTTTTTAACATACCTTCCTCAACATCCTTCCCTCAACGTTCCTCTCAAAATACCCACTAACATCAACACACATCTCTAAGCATTCTTCCATAAACATTCATCCCTTAACTACCCTCACACAACATCCTTCCCTGAACATCTCTTCCTGAACATTCGTCACCGTCATTAACATACCTCCATCAACAATCAACCCCCAACATCCCTCTCTCAACATCTGCCTTTGCAATTAACATACTTACCTCAAAATCCTTCCCTTAAAGTCTCTCCCTTACCATCCCTCCCGCAACATCCATTCTACAACATCCCTCTCTCAACATACCTCCCTGAACATCCGTCACCGTCATTAACATATCCTCCTTCAACAACCCTCCCCCAACATCCCTTCCTGAACATATGACATTGTCATTAACATCACTACCTCAAAATCCTTCCCTCAACGTCCTTTCCTTAACATCACATCCGAATTAAACATCCAAACCGCAACATCCCTCCCTCAACATCCCTCAATTAACAACCTTCCATCCCTCCCTCAATATACTTCAACATCCCTGCCTCAACATCCCTCCCTCAACATCCTTCAACATCCCTCCTTCAGCATCCATCAATCAACATACATCTCTCCATTAACATACCTTTCCAACACCCCCCTTCATTCAACACCCCTCCATTAACATCCCTCCATCAACATCCTTCAACACCCATCCCTCAACATCCCTCCATCAACATCATTCAACTTCCCTCCCTACACCTCCCTCAATCAACAACCTTCCATCCCTCCCTCAATATACTTCAACATCCCTGCCTCATCACCCCTCCCTTAACATCCCTCTCAACATCCCTCGCTCAACATCCCTCACTCAACATCCCTCCTCAACATTTCTCCATCAATATCCCTTCATTAACATCCCTCTCTCAACATCCTTCAACATCCCTTCGTTAACATCCCTCCTTCAACAACCCTTCATCAACTTCCCTACCTCAACATCACCCTCCCTCAACACGCCTCCATTAACATCCCTTCATCAACATATCTACATCATTAGTCCTCCTTCAACATCCCTCCCTCAACATCCCTCCCTCAACATCACTCCATCAATATCCCCCAATCAACATTCCTCTATCAACATTCCTCCCTCAATATTCTTCAACATCTTTCCCTCAACATCCCTCCATCAACATTCCTCTCTCAACATCACTCCATCATCATCCCTCTCTTAACAACCCTCCATCAACATCCCTTTATGAATATCTCTATCGCTACATCCCTACCTCAACATCCCACCATTAACATCCCTCCATCAGTATCCCTCCCTCAACATCCCTCCATCAACATCCCTCCCTTAACATCATTCCATCAACATCCCTCCCTCTACATCCCTCCATCAGCATCCTTCTTTCATCATCCATCCATCAGCATCCCTCTCAACATCCCTCAATCAACATCCCTCACTCAAAATCCCTCCTCAACATCCCTCCATCAATATCCCTACATTATCATCCCTCCCTCAACATCCTTCAACATCCCTTCTTCAACAATCCTCCCTCAGCATCCTTCAACATTCCTCCCTCACCATCCCTCTATCAACAAACCTTCATCAACATCCCTCCCCCAACACCTACCCTCATTCAACACCTCTCCATTAACATCACCCAATCAACAATTCCTACATCATCATTGCTCCATCAACATCCCTCCCTCAACATCCTTCAACATTCCTCCCATAACATCCCTCCATCAAACTACTTCAACATCTCTCAATCAACACCCTCCTCACTCAACACCCTTCAACATTCCTCCCATAACATCCCTATATCAAACTCCTTCAACATCACTCAATCAACATCCCTCCATCAACATCCTTCAACATCTCTCCCTCAACATCCCCCCAGCAACATCTCGCCATCAGCATCCCTCCCTCAGCATCCCACCAACAACGTCCCTCAACATCTCTCCCTCAACATCCTTCCATCAACATCCCTCCATTAACATTCTTCAACGTCCTTCAACATCTCTCCATCAACATACCTCATTATCCTTAAACATTCCTCCCTCATCATCGTGCAACATCCCTCCTTCAACATCTTTCAACATCCCTCTTACAATATCCCTCCATCAACATTCCTCCTTCAACATCCTTCAATATCACTCTCTTAACATCCCTCCATCAACATCCTTCAACATCTCACCTTCAGCATCATCCCCCTCACTCAATACCCCTCCATTAACATCCATCCATCAACATCACTCAATCATCATTCCTCCCTCAATATCCCTCTCAACATCCCACACTCAACATCCCTCACTCAACATCCCTCCGCAACATCTGTCCATCAATATCCCTTCATTAACATCTCTCTCTCAACATCCTTCAACATCCATCTCTAAACATCCCTCTTTCAACAACCTTTCATCAACTTCCCTACCTCAACATCCACCTCCCTCAACACACCTCCATTAACATCCCTTCATCAACATATCTACATCAACATTCCTCCTTCAACATCCCTCCCTAAACATCCCTCCCTCAACATCCTTTAACATTCCTCCCATAACATCCCTCCATCAAACTCCTTCAACATCTCTCAATCAACACCCCTTCACTCAACACCCTCCATTAACATCCCTCAATCAACATCTCTCCCTCAACATCCCTCCAGCAACATCTCGCCATCAACATCCCTCCCTCAGCATCCCACCAACAACGTCCTTCAACATCTCTCCCTCAACATCCTTCCATCAACATCCCTCCATTAACATTCTTCAACGTCCTTCAACATCTCTCCCTCAACATACCTCATTATCCTTAAAAATTCCTCCCTCATCATCCTGCAACATCCCTCCCTCAACATCTTTCAACATCCCTCTTACAACATTCCTCCATCAACATTCCTCCCTCAACATCCTTCAATATCACTCTCTTAACATCCCTCCATCAACATATTTCAACATCTCACCCTCAGCATCCCCCCTCACTCAATACCCCTCCATTAACATCCATCCATCAACATCCTTCAACATCTCACCCTCAGCATCCCCCCTCACTCAATACCCCTCCATTAACATCCATCAATCAACATCACTCAATCATCGTCCCTCTCTCAATATCCCTCTCAACATCCCTCACTCAACATCCCTCACTCAACATCCATCCTCAACATCTCTCCATCAATATCTCTTCATTAACACCCCTCTCTCAACATCCATCAACATCCATCCCTCAACATCCCTCTTTCAACAACCCTTCATCAACTTCCCTACCTCAACATCTACCTCCCTCAACACACCTCCATTAACATCCCTTCATCAACATATCTACATCAACATTCATCCTTCAACATTCCTCCCTCAGCATCCCTCCCTCAACATCCTTCAACATTCCTCCCATAACATCCCTCCATCAAACTCCTTCAACATCTCTCAATCAACACCCCCTCACTCAACACCCTCCATTAACATCCCTCAATCAACATCCCTCCGTCAACATCCTTCAACATCTCTCCCTCAACATCCCTCCAGCAACATCTCGCCATCAACATCCCTCCCTCAGCATCCCACCCACAACTTCCCTCAACATCTCTCCCTCAACATCCTTCCATCAATATCCCTCCATTTACATTCTTCAACGTCCTTCAACATCCCTCCCTCAACAAACCTCATTATCCTGAAACATTCCTCGCTCATCATCCTGCAACATTCCTCCCTCAACATCTTTCAACATCCCTCTCACAACATCTCTCCATCAACATTCCTCCCGCAACATCCTTCAATATCACTCTCTTAACATCCTTCCATCAACATCTTTCAACATCTCACCCTCAGCATCCCCCCTCACTCAATACCCCTCCATTAACATCCATCCATCAACATCCTTCAACATCTCACCTTCAGCATCCCCCCTCACTCAATACCCCTCCATTAACATCCACCCATCAACATCACTCAATCATCATCCCTCCCTCAATATCCCTCTCAACATCCCACACTCAACATCCCTCACTCAACATCCATCCTCAACATCTCTCCATCAATATCTCTTCATTAACATCCCTCTCTCAACATCCATCAACATCCATCCCTCAACATCCCTCTTTCAACAACCCTTCATCAACTTCCCTACCTCAACATCTACCTCCCTCAACACACCTCCATTAACATCCCTTCATCAACATATCTACATCAACATTCCTCCTTCAACATTCCTCCCTCAGCATCCCTCCCTCAACATCCTTCAACATTCCTCCCATAACATCCCTCCATCAAACTCCTTCAACATCTCTCAATCAACACCCCCTCACTCAACACCCTCCATTAACATCCCTCAATCAACATCCCTCCGTCAACATCCTTCAACATCTCTCCCTCAACATCCCTCCAGCAACATCTCGCCATCAACATCCCTCCCTCAGCATCCCACCCACAACTTCCCTCAACATCTCTCCCTCAACATCCTTCCATCAATATCCCTCCATTTACATTCTTCAACGTCCTTCAACATCCCTCCCTCAACAAACCTCATTATCCTGAAACATTCCTCGCTCATCATCCTGCAACATCCCTCCCTCAACATCTTTCAACATCCCTCTCACAACATCTCTCCATCAACATTCCTCCCGCAACATCCTTCAATATCACTCTCTTAACATCCCTCCATCAACATCTTTCAACATCTCACCCTCAGCATCCCCCCTCACTCAATACCCCTCCATTAACATCCATCCATCAACATCCTTCAACATCTCACCCTCAGCATCCCCCCTCACTCAATACCCCTCCATTAACATCCACCCATCAACATCACTCAATCATCATCCCTCCCTCAATATCCCTCTCAACATCCCACACTCAACATCCCTCACTCAACATCCATCCTCAACATCTCTCAATCAATATCTCTTCATTAACATCCCTCTCTCAACATCCTTCAACATCCATCCCTCAACATCCCTCTTTCAACAACCCTTCATCAACTTCCCTACCTCAACATCCACCTCCCTCAACAAACCTCCATTAACATCCCTTCATCAACATATCTACATCAACATTCCTCCTTCAACATCCTTCTCTCAACATCCCTCCCTCAACATCACTCCATCAATATCCCCCAATCAACATTTCTCTATCAACATTCCTCCCTCAATATTCTTCAACATCTTTCCCTCAACATCCCTCCATCAACATTCCTCTCTCAACATCACTCCATCATCATCCCTCTCTTAACAACCCTCCATTAACATCCCTTTATGAACATCTTTATCGCTACATCTCTACCTCAACATCCCATCATCAACATCCCTCCATCAATATCCCTCCCTCAACATCCCTCCATCAACATCCTTCCATCAACATCCCTCCCTTAACACCATTCCATCAACATCCTTCCCTCTACATCCCTCCATCAGCATCCTTCTTTCATCATCCCTCCATCAGAATTCCTCTCAATATCCCTCAATCAACATCCCTCACTCAAAATCCCTCCTCTTCATCCCTCCATCAATATCCCTTCATTATCATCCCTCCCTCAACATCCTTCAACATTCCTTTATCAACATCCCTCCCTCAGCTTCCTTCAAAATTCCTCCCTCACCATCCCTCTATCAACAAACCTTCATCAACATCCCTCCCTCAACACCTCCCCTCATTCAACACCTCTCCATTAACATCCCTCAATCAACATTCCTACATCATCATTGCTCCATCAACATCCCTCCCTCAACATCCTTCAACATTCCTCCCATAACATCTTTCCATCAAACTCCTTCAACATCTTTCAATCAACATCCTTCCTTACTCAACACCTTCCATAACATCCCTCCATCAACATCCCTCCATCAACATCCTTCGACATCTTTCCCTCAACATCCCCCCAGCAACATCTCGCCATCAACATCCCTCCCTCAGCATCCCACCCAAAACGTCCCTCAACATCTCTCCCTCAACATCCTTCCATCAACATCCCTCCATCAACATTCCTCAACGTCCTTCAACATCTCTCCCTCAGCATACCTCATTATCCTGAAACATTCCTCCCTCATCATCCTGCAACACCCCTCCCTTAACATCTTTCAACATCCCTCTTACAACATCCCTCCATCAACATTCCTCCCTCAACATTCTTCAATATCACTCTCTTAACATCTCTCTATCAACAACCCTTCATCAACATCCCTCCCCAACACCTCCCCTCTCTCAACACCTCTCCATTAACATCCCTCAATCAACATACCTACATCATCATTGGTCCATCAACATCCCTACTTCAACATCCTTCAACATTCCTCCCATAACATCCCTCCATCAACGTCCTTCAACATCTCTCAATCAGCACCCCTTCGCTCAACATCCTCCATTAACATCCCTCCATCAACATCCTTCAACATATCATCCTCAGCATTCCCCTTCACTCAAGACCCCTCCATTAACATCCATACATCAACATCACTCAATCATCATCCCTCCCTCAACATCCCTCTCAGCATCCTTCAATCAACATCCCTCACTCAACAACCCTCCTCAACATCTCTCATTCAATATCGCTTCATCAACATCCCTCTCTCAACATTCATTAACACCCCTCCCTCAACATCCCACCCACAACGTCCCTCAACATCTCTCCCTCAACATCCTTCCATCAAAATCCCTCCATCAACATTCCTCAACGTCCTTCAATATCTCTCCCTCAGCATACCTCATTATCCTTAAACATTCCTCCCTCATCATCCTGCAACATCCCTCCCTTAACATCTTTCAACATCCCTCTTACAACATCCCTCCATCAACATTCCTCCCTCAACATCTTTCAATATCACTCTCTTAACATCCCTCCATCAACATCCCTCCCTCAACATCCCTCAACATCACTCTCTCGACATCCCTTCATCAACATTCCTTCCTCAACATCCCTTAACATCATTCTCTCAACTTCTCTCCATCAACATTCCTCACTCTACATCCCTCAACAGCACTCTCTCAACATCCTTCCATCAACATCACTCCTCAACAACCAACCCTAAACATCCCTCCATTTACATCCCACCATCAACATCTCTCCCTCTGCATCCCTCCATCAACATCGCTCCCTCAACATCCTTTAACATACTTCCCCTTAACATCCCTCCATCAACATCCCCCAATCAACATCCCTCCATCAACATCCCTCTCTCAACTTCACTTTATCAGCATCCCTTCCTCAACATCCATCAACATTCCTCCCTCACCATCCCTCCATTATCATCCCTTCATCAATATTCTCCCTCAACATCCCTCAACATCCCTTTCTCAACATCCCTCCATCAACATCCTGATCTCAGCATCCTTCAACATCCCTCCCTCAACATCTCTCTATCAACATCCCGCCCTCAATGTCCTTCAACATCCCTCCATCAACCTCCCTCCCCCAACATCCCTCCTTCAATATCGCTCCATCAACATCCTTCCATCAACATCCCTCCATCAACATCTCTCCCTCAATATCCTTCAACATCCCTCCATCAACATCTCTCCCTCAATATCCTTCAATCAACATCCCGCTTTCAACATCCTTAATCATTCCTCCTTCAACATCCCTCCATTAACATCCCCCATCAACTTTCCTTGACATCTCCCTCAACGTCCCCAATATCCTTTGAAATCAGCCTGGAACAACAAGCACATCTCTGAACAAGTCATTGGTTTGTCCAAAATTTATTTGAACATAAAGTTCAACGTTTAGTTGAACAATAACTTAATTGCCGATCAGTCACTGACAATACCATTATTCTGGGGTATATGTACAATGTAGGTCATAGTTCGCTGATTTCTGATCGTCTCATCAACTGATATGCATATACATGTAACATGTTATCATAGTAAATAGCTTATAACCTAGCAACATTCATATACTCTATATTCAAAATAATATTTTAGCCAAATTGATGTTGACATACTATGCTTTTAGTTTCATGCAACAAATATAAGCTAAAGGGTCTGATGCAATAGAATATATATATTGAATACTAATCATCATAGCTTCTCGAACAATGATGTCATGATGTCGAATATCCGAATATCTGTTTCTTTCTAAAATAAAAGCATGTTTCAGGTACTAAATTTTACTTAATAATTTGCGTTATATCTAAACAATTTAAACCAAACATAGCGCAGATGTTATCTATGATAGTTACTGTCGTCCAGATATATTCAGTATATTTTTCGCGAATATTTTGATCAACCTTTTCACGAACTGTTATCGATAAAATGTGCCATTGCTATTTTCTTTCAAAACATAGCTTAAAATATCATTTTCAATTTCCATTTTTTTGTTTTAACAGTTTGATTACATACTGATGTCACTGACGTTCTACTATAATGGTAATACTAATCTAAAAACAAACATGACATAAATTCACATAACTTTTTCTTATTAGCGGTAAAATGCCGAATTTCTTACATGAACCTCAACATCCCTCTATCGACATCCTCCATCAACATCCCTCCCTCAATATCCCTCCCTCTACAAACCTCCATCAACATCCCTCCCTCAACATCCTTCCCTCAACATAACTCCATGTGATTCAAGTAAAAATCGTTAAAAACAAAGAGCAAACAGTATAGTCTAATCATAGCAATATCCTTAGTCCCTTGGTCAGTAATTTCTTAAAAGTAAGAAGAAAAATGGTGACTTGGTTAACATAACTTCATGGTTTACATTATATTTGGTTTTCTACCATTACCTCAGGTTAAATCATATACTTACTAATGAAATTGTAAAAATAGAATGGAAAGCCATCAAAGGAATGGTACATAGCAGAAAATGTCACCGCTGATTAAAGCGGGAAATTTGTTTGTTACTTGCGGTGTGCTCGTGTTCTGGTTGCCCTTCCAGATATAACCTAGTTTGCGAAAGAGGCGGTGGTGGGGGGGGGGGGGGGGGGGGGGGGGGGGTGGGGGGGGTTACCAGACATGGATGTAAAGAAAAGAAAATTATAGTAAACCCGCTTAAATTGTCAAATTTTGCATTTTAGTAGTACTAAGTTTTAAGTCTATTCTATATCACCCGCATAATGTTTAATTGAAACTCTACTGTCTATGCATATTCGAATAGACCCGCAGCAGATACAATCAAATGTTTACTTGCTGAACACGTTAAAAGTGCGGAGCGCGTGTTCCAGCGGTAGAGCACCGAACCCTAGATTGGCGAGTCATGGGTTCGATCCCCCCCCCCCCCCCCCCCCCCCCCCCCCCCCCCCCCCCCCCCCCCCCCCCCCCCCCGGTGGCTATGTGTCGTGTCCTGAAGCAAGATACTTTTTTCCGCATATGTATTTGTAAGTTATACTAACTTGTTTTGCAATTGAAGTGAAATATATATGTTTACAAACAATAAAAGTTACACTATTTTATGTAACTGACGTTTATCTATGAATCATTTTTACACATGATACAGGAATATTACAAGTTCACCGAACATAGATGCCAGTGAACACAGCACAAAACTGACGTATCATTGCCTTTACTCTCACCGATATACAATTTTTAGACTTTGATCTTTGTACATTTATTCATCGTCCATCCATTATTTCTGCAGACGTCGTATCAAGTTCAGTACTGGGGAAATAAATAAGCGAACACATGTACGAGTGTATCTATAAATGTGGAAGCCAGATCAGCACAATTTTGGCGAGTCGCCACTGACGTTTCCAATGCGGCTACTCGTGTGGTCGGTTGTTTTTTTTATCTTTACAATTATCTCAGAACCATACATATCGTCTTCTTAGTACGAAATATGTCTACATGTTTTGAAAGCTAAACACCATACCATTTCTAACTAAAATAAACCGATTAATATAATTGGTAAATTTGTTTCTGAACCAATACTTTGCTAATTTCGAATACCAGTATGTTGTTTTTTTTTTTCGTCTTTTATCTTGTTAATGTACAATGATACGGACTTGACAAATTGCTCATATAGTATAAATACTCCGTTTTATTTCAATTGTGTATGCGTTATTTTGCGGAAAAAATACCCAAATGTCAAAAAAATATTTGCATTACTGCAGTTGTAACCTCGACACCTAAATGTTCACAATATGTTTGAATATATCAAAATCACCGTCTGAAAAAATCCCAATAATAAACTGGAATCTTTGTAAGATACCAATTAGTTGAAAGTAAACACATTTATCAAACTGTATACATATGTCAAAACAAATTGATCTGATGACACTTTGATTGCTGGTTGTACGGCACGAGGTTTTGGATCAGTTATGAGTGCGGTTTTGCATATATCCATCAAATAGTGCGCAATGCTAACTAAAATGTTTTAAAGTAAACATAAAATGGAATTTATTGATGAATCAATATAATGGTGGGCTGACGTAATGAAAGTTGCGGTCCACAATGCTATAAAACAAATTATGAGATTTAACAGTAAATTCTATTTATTAAAAGATGATATAACATCTCACATAACTATTAATTTTGCACTTTTCTACATATAGAGAATTGTATTTCCGGAACACTGGATACATTACCTTAGGTTCTAAAAGTACCTTGTTCCCATAATTAATCCTCTGTTAGTCTATTTATGCAGACAAATATGGGGTTGACCAGGTTGCTGTTTCGCAATTCCGATGGTTTGCTGACACCCTTTCATTTTTGACAATTCTGCCAATTTGTTGCAATGTATCACTCCGCATCTTTTAACTGTTATAGCTTCATCAAACAGTTCCCAATGTCATCCAAAGGTGGCAGAAATCATGACCATGTTCGAATAATATCATGTACACAAAGAAATATAACATATTTATGCATTTCAACAAAAATAATGCCCAACCGCTTTACACAGCTCTAATTTGTTGGACGTAAGAATCTTGCTACCATCATGTAAGGGAAATCATTATTAAATGAGCCCTACTACTATCTGCAGAAATACCCATATACGTTATCGTCCGATTTTTTTGGCCAACACCCATGCTATATGTTGACATGTTTAATACTTGAAAGTGTATTACATACATACATACACATTATCCCGTGCTCAATACGAATGTTTCTGGAAACACACTTTTTCTCAACCATACAATGAGTCATGAGCGTTTTGACAATCTTAAAGGGAATGTCAGGAATGTTTTTAAATTTAAGGATTGGCTAAACACATTCTTTCCAGTATATCATGCTAGGACAAGATTCTTTATCAAGGCGTTAAGAAAATTCACGAATTGTTACAGGTATTGAATAATATTATCACGGTACTTTGCATATGTGTATATTAAAGTCTAGTACGTTGTTTACCTATTGCATATTTCTTACTAGAGTGAAACGAAACTAGTACTTTATCAAACAATTGGGACCCCAATAATGTCGATATTATAACCATGCAAAAATTTATAATGTGTATGTTCACTTTAGTTACAAGTGTTCAAATTATGTTTTATAAAATAGTAGCGTCTATATGCTAATTATTGTTCATGACGATTACAAGGCTTTGGAAAATGATTTCGGTGTTGGAAGTGAAACCATTAGAGTTATTTGAATCACCATTGCTAACACGATCTATTAGATAATATTATGCCCCCTAAATGATTATCGTCTAGTTTTGTCAATGGTGCCTTTTAGAATAGTATTATAGTTTGAACACTGTCCACGAACAATTATGACTTTTAATAGTTTACCTTTCGGATTGGTTCATAAAGATGACCATAACAACACATATAAGTCGATTTTTACTAAATATTATACATCATATTTGTTGTACAATTTAAGCATATTCCAATTCACTGATATTGCATATGCTTTTGTTCATATGATACAATTTATGACGTTTTAACCTTTGATACAATTGATTTTTCTACAGCAATATAAATCCAATCAGTCAATATAGAACTTATTTTTATGATGATTTATTATAAAAGACAACTTCGTTACAATAAATAAATTAGTTCATAAGTTTTAGAAAACAAAATAAAGACAATATATTACATATTTTTGAAATATTGCTGTGTTTGAACATGTGATTGGCTCAATCTTATCTATGATTGGTACATTTGTATCGAATTCGACAATATTCAAAGATTTATACTATTAGGATAAAATAACCAAAGTTATTTAAATAGCTGAGGAGGATTGAAATGGCTCTCTCTTGAGAATCACCATCATAAATCATAAATACAAGCTCATTAAAATCAGATCAGCTTTAAGCTTCCATACACTGCGCACAGTAGAAATGACAGAATGTTTTTAAAGTTCACCTCAGATTGTTGTTTCATGTTATTAATATTACGCCAAGACGACGAAGGGAAAAACGACAAGTATCCAGGTCCTTTTGATGGGGAATCCGTTATCGTTAAGTCACCAGTGTTGCCGGTCATCGTACAATGTATGAGGAAACAACTCGTGAAGGCCAGCGGTAAAGTAATCAACCATCAAACAAGCAAAAAGAATTAAAGGATCATAACATATCTTTATAAATGTGTTAATGTATATTGCAAATACGATTTGAAAATGGCAAAGGTCTGTGATCGGAAGTATGTAAATTACATCACCATGAAAGTCAGGTTGTTAAAAAAACATGACGCACAAGTGTTTTAAACCAATTTTGTATACGGAAATGGAAAGATAATTGTAGTAGTTATATTTAGAAAACGTAATACAGAAGCCTTGTTTTAAGGATTGTTTTAAAGAGGTTTCGTTCATTAAAATAAACAGCAGAGCTACATCCTCTAACAAAACAAAATTTCATTCTAAATGCGGAAAAGTTAAAACTATCGGAATAACGTATAGCCTGAAGTTAAACAACTGTGATGTTGTTTTCATCCCAATCATTATAGTGTCACATAAAGTATCATTGCTGATTTCAGTGTTTGTTTTATTAAATTGCATGATTCTATGGTAACGAATAGAGAAAACACTAGTTAGCATATTAAGTTCAGTGTTCTGAAAACAACAATATGTATATCTGAAATTGATAAAAAAAAGTGGAAAAATATCAAATGTGAAGCGTGAGGTCCAGTGGTAGGGCATCGAAATCATGATCCTCTACCACGGCTTCTTGTGGTATCCGAGAGAATGATATTTTTCTTATATACTTTGTAATGGTTCTTCCCAGGAACATTTCGAGTGCATTTGCCAAGTTGTAACGACGTGTTAAAAATTAAGTTAAATGAATTAGTTTAAACTAAGTACTCCAAAAATAATTAACCAAAACTAATTCTCTTTAAAAATATTTATATATGTTATATAGATAAATAGTATGACATAAAATAAAACAATAACTGGTACATTGTGTGTTTTACCACATATCATTTTCTCTGAAATGTGTAATTTATGCTTACAACGAAAAAACTTTAGATCAAATGTATTGGACATCAATAACGTATGGATTCCCGGTACGTGATTTTGCAATTCAAATAATGCAACATTTATACATAATGCTAATGTTTCTATGTGCAATGCTTCTAACGAAACGTTTGTGTAATGTCTAAGGCCTCCTTTCTGTAATATCGCTATCTGGAATAAGAAGAAGCATTAGTAATGACACGAAGTAATGACACGACCGTTTCAATACATTCTACTTAGTTTCCAGAGTCTCACGGAAACACCTCTAACAAGATTTATTCGAAATGTGCATACACTGGCTTGGTACGTGTGTTCAAGTCAATACATGGATTTGGTTTATTCAATAACCACAGAGAAAGAAAGAGAGAGAGAGAGAGCGGTGTCAGTGGCTATTTGGAAGGAGGAGTAGGTTTCAGAGAAAGCATTTATCACAGATATCTCCATAGGGAAAGTATATTGATCTGGCAATACGTCTTGCTGTTCTGGAATATTCTTATCGCATATTCCAGGCATTGTTCCCAGGAAACTGACCAATTTTCGATCATCAAAATCCTATTATAATACTGCATGGTTATGAAACAGACTATGTTATATTAGTTTAGCGAATGGTACTTATACCACATTTTATATATGGTCGTTTCGAATTTAGTTAATGGCATAAACAAGAAATAAATAAAAACATGATGCAGTAGTGGAGTATGTGCAAATACTTTGAATTATTTATATTTAAGGAGATATGCTTTCGAAAGAAATCATTTGCAATGAATTTACTAGTATTGATATGGCATTATCGACACTAAAACAAATTTTAAACTTCCAGAAAAAAACAACTAGCACTAGTTGTTTTTGATTGTTTTTAATGGGGTTTAACGCCATATTCAACATGATTCAGGTTATAAATGGTGTAACTTGTTTTAATGGTTGGGAATACCTCAGAATGAATCAGAGTATAGCCACCATCCTTCCGCAAGTATCTGGCACACTTTCTAAAATAAATATGTTAGAGAGATTGGGACTCGAACCAAAGTCCATAGCGGCGAGAGGCAAGTGATCTTAAGACGGCGCCTTGGAACACTTGTCATAGGAGTAAGTGAACTCTCAATATATGCTGCCGATTTGATGATTTGCGTCAACTATAATGTGTTGAGTACAATATTTCTTTCGAAAGTCTAATGTTTTACCTAAGTAGATTTGTTTATCTTTTTACATACCACAGCGTGGTCTAGTGGTAGAGCGTCCGCCTCGAATGCGGAAGGTCGTGGGTTCGATCCCCGGCCGGGTCATACCAAAGACTTTAAAAATGGTACTAGAAGGTTCCTCGCTTAGCGCTCAGCATTTAGAGGACAGTTCTAGGTCTGGTCGTCCCGGTGTCAGTATAATGTGACTTGGTGGGGTATCATACCATGTGTCTGCGGTAGGATACTCCAGTGTGACAGCGCTCAGAATACTGTCTCAAGTAGACACCGTCGCGATATGGCTGAAAAAGTGTTGAAAGCGACGCTAAACACCATACAACTTATATTTTTACATGTAATAAATTAGTACTTGTAATGTAGAATCTCCAAGAAACCAACCATTAATATTATTTATTCGTTTTATTATGTCATACACTATACTTTCTGTAAGATATAAATTACAAGAAAGTGTCGATCAGGATACCAATTGGTTTTAATATCAATATTTATTGGTAAATATTAACCAGTTTGATTGTTAACTAAACACAATATGTCTAAACCAAATGTTATGCGTATCTAAATTACCATTTAGGTTAGTATATGTAATTTCAAGGATTAAACATGTAAACTGACAAACGATTACTACTAACATTTTATCTAATTTTAGTTAATGTTTTATTTAAGCGTTTTCAGTTTATAAACATTTGCTTTTTATTGTTTTTATTTCGGGTTATTGTTATATTGGAGGCAGTTCAATATTTTTGATTTATAAAAATAGAATACTTCGAGTTCTCAAGAAAATGCTTTGATGTCTTGCGGTGTGTTGCATAGTAATCCCCACGAAAAGACTCGATGGAATTGAGTTTGCTTATTTCCATTTTTGTAACAAATGTGTTTCTAATTGATTCTTTACTGATATTTTATAATACTTTTTCATCAAGAAAGACGTTTGGACCTGAAAGGAAACAACATCTCTGTTGATAATAATATTGTTATTATTACTGATGGAAAATAAATTTGTACCATAATGATGGAAATTTATTTTTGTCATTGCGATACAATATATAACTGTTAAGGTCTTTTTTCAGCGCTAAATTATATATGAACACGAATATAGTTTTTTTTTCAATTATCCACTTTCCACCGATTGTGTTGCTATGAGGATGATGCACCGTTTCCGGTATTCGTTCGAAATTATTGACACAATCCTGCGGCAATAATGTGTCACGTGGTAACATAGAGACTGTTGCTGTGGAAATGAACATATCATGTTCTATAACACGCAATGCTGTCAGCCACAAGCTATATTTCATTTGGAGTTATGGACCATATTTTTTTCAGTACCGTTTTTATCAATATAAATGATCACTTTTGTAATGATAACTAAAACTTCCTAAATAACATTTTCTCCATGGATGAAGTAAAACGTCAAAACTATAAACGTATAGCATATTGACCTATGTTAAAATGAATGGTGTAAGTTGTCGCCAAGGTTTCGTTTTCAAACAATGCTCTTCGTAGTTTATACTTTCTTTTTTTCCAACCCCATTGCGAAACTATCGCTCACGTGTCGATACCTTGGAAAGATTTAAATATCAATTCTTGGATCGAACCCGCAGCCTCTGGGCTAAACGACCAACACTCTATCCATTGTATTTTATCTCATGATGGAATATCGACACATTACTTGCAGATGGATTAGATTTTGCACACTTTCTAAACATTGATATGCCACTACGATATGTATTTGTCGTGTCATTCTCTAATACAGACATGTATTTTCATGTGCACGAGACTAAATAAACTTGCCGCATTTAATCAGAGCATTCTATGGGAGATGTTTTAGTTAAAACAGTATAGTTTTACGATGTGACGATGGGTGTGAGCCGAGGAAAATACGGCTAAGCACAAAGACATATGCTGTCATTTCTTCTGTATGTATGAATTGGTCTGAAAGTGAGTGATTATGCTATACATTTGTATTACAACTCAATCAAAAGGATGATATGTCATCTGTATTACAGTATATGCATCTAATATTAAGACAAAATTAAGGTGATAATTTGCCATCGCTTATTATCACATATATAATGATGGTAATGCGCTTACTTTGTGTGAACGCTTATATTCAATTAATAATATGCGCTTATTTACCAGATTCTACAGTATATACTGTTGCTGATGGTGGTGATGCTTTCTGTTAAAGCTGCAGCTCCGCTTGGTAGAAGCTTCTTTGTTTGCACACATTCACGGTACAGACATTCACGGTACAGACAGGAGTATTTAGGTCAGCAAACGTATGATTGGCATCAGCAAAAAAATCTTATTGTAATCGATTTACTAACATGAATAATGTTTTAACTTTATAGCATTCGATCTGGACCCGATGATAAATAGTAAAAGAATATAATTTAGAGTGTGTAGTCAAGGAAAGGATTATGTAAATAATTACCTTCCACGTACATTTTATATCATTGGCAAAACCGACACAGTTCCTGTTCTCGATAATCGTTGCAACGACAAATTAATAGGGAAAAATCAACACATGGAAATAATGTTATCTTTTTTTTCACAAATGCCGATAGTCAATAATATTGGATTTTAATGATTTCTGCAGTTATAACCTTCATTGAATGTCTAAACTTAATTTGTAAATGTTAAATAACTGTTATCGCATATTGATTTCTAGGCACTGCAATGGCTTTAACCATGATCGTTAGTTCCAGATGATATGACAAATGTCGGCTTCTGTTATTGTGAACACCGCTTGCAATTGTGGTAATGAAATTGTATTCAAACGTTTTGCATATTATATTATGCATAACATGCGAATGTTTGGCACAGATAAAATTCAGGCACACAATTAGAATTGAATGTTTGATATTCAAACTACGGTTTGTTTGAATGAAACAAACAATGCTTCTTTCATTGTTTTAAACGAGGTGTTTTGAGTTACTGATTTATTTACATGTTTTACCCAAAGGTTGCGATTATATCTTGTTAAACAAATTAAGTACAATGTTCTTATTTATATGTATTTTAAATCAATCAATTTGCATCATTAGTATATTCAGACTTTTGTATAAGGACTACTTAAACAATATGAGAAATGTGACTAAAATTTGACAAATGAAAACAAAATATTTGGTTAAAGCCCAGCTGTATAGTCTGGTAGGGTGTTCTAGGTAGGGTATCGGACCCACGGTCCGAGAGTCGTGTTCAATCTTTCAACAATACAGTGTGTTGTTTCGTTAAGTACGTCATTTCAACTTCTGATTCCGGACAATTCTGGTTCTGCTTGCTTTTTATAAATTTTCTTCACAGTGTAAAATAAAATAGGGGCAATAACGAGCAATACACACATATAGTTTGCCTTAATGACATCCTTAAATTTAGTAAAAGTGTTGAAATGTGCATTATATGCATATTTACTAGGTTGTCTTAAATTTTTTTCTATGTAACTATCTTGTATATGATATTGTGTTATAGTTAATTTCAATTGCAAACTTATACTATTTCTAATAACAATACGGAAAATACTAAAATGATTTTAACGTCGAGTTGAATTTCCAACTAGACGTACGTGAGCACTTCGTACAACGTATAAATAGGAAATGATATATTATATATTTCACTTTCATAACCGAGGTCGTTGTTTGTTCTATGAAAGGGATCATATACCAAAAACATTAAAACGTTATAAATATATTTCTCTGTTGAACAACCCTCTTACTTTACCGAATGCGCTATCGAATCATATGTCACAGTTATGATACTTTAAAAGCAGCGTTCATAAACATATTTAAGCAAACGTGAGCATGACAATACTGGTTGTTTGTTGGATTCGATGCTAAAACACACAATGTCACAAGAAAATACTGCCTTCAGGCTGAGCAAAATACTACGTAATCATATCAAATCACTATCAATCACTATCAATCACTATCAATCACTATCAATATGTGGAAATACCGAGACATGGATTGCAACACGACATTCATATTAGCTATAATTGTTGATTTACAAAGCAGAGGAATGTTTATTATACTATCATTGGATGACGACGGAAATTTTACAGTGATTTACTGTTAATATATGTGTTGACAGATAATCTTTATACTGTCATTGTCAGTAAAAGTATGTCATTAATACTTAGAAAGTTAATTGTTGTCTGCACACACATTTTTTTATCATAATCATCATCATTATCATCTATAACCCATCATGTTGATCACAATTACGTGACATCATCAAAATCATCATCGTCATCGTCATATCCCATCGTCATCATTATAATCATTATCATCATCACAATTTGGATCACAATCATCCTCGTCATTTTCATCTTTATTCAATATATTTAATAATTCACAACATATCTAATATCATCATTATCGTTCCCATCATCATAATTATGTTTAACAGCAAAATCATATCATATGCATCAATATCTCTCACCACAATTATCATAAATAGAGAAACTAAACTGTATTTATAACAGTAAAGCAATAGGCTGCAAAGGTTTTCTTAACTGAAGACATTTTGACTAACAAAAGCAAGCTCTATTATTGAAGTAGCCTCGGTTCGACCATTGGTATTTGTTTGGTCCTAATCCCATCACAATGGTTTATATGCGTGTTAAATTTTCCTTGCATTTGTTTGTCGAACTGACCATGGCTCTTTCATTTAATTTTGTCTTCCCTTTTCTATCAAGCAATCCGATAATGCCACCTGCGAGTTTAGATTTTCTGTGAAAATACTAATGGACAATTCTCACTGCAGAGAGAACTATTGTATACGGATATTGCGTTCATCTATGTCTTAACGACACAAATTGTCTTGCCGGAAAACTATTAGGAAAGTCATTTGCCAGCTACAAATTAGACGACGTCCATGACTGTATGAACGTATGCAGGGCCCAGTTGTTCAAAGCTTGGATAGCTTAACCCTGGGTTAAGCGAAATTTTCAAACCACAATATTTTTAGATATACAACTTTTTAGGTGATTATTTTATTGAACATTATGAAAATATGCCATATTGTATCCAAAAATGCATTTTAATTGCCGTACAATCATTAAGTATAGAAAATATTGAAGTTACAAAATTTCACTTAACCCCGGGTTAAGCTAACCAAGCTTTAAACAACTGGGCCCAGTATGTCAATAATAAGAGTAATAGATGATTATACTTGTATATACATATACGACATACGCATGCACGCACACATACACATATATTTTGACATTTACTCGCATAACACCGAAGGTCGTACTCGTTTAGGAAACATTTCACTATCAATTTAATTGTGTGTCATTCACACCATTACAAGACATTTATACTATTAGATTGAACTTCTTTAAAAAAGGTTTAAATGGAAATATATATAGTCATAACTGATGTCTTTCGATCTAAAAACCTTTTCAGATTCTAAAAAAACACTCTTCAACAACTAATGGATAATTTACATAGTTGCACACACTTTGTCATTGTATTACAATTAAAACACCAACAAACACTATCAAGTGCTTTAAAAACGATGCAACTTTATAATATGTAATTCTTTTCTTTGTTTCAGGTGCAATCTTTGACGGAAACTCAAAAGATATAAAATATGCATTTGAACAACAAATTAACTTCTTAAATAATAAAATAGAAGGTATCAAGTTAAAGCCAGAGATTCAAGTGTTGGATGCCACAGATAGTTTTGCTGTTAGTAACGCAAGTAAGATGTTAATATTGTTGTGTGTATAATCCCAAAAAGTATTATATAGTCAAAAATTGCAGGGTGATCCAAAGCGCGGAACCGTATGACAATGTACATGTACCTTCTACTACTTCAAGTTAAATGTTGAATTAATCGGTCGTTAATCAGTAGTTAGCTTAAAGTCCAATCTGTCATATAAAAGCCACAAGACGGCTTTAGGGCAGGATTTATATAAGTCAGTACATGTACATGATTCGCATCAGAGAACCCTTTTTCAAAATTTCACAGTCGTCAATGAATTATTAATACATTTAATTTTCAAAATGTAATTTTCAAAACGTGTTAGTTATATGCAATTTGATAAGAATAAGTTCAACTGCCAAAAAATTAAAATTTGGGAATAATGCACATCATACACATGCTTCTGTATTAATTCACCATCAGCAGATAGTCTATTGTTGCGTTGTAATTTGATAGTTTCATTATACAAATATTTATTATGATATGTTTTGTTTGCGGAACAACAAATTTCTACTCATAATCAGTCTAATACGTGTCATCTACTAATAAAACTGAACCCCGTATATAATATAATATAATATGTGTGTATATATGTGGCATTAAACCTCATTAAACTCATATGACCAAACACCTGTCACATGGACACTTCATTGTCCGGCACTGCTAATGACAGACGTCATCAAACTGGTTCACTCCATGAGATGATGAATGATCAGTACTACGTACATAATCGTTGTATTTGTTTGCTGCATAATAAATGGAATGTTTGTCAAACTTGTATGGTAACAATGAAAACTGGAACAAATAAAATCACTGCCCCATTTAACATTATTATCCGGGCTTAATATAAAAAATGGCATGATAAATAAAATGTAAATATAAGAAACGAATTTCCAAATGGACTTCAAATATTCATACATGTATTCGTTGCAATAGTCAATAGTAGATACAGGTAGAAACATGAAGAACGGCTATTACATCTATGCATGATAAACTTTATGATGAATCATTTTGGTATCTAGATACTGAACGTGATTCTCGGCAAAATGAACTGCCCTGGAACGTTCAGTGAGCATTGACAAGAAAACAATACGAAATGGTGTAAACGGAAAATATATGTGACATTTTCACAAAGAGAATTTTAGTGCATGTACTCTGCGACATGAAAACTAGGGTATTTTTGTGTTTAAGTGTAGTGCTGGTAGTTGTAACAGTATGTAGCACTGACAAATTAACAACCTTAGCGGTGAGTTAAATTAGGTACAATCATCGATCTCTGCAAAGTTGAATGATTTCTTAAAATGAGTTTTATTATTATTAAGACATCAGCCGCTGTATTATTCCAGAGTTTTACAAGAGTGAGTTTGGAATAAGCGTGTACGCATAGTGTTGTTTGTTGTTTTTTTCGTGAAGATACAACACATGCTGTTAATGGAATTCGACAGTGTAAGTGTGTACTTCCGTACAAAGCTGTCAATATTGATAGAATAATTTGAAGAATGTTCACCGTATAATTAGATAAGGAACGCAGTACTGACGACGAACCAATAATGATCATATGTTCGTAAATTATTTAATGACAGCACGTAATGTAATACGAAGAGGCTAAACATAAGTGAATCCTGGAAAGTAAATATGGACAACTTAGCAGCAATGCTTACAAAACCCTAGATGTTCTCAGGAAAAAAGGCTGTTTATTAATGAGTGTCCGAAGTAGGACATAATAATAGCTTTACAACCTACTTGTGTTATTAATTCTTGTATATGCCTCTGATGGTTGCAATGTAAAAGTGTGTAGTATTTAAATACCGATATTAAGAATTACGAGAAGATTCGTCAAAACGGGATTACTAGGACATCCTTCCTGACAGCCGATATGACAGTAATGGATCAGACCCTTGTACTGTACACTTGGACAGTCTTCCTGACAGTCGATGTGACAGTAATGAATCAAACCCTTGTATGGTACACTATGACAGCCTTCCTGACAGTCAAAGTGACAGTAATGGATCAGACCCTTGTATGGCACACTGGGACAGCCTTCCTGATAGTCGATGTGACAGTAATAGATCAGACCCTTGTATGGTACACTGGTTCATGTGACAGTAATGGACCAGACCCATGCGTGGCACACTGGGACAGCCTTTCTGATAGTCAATGTGACAGTAATGGATAAGACACTTGTATGGTACACTGGTTCATGCAACAGTAATGGATCAGACCCTTGTATGGTACACTGGTTCATGTGACAGTAATGGATCAGACCCTTGTATGGTACACTGGGACAGCCTTTCTGATAGTCGATGTGACAGTTATGGATCAGACCCTTGTATGGTATACTGGGACAGCCTTTCTGATAGTCGATGTGACAGTAATGGATCAGACCCTTGTATGGTACACTGGTTCATGTGACAGTAATGGATCAGACCCTTGTGTGGCACACTGGGACAGCCTTTCTGATCGTCGATGTGACAGTAATGGATCAGACCCTTGTATGGTACACTGGTTCATGTGACAGTAATGGATCAGACCCTTGTATGGTACACTGGGACAGCCTTTCTGATAGTCGATGTGACAGTAATGGATCAGACCCTTGTATGGTACACTGGTTTATGTGACAGTAATGTATCAGATCCCTGTTTGGTACACTGGTTCATTCGGAGGTGTGAAGATGTTACACAAGTTTAAGAAAGATGGTTAAACGGATATCACACTCGAACCTTACCTCTGATAAAATGGCGGAATAACGAGGTTAAGTTGCCTGAACCAACCAAAGAAATGTCTACATATACTCGTTCTTCCGACAGGTCTTGAATAACAACAATCACTAACATTCACCATACGGGCGGTTTCAATGTAAAACACCATAAAAAATACTAAACTAGGCGGCGGTGTATATAGCTATAAATAATTGTAATCTATATTTTTAAATATTCTGTAATCGAACGGCTGTGGCACCATTCAATAGACATGTTTCATTTACTATCTTAAATTTAGTCTGGCTTAATTATAAAATGAATAATAAGAAGATGACGAATAATAATAGGAAAAAGAAAAAGAAAAAAGGAAGAAAAAGTAAAATCGCTCCAATAGTTACATATGCAACCATATACGTTTATACAAAAAAAAATGTTTGAGGTGGTTTATTATATAAGATGGCTAAGTATCAGAGGTCGACGAGCTCCTCTTTGTTTATATAGTGTTACATACTGTGAACAGTTCGTCGTTCCTTCAGGAAGTTTAATATAGCTTTATCCACGTATACAACTGCATGTCATATAAATAATATATCAGATAATGACTTAAACCAGCTTAAACCAAATTGAATTATTAAGAAAACTTAATAACATTTAATAATTTAACCAAATATTTGCAACCAGATTCCAGAACATTGTCAGAGCAAGTACTAATGTAGAAAAATAGTGTACTTAACACTTCGGTACACACTGACACGTGCATTGAAAATAATGCACGTTTACATTTGTGGCCAGTAAAGTTATTTAACCAAATTCCTAAGACAAATTTAATACGTCCAATTAACCATTTAGTCTACATCGTATACACATGGACAGGTTGATAATATTAAGTTATAAGAACGTCACGTGACTAGTGGGCGGATAATTGTTATCGCGTGCTTGGGTCAATGGAAGGTTCGTGACAAAACACATGGTTGCCGAAGTGACTACAAAGCACTTAAATATTTGCACGTGTATAAAACGATTCGGTTTATGACATTACCAAACATAGGCCAAGTTCTGTATATGTTTTGTTTATTAATATATCAATAACTCTTTATAATATGACTGTTTTATTTCACAATATCTCTCATATTTTATTGTAATGACACTCTAACGTGCAGTCCTACACAATTTATGATATGGAATACATTTGTTTGACCCGTACACAAAGACGTTTGTTTTGTGTTCTCTCCTGGGAGCTGAGCTAACTGTGATAAAGAGTTTCTCCTACTTTCTTGAAAGTAATTTCATACTTGGTCAATAATCATCTGTACAAGGCAAAACGATGTCGAGAATTGATATTCCGAGTCATGAAATTATATTTGTTGCCGGTATTGATTTTCATAAGACACTCACATGCTCTTTGCCATTATACATAACGAAAGTAATTACGCCGTTTCCTTTAAATATATTGTACGTCAGTTGTTTTCCTTTCATCCATATGAATAATAAATTCAAAGAAGTCTCGAGTACCTCACGACATTAAAATGATTAAGACATATTATACAGATTTATTTAGGCTTTAATCAGCGCGTCTTTCATCAACAATATTATTCAGTGACGATAAGAAAATAAAATGACATGCAGTAAATAATAATTTATAGATACATGGAACACACATTTGGTCTCTATGACTCTTGAATTTAAGTTTTACACTTATAACCACATTACAACATGTGTATGACACTTTATCGTCATAACATGACCACAATACGCCATGTGTATGACACTTTACCGTCATGAAACGACCACATTACGCCATGTGGATGACACTTAATTGTCATAACAAGATCACATTACGCCATGTGTTTGACTTTTTTACGTCATAAAACGATTACGTTACGCCATGTGTTTGACACTTTACCATTATAACACGACCACATTACGACATGAGTATGACACTTTACCGTCATAAAAACGACCACATAACGCTATGTGTTTGGCACTCTACCGTCAAAACACGACCACATTGCGCCATGTGTTTGACACTTTACCGTCCTAACACAACCACATTACGAAATGTGTTTGACACTTAACCGTTATAAAAAAATCGCATTACGTCATGTGTTTGACACTTTACCGTCATGACAAGACCCTATTACGCCATGTGTATGACACTTTACCGTCATAACACGACCACATTACGTCATGCGTATGACACTTTACCGTCATAAAAACGACCACATTACGCTATGTGTTTGACACACTACCGTCATAACACGATCATATTGCGTCATGTGTTTGACACTTTACCGTCCTAACACGATCACATTACGCCATGTGTTTGACACGTTACCGTTATAAAGAAAATCGCATTACGTCATGTGCTTGACACTTAACCGTCATTACACGACCAAATTACGTCATGTGTATAACACTTTACCGGCATAACACGATCACATTACGTCATGTGTTTGACACTTGAGCGTCATAAAACGACTACATAACGCCATGCGTTTGACACTTTAGCGTCATTACACGATCACATTATGCCATGTGTTTGACACTTTACCGTCATAAAACGACCGCATTACGACATATGTTTGAAACTGTATCGTCATGAAACGACTACATTACGCAACGTGTTTGATACTTTACCGTCATAACACGACCACATACGCCATGTATTTGACACTTTACCATCATAAGTGTCAATTCCCTATTTGACATTTTACCATCATAAGTGTAAATTCCCTAAACGCATAACTATAATATATAATCTAAAATATGTTGAAAATGACCATAAACTATAAGATGAATTGTCATATGAAATAGCCTGAGTTTTGAAAATTGATATACGATTTAATATAATATATCATAGTTATATATATATACACACACACACACACACATATATAAGTTTTTGTGGTAGTTTTGTGTTTAAATGTTACATATCCTGTTGGTGTAAGCCTATCATTGATATTTGTATTTTATTTTATACTTAAGTTTTATTTTTTTCATTTATTGAAGGACATAAATGAAAGGAGTGAAACTTACATTTGATTGTTTGTCGACCTTTGCACTTCTAAAATATGATGACAAAAGTAGGGGTCATGTGTCATCTAAGAGATTTCTTTTATGTTTTTTTTGTACACAGTTGGATATAAACGTTAAAAGTTTTGTATTCATACCCCAATTTCCTAGCATAATTTCTTTTCTAAATTTACAATGCTTACATGACAATACTTTCAAAATGTTTAAAATACATCAATGGTACCATTCATATTAACAAAAATGAGCATTGAAATGAAGAAAAAAAATAAAGGAGAAGAAACGAGGAGTATAATGCAAATTCCCCAACAGTAGAATGTTCAGCTTTAAATGGTGATTCTTTGCCTGCATGTCAATATTGAGAAGTAATGTCATGCTGTTGTAGTTCACATACAAGTAGCGGTGTCTTTTTAATGGTCACTTATATGTTAAACAATAGCGCTGAACATGTAAAAAATAGATGCCAGTAGAAACAACTAATAGACGTTACGCAAAGGTATGCAGCAGTAATCTTAAAGAGAGATATTAAACTCCCTTGCAACGTCTTTGTTAGTTGTGGGACAATCCCATACCCACTCTCATGGTAAAACTCGATATTATTGTATGTGAAGGCTATTGAAAGAGATCGTCCCCGAGAGATTGAAGTTCATTACAGTTCACAAGCATTTTCTTCGGTAGAAACGTTTGGTAACACCATGTAGTGGAATAATACGCACCATTCAAAGTATTCTGACAACTTGACAAGCGTTCTTGTCTATTATTGATTTTTTTTTTATTTATTTGCACATATGTAGACACACTTCTCATGGTTATAATATATGATTTCCGGTTGTTGTGAAAAAAATCAGCGGACTCAAAAAAGGGAATATAACATGATGCGATATAAAACTGGAACAAAATAAACACAGAAACTATAATTCAACTGAACATTCAACATTAACTATATGTTATAACTTTTCGTTTAAATCAAGTGTCAAAGGTAAAGATTGATTGTAATATAAATGTCTCAAGCATAATTGTTATACGTTTAATGTGTATATCAAATATATTTTAAGTTTACTTTCCAACGATAGGTTTTATAAATGAAAAAATAAACAAAGAATAATAAAACATAAAAATGAGAAATATCTAGACTACAAGTATAAAATAGATTTTCATGTGTGTGTTTTTTTTAATTAATATTGATATTTGTTATTGAAATATATTGGTAATTTTACTGTTTAATTTAAAGCTGTTGGGGTGGTATTAAAGTGGATCATAAAAAAATTCAATAAAGCCAACATTGTGTTATGAATATACATGTGTATACATTACTATCAATAAACGTAATTAATGCATTATACGCCATATACGAGTACATTGAACTATAGTCAAATTGTACGTAAACCATGTACCCTCTTTTACGAAGTTCACTGGAGAAACGTACTACTGCCTCTTGTATCAATTGTACTCATTAATTATGTAATGCCACTTTCATTTAATAGGGTATGTGCAAGACAACCACCATACGCTTATATATAGGATAACATTCTAATTGATCACATGACCAACCGGTGACCAACCCATGACAAATGATTCTCTACTATCAATCAAATACGTGAAAACCCAATACGATATTGTTTTAAAAAAGTGTATTTGGTTTATACGTCATTATATACAGTATGTTAAGATGTAACCAACCACATTAGGGGTGTTTTTGTAGTTCTTTCAATTTGTCACAATGGAAGCACTAGATTATTGTGTAATTTATTCACTTACTAGGTATAAGATGACTAGATAAATTTCGTGTCATGTTACCTACAAAACATCCCTAATACGGTATGTTCATTCTATGCATGAAATGACGTAGTTTTACAATTATAGCGTAATGTATCTATACATGCATGCACTCAGGAATATGAAACATACAGAACATACAGATGACACGACCGTGCACTACTAGATGTGGCTGTTATTGAGTCTCAGCTCCAAGCTAACATAAAGGATTTTAAATTGTGATGTAATGATAACATCCTGTTTATAAGTGCCAGTGAAACATTTCGAATGACTAAAGGATCTAAATTTGATATATAAAGTAAAAACACACTAGCTTTAAATTTAGACAACAGTGTCATTCAAACGATTGAAGTTCAAAATATTTAAAACATACAAATTGATCAAAGTTTGGGTTAGGAAAAACAAATATGTCAAACTATTACAAGAAGAAATACTTCTTATGACAGTGATATTGAAATACAAAAATCGGTATAAAAAAGTTCTTTAATGCACAAATATCACCATTGTTTGACCACTAGTGTATTATATTAGTCAATGCTCAGAAATTGTCAAAGTACTTGAAAGTATCTATACATCTTTCTAATGTGATTGATATTATTGTAGCACCTGTTTATGTTTTAGAGCATTTCTTTTAAAAAATGATAAGATACAATGTCCAAACAATATTTTACTGTTTGATTTGTTTCAGCGTGCATATAATAAATACATGGAAAATTAAAATTCGAGAAAATTAAATGTTGTCCCTGTCGCGTATGACCATTTTGAGGTGATTGACACTGCAAAGCTTAATCCCGACGATATAAGCAGCGATATACATTTGGCAACGGTCCGGCAAAAATGGAAGGAACAACAACGAAAACACTGGATTTACCATAGATCTGAAGTTGAATTGACTACACTTTCCAAACAAACGTTTACTGCTCTTCAATGGCTTTCTCTTCACAAACGAGTTAGATATCAATGCATGCGTAATGATCTACAATTCAATACAGTATCAAGCGCCAAACTCGTATACAAACACTTTGTTATTAAAATATTTTGCAAAACATGGAAACAACTGAAAATCGTTTACCATTGATATAATACATACTCTTAAGATTCTACACGAAATCTTACGATAAGCAATATTCAACAGTCGGTCGTACAGAATGACAAAACATTTTCAAATTCAATACACCATTAAAAGTTTTTGAGTAACATGCATTTTTTAGCATCGTTGAAGGCAAAGATGGCGTCTTCTAGTAAGCAGTTGCTATACGTTAATGCCTTAGAATTTCATTAAATCTAATCAAATGTGCAACGAAGAACATATTTAGATACTTTAAGTGATCAACTTGTTTGTGACATCTGAATTATAAATGATGACACCTTTGACCAAATTTTTTTTTAAGCAGAATTCTAAATTTAGGATGTATATATATATATATATATATATATATATATATATATATATATATTTGAAGTATATTATCTTAAAGCGATATGGAAAAAATAAAAGTATAGCATGTGAGTAATCATTAATCTTTAAGTCTTTAACTGGATCCTAATCATATAAAGCTATCATTTGATTTGTATTTTGTCCGTCTAGTACAGATGTGTTGCTTGTAAAACCATAGTATATAAGTCATGGTTGACACAAAATTTATTTGGTTTGGCTGATGCCTTGATATTGTGTCACTGGTTTACATTGTAGCTAGGTGCAGTCGCCGTAGTCTGGTTTGTGCATTTATGTCTGGTTATTCGCAAATAATTATCTCCATATACATATACATATACATATACATATGTGTATCATGTTGTATGTCTAACATGTTTTGACTTACATTGATATATTGTTGACATAGCAAAGGCATTCCACAGTGGTATGACAAAGAGAAAAATGAAAACTTTAAAAGGTCATGTAAGATCTTCTACAATATATTAAGAATAATGAAGAGCCTAATAGTACACAAGGTATTTTAGTTTTAGTACTTCAATAATTTCTTAAGAAAATTGCTAAACTAATATTAAATAATATAATCAAATTGTGTATTTTATGAAATGAGAAATGTAATCACACACAAATATAAATATATAGTATATGTTAGAACAATCAAAATGTAATAAATAAAACAAAACATGTAATACAATTATTATATTCATTTTCATGGTATTTCACCGCATCTTAACGTTTTCAATGACGGGAGTATACGTTTTTATAAAAGAATAAAACTTACTGTAACGAGATTTTACTTAAAAACAAATTGTTTTATTTATTCTGTTGATAACATAGGTATTGATCACAACAACTAATTGTATAAATACTTTATTATGTCAACGTACAAATTGCTGTAAGTACATGTAACAACATGTATCAGGGCGCCATGTAAAATTTGAATGAACTAAGATAACTAAAGAAAATGGCCCGCATTTTTAAACGTAAACACAAAAATATTAGTTGAATCAATATAGGCACATTCGTATTAGTTCACATTGCTTAATGCATTTCAATGTCGATTCAAATATTGAAAAAATTTCTCTAATGAATGACCCAGATGTTCTTTCAAAAATTCTAATTATGTATTGAAACACTGTCCGAGATCAAATTTGGTACCGTACCTTCGTAAAACAATTATATCAATTAATTGAAAAATATAATGTGCAATTAGAGCCTTTGGTTAAGCACATTTTGCTTCCTCGTCTATTGCATGGATAGAAAAAACCGTTCAGTTTAGATGAGCTTTTCCAGGGTTTCCCGCTAATATCCCCATTAATCAACCAAATTAATTAGTATTTTTCTTCATTCTTCCATAATGTTTACAAATGAATAAAAATATCATCATGTTTATCTTTTTAATTCAATATATGATATATTCGATGATGTTCAGTTTTGAAATAAATAGAAATTAATATTCATGTAATTATTCCCCATGTTGTCTCCTTTATTTAAGTTTAATATGAACAGATATACCACAAATCTTATATGCAGATGTGTTCATGTTCTCGTGATGTCTGCATATTGTGGAGCAATTGCCCTATTTAAATAAGGCATTAGACAACATCGATAAATCATCATACGAACTGAGGTTTAGGAAATAAATCGACGTCCCCAGAATTGCAGAACTTCATTTCCACAGTATCAATTATATCTTATATCTAAACGTGCCATCTTGCCATTATCAAACCATAATCAAATCGGTAGATGGTACCTTAGTACAATGGTTTTATTTGTTATTTACTAAAATAACAATTAAGAACAACACCATGTGTAAGTAAACATATGAACAAAACAGAATATCTTTTATTTCGTAATATACATGTAGTACATTGCACAAAAAAATTGAAAAGGTCATCATGACCCGTGATCAAACTTTTCAAAATAATGTTATTGCATATACATACGAAAGGAGGATATACTTAAATTGAGTGGTTGCAACTATAATTGTTTTTGATTTTTTCATATATATCATACTAACAGTATTACAAACAATGCACCACTTTGAAACATTTGTGTTGGCATATTTATGTTAAAATGATTTACTCACCAATCTCTGATATAATCATCTAGGGTGTATATATTGCATTTTATCAGTATAAACTTATACACTTTTATTTATTTAATCTACAATGGATTCCTGTCCATGACCATTGACTCGTTTTTCAGTTTAAATGCTGTAAATGTATGTATGTATGTAAACATACATGTTCTTTTAATATGTTTGTTGTCAGTATGTAACAATTTAATAGTTTTAAGCATACTTTGGTTGATATAATGATAACTATTAAATAAAAAAAGATCTTAAATTCATATATAAATTGCATTCATATACAAATGTATCCTTTAGAACTCCGCATGTATTTCATAATCTATCTTTGAATGTTGTGGTTGGTTCCATGCTTCCATGTACCTTTTTCTACATTAAGCTTTCGTCTCTGTGTTGGATATTTCTTCCACTATCAATAACATTTTGAATTGATAAATCAATAATAGTAATAGGCTCAGCTTGTTCCAAGTATCGATTCAACGATGAGCTACAGTCTACAAAATCTTTAATTGTTACATCATTTATAAACTTATCTTTGTAATCAGAAGTTCATGTATAATACACATCAATATGGTCACTTTCATTTCCAGGTGAAATATTGGTTTCAACACTGCTTTCAATTTTACATCGTAAAGGAAAGTCTAGTTAACAGTTATCCGATAATGTATTGGCCATGTTCATATTGTGTAATTGTTAAGCTAATACGTGATCATCAGTATACTATACATAACTTGACTTGACCGGCGCTTCTTTCATATAAATACAAGCACATAGTTTTAACTTCACATACCCTACCATTTGCATTCCGCATTCTTATTTATTTTAAAATTTCAATCAGTAAATATCCATTTGAGTTTGAATGTATATCTTGGGATGTTCTATACAATGTATTCATCAGGTAATACGTTTCGAATGAAAAAAAGACATTTAGTCATCAGTTAGATAAACATGCAAACTTTAACAGATGAGTTACAATCTCAAATAACCATGTGTGACCAGTATAAGCAAATTCGTTCAACGTTATTATTGTCTTTGGTCTAATTTGAATACATTTAAAAATATCATGGCCTCCGATATTACAAAAAATTAAACCAATTTGTCGGAAGTTGTATATTTTGCCTTCCAATTTATACTAAATATTTAGTTTTCAGTCTTCATGATCAGTCTTATAATTGAAGTAAAGTAATAACATAACTATGATTGTTAAATCATACTAAATCAATATTTATTAACTTTATCTTTCATTCTGGTAACCTTTTTTTGCTAAACAATACTGTTGTTATGTTGGTCAATCGCATTATCTTGGACCCGAGAACAAATTGTAAGAATCGAAAATATATAACAGCATTAAAATAAGGTCTAGGTCATTAATATGCTATAAATTCAACGGTATGTGAGGTATTTACAAACTGCATTGTTTTACTTACTTACTCTACCTTCGGTTGCGCAAGTTTTAAAATTACTGAATACATAACCCTGTATTTGTATTGTCTTAAAAACAAGACATTCATTACCAAGATTTTGGTCAACATTTAGTTCTTTCCTTTTTAAATAAGAACAAGGTAAGCCAGAAATATTGATAAGACAAAAACGGTAAATGTTAGCCTTTAATCATGTTAGCTCATTTCATGTGTCTTATCTTCTAATGATATTCTCTTTTTAAATATATAATTATATCCTCTATAACATTCCTTTCATCATATAAACCTTTCCCTCTAATTAATTCTTTCATTTTCCGTATTTAATATAAGATATTTAGGTTGCGCTGTTGAAATACTTAGTTTTGGTATTCTTTTACATTACTTATACGTTGTATGGCGCTACGGTTAAATGTTTTGATTTTATCTTCTTTCTCTATCATATACATTCTACACACGATCATTCTCGTATAATACACGCTATGATTATATTATGTTTTAAACATTTTTTTTTCCATGTAGTTTTTTTATTCAGATATATAAGTTCTAATTGAAACAGTTCGTTTAAGTATGTGTGTGCATGTGTGCCATAACGGCTTGCACTGTATATAACACCTAGTCCTCTTTGCCGTAGTGTATGTCTGTATATTAGTTGGTGGTCCACCACTAAATCCATACGTAATATCATACCTTAGGCTAATTTGACAAGTTTAAAATATAGTAAACAAAAAAGAGTCTTATATACAGAAATGTTAATTTGATTAACGTGTTTTTTAATTGCGTTTAATTAAAGATTTACCGATAAGTAACTTAGAATATTTTATGGTTATGATTATCACTGAATACATTAACACACACACGCACGCACGCACGCACGCACGCACGCACGCACGCACGCACGCACACACATATATATATATATATATATATACAATATACATATACATAAGTATAGTTATAGTGACTATAATTTTTTAATATTTTAACTATCGCTGATGATGTACACCACACTGTAACAGGAGCGACAATGAGACGCATGGTATTGCCATGGAAACTTAAATGGAAGGATATTATAAAATCAATATAATAATGCTTTTGTGTGATTTTTTGTGTGTTGCTTTGAAACGTGTTTCTGATAAGTGTTAGTGCACCATTTTGTCTAGAGGAACTCGCGGAGAAGCTTTCCGGTACGACGATATGATTTATACATCCAGACATATAATTTTCATGCCCGATCAATAACGCGCAAGTAAATTACTGTACAGTGGAAATTTTAAACACGATACAGAATTGTGGGAATATATATTATTTTTAAAAAACAAATAAGTATATTGAAAGTGTTGACCTTTTTCATTACCCTAAATAAAAAATCTCAATTTACTCGAGTTTGCTGCTATTTACGTTGAACTATGTGCATCCTACCTGTATGTGATTTGTGTTCGAGTCCCGCTATGTCCAGAAACTTCACATGAGAATGTTAGTGAGTTACTTGTGGAATCATGTGGTTCTTCTAAGATTAATTCTTAGGTCTTCCTCCATCAATAAAACTGGATATGCGAAAATGGAGTTAAACCCCGGTCCTATGATTTTTGACAATAGAATTATATTTTGTATAAAATGTAGACAAGGTATATCATTTATAAATAAATGCTGACAATGTTGAAAATGTATATGCGGATGAAATGTTATATTATTTTATGTTTATCTGAATATTTAGTTTTTATAATACATTGTTCCTAATGTTCGGTTTGCACTTAGATAATGAGAGAAACAAACGCAAATGTTACATAAAAACTGTAAAAAAGCTTTATTTCCCATACTTGTTTGAAATTCTCTTTGGATTCAGTATTACAGAAATGATGTTATGGAATATTTTATTATGTAGTGATGCACTTACGTTCATTTTAAAATGAAATCCTCATACCCAATTAATTTTAACTAATAGCAATTCATTCAGTTGGAAGTAACGTTATCAAAATTATGTAGCGATCGTATACTGTCTGTTTAAAGCCAACGATGGACACAGAATTACGTTTCGAGTCGGAGGCACGACTTTAGAAAACGCAGTATATACCAAAAGCTGTATAACATAACAATAAATTAAGTAAAAAATCCAAATTAAAATATTTTAAGACAATGTATGAATAAAAACAATAATGATAACCATTCATAACGAGACTACATATTTTCATAATTTAGCATTTCACATCCGTAAGAAATGTTGTTTGTATAATATACAATTAAATCAATTAAAATTAAATATGAAATGGTCATGATTATATGTACACTTATATTTAAGTTAGCTCTTTATTGGAGAGCAATAAATGTACACACATAGTTTTTAGTACTCTACATAAGTTCCAATATTTACTTTAGTTTTCAGATAATACTTGTAATAAACAAATGCACTTAGCTTAGATTTACAATTAAATGATTTCCTTTCTGATAATATAATTTATGTTCGATACATAATATTATATCGGATAAGCAGATAAAAATCATGTTTTTGTTATCGTAAAATAAATTTTAACAGAATATAACACACTGTGAATTAAACTGTAAACAGTTTCTAATCAAATACAAGTACCATTTACATTAATATGCATAATATTATGTATGAACCGATACAGTCTTAAAGTTCAATTGAGTATGAAATCAAAGTGCATTTTTAAACGACATTGCCTTTCTCATATTAGATGCATTTGCGATGAATTGTTAAGATTTAACATAGTATATTTGATGAAATTAATATCTCTAAGATTTAACCGTACAACTTTTAGTTGTACGCATTTGCTTATATAGTTCTCTCTAAAAGTACCATGAGCTTTACATTTAATGGTAAAATGCATTTCATCTTCCACAACATTCTCATCACAATATATATATATATAAAGTACATATTTTCTCTCTAGTCTTTGTATATCTGTTTCAAATTCAAGTTATAAGTCGATAAGAATCTTAATTACGCAACTTTTTGTATATACTTTCCAGAGTCAAAAAGCGTTTTGGTATTTTTGTATAACAACAATTTAAGCTTGTTTAAATTATACAATCTTGAACTCTTTGTTCGAACATAAATACAAATAAATAGATGTTTCCCATTTCTTTAGGATGTTTCCAAACTTCATTAAAACCGTATTCAGATAATAAAGAATATACATTTCCCTCCCTTATTTTAAAACAACTTTCACGTTAAAATTAACTATGTCGGTCCTCAAGACCATGCGTGTGTGATAATAAAGAAAAGTTCATGTCAAGGCCAATGATACTTAAATTGGTGTACAAGCTGTATCACTGTATCTCTGCAATGGATTTTGAATGTACCATATACCGCGTAGCCATACAGTGTTTTAAGTAAATGATTTAGATACTGTGTGCACACATATAAAAGTAAATATTTCAAAGTTTGTATTAAGTATACAGTATTATTTAAGATAAAACAAAAAGCACTAAGCAGTACTTTATCTACAAACCAAATCTAACATAGACTTTCTTTTTAATGTATATATATATATATATATATATATATATATATATATATATATATATATATACATATCTATATTTCAGTGTGTTCGTTACTCAAAAAAGGTGTGTATGGAATCATTGGAATATCGAATGCATCGGCTTTATCTACAATACAGTCATACAGTAATACATTCAAAGTGCCTTTTCTAGCTCTAAGCATGGCACAGAATTTATCCAACCATGGTCCCTTCCAACTGTTCATGAGACCTATGTATATTAATGGTTTGTTGGAATTCATCATTAAAAATGGATGGAACAACATACTCTATATCTATGATACTGATGAAGGTAAGTCTCTTCATTTACATATTGTAATGTGTGTTTGTAAACTATCAAGTTTCTTTATGCATTATAGTGGTACTTTAAACAAATAAGTGGAGCTGCACCTGAAATAAGAACAACAAACTTAATGTGAAGACTTTGAATTTGATTTGAATTCGAAGTAGTTTAAAACTTTTAAATTATCAAAAGGTATCCTATATTGCATATTATTCTTGGTCATTTGAACAAATCTCTTTCTAAAATTTTACTTTTCAGATATATTTCATGTGTTAATTAAAAAACACCAAGCATAAAATAAGGCTCATTAGTCATTATATTTTCAAAATTGCAATAACTCTAACACAAAATGAATAATGACATAATATTGATTTAACAAAGAAAATAGAAATACTAAAAATGTTATAGATTACTGAACGTCTATAAATGCTACTGTTTTTTTTATTTACCCACTTTAATATACACATTCTCAGTTTCTGTGTTTTCGTCAGTTTTCGACGCTTTCGGTAGCTTGGGCGTTCATTAATCGCGCGTGGTAAATTCTAAATTCATAAAGATTAAGACATGGCGTATATATAATAAATATTAATGAATTCATATTGACTTGTTCTATTGGAAATTTATTGTTTTTTAAGCAATATCTATGTTTGAATATGCAGCTGTCAAAATGTGACACTAACTTTGATAAAATGAAATTCAGACATTTTCATATTTGTTTATGATTTTCCTTATTTATTTTCATATGACTGCGAGCTGTTAATGTCAAGCAGTAATAACGTAAAACACACTGATATTTATTTTATAATTTATCATTGTTGCATGAATAAAGTAAAGATATATGTTTTCATTGCGCTATAGTACAGTACAGAATTTAAATACTATAGTTTCAAAACATTTCACATTGAATTGTAACTTGATATTAAGGTGATATTAAGAATTATAACACATTTATTTAGACAATATTCTCTGAATATAAGCATTTTTTAAACTCCATACCTACACACCTATTTTTTTAAAAACAAGTTTATCGACAGCACCAACCTTGAATAATGAATTTTATAATGTAACAGATTCGGAACTTTTCGACTTATGTGTTAATTAATTATTTTAGCCATGCATGGATTACCTGTTATCTAAATCATCAGCTGAAATTGTGCCTCTTATATTCTTTGTATTGCTACCATCTCTTGTCTTAGTGCACCTTTTATGAAACTCAAGATGTTTATTTCCATTGGTGAATTTCAGATCTATATTTTCAAACTGAAACTGTCTGGCTTCATACCTGGCACTCAAACTAAAACGCTTTCTAAAGTTATAATATAAGGCAGATAGTAAACCCCTCGGAGTGCTGTTATTAAAGGCACCTAACTCAAACATTTGGAACACTTCCTCATGTGTGATATGTTCACATTTGTTCGGGAGTCTTCCACGGCCCTGCCTCTTCAATTCCACATTCTTGGCAGAAAGAACTGCCATGTTGTTAGTGAACACCCGGTCCTTCAGTGACGCCGTATACCCCTATTTTTAAAATACCTTTTAACGCTGTTTTATACCTTCAAGGGATGAGGGCTCGTTATTTGATCCATTGGCTTTCCTTATGCCAATAAACAATTTTGCAAGAAAATCAATCAGATGGTTCGCTGGAATGTTATATAAAGACCTCGGCTGCTCCTTATTGTCAAACAACCATCTTTAAACATTTAGTTCATCTCGCTTCGTGCTGTTCTCCGTGTTTTTCTATTTCTGGTCTGATATACGAGGGGGGATCAGAAAGTTCGTAGACGTTTGCCATTACTTATTTATATCAATTATACAATGCACAATAGTGTTATTGTATTTGAAATAAATGTATATGGGACATTTTTTGAAAATTTTAGCATGATACATCAATCTTTAAAAACATAAGGCGCTATTCAAAGCATAGCAATTAGATATGTCGGAGCAAAAGGATGACGTTGTTTTCAACCAAAAACGTTGTCAATATTTTAAATTTACTGAGTAAATCCTTCTCAAAACACTATCCCCCGAGATCTTTACGTATTTGCCACCATTTACACCATTGAGTGAACATGTTAACGAAATCAAAAGATGGTATACTTGACACAATGCTCTTTTTTAATGACTGATTCCCGGCCAGCTCAAAAAAATTGTCACTTTTGTGACATTTAAACACTAAAGACCTTAAAACATTTACGGAACTGCGGTATGCTGCGTGCTATTCCATTTTCAAGTGCCCCGATGTCATTTTGTTTCAAACAAAATAGCATACCGTAAAATAACAATATTGACGTCATTTTGAAATGCGCGTAAATGGTGCCATTTTTTTTAAAGGATTTACATAAGCATACAATACAGCAAGCATTGATATTTTTTTAATAAAAAATAAAACCCGTTTTGGCAACACCATGTTTATTTGAAAAGTAGAAGTAGGAAAAAAAACTGCTCCGACTACGTTAATCGGCGTTTCCATATTTACTATAGAAAATAAACGAATGATTAAAAGTTATCTTTTTTTGCAAAATTAATGCAAATATATAACGGCACAGACTACCTTAGAATCATTAGAATACAATGATAAATAATAAAGTATGGTAAAAGTCTACCAACTTTCTGAGCAACCCCCACCCACCCGCACCGCCCGACCCTCTGTTACATCATCCACGTTTACATCGTGTAAGTCTCTACTATTACCTGCACCGACGTTGCCTTGAAATGACTTAAAAGTTAATAAACATCTTCAGGTGAACGTCCTTGAAATATAACGTCAACAAACGAATTTGTCGTTGCCATTTTTTGACGTTTTGACAGATGGTGCGTTATTTTGTTAATGTTTTGAAATTAGTACAGGCGCATTAATTTAATCAATATCCGTAGTCAGGCGTAAAATCTTAGAAAATTAAAGTGTTGTAATGTAATTTTAATGTGAAAAATGAAACTATGCAATAAAATACCTTACTTACTTATAAGTGCAAGAGTAAACATTAATATAATGAAGAAATTTAAATTTACAAACGAATAGCTCTCTGACATTTCAAAATTATGTTTTCTACTAAATTGTAATGTTGATTATTGACAGGACTAATACGTTTGCAGCAGCTATTCCAAGCAGTAAATAAACGCGAACATGCGCTTGACATCGACGTTAAGAGAGTCACAGACACGATTAATTGCTTCGAAACGCTGAAAGATATCCATTTCACGAAAGAAAAAAGCAATATAAGGGTTTTTCTTGATATACCAACGGAACGTGCAGAAGATGTCATTATACGAGTGGTAAATATGTTACTGTTATAGTTTTAAAATAATCAATACATTTTTTTCTGATAACGGTGGTAAAGTATATATCAAATGTGTCATTTGTGCTGATAAAGTCATTTAGTTTTTAGATTTAAAAATGGGATTTGTTTCAAAATATATATAAAAACGTGAAAGTTTTAACTATAACAGTTTTTGACTATAATCTGAATTTGATGATACATTACAAGATACAAAAATGATACAAACATGAAATTGATAATGGCTTTCGTATCATTTTTGTTATGCCCACATGCAGAAAAACAATGCTGTTATCAGCTAAATGTCCAATATATTTAGCATTGAATATCTTTCCTGTCTTGTTTGCTAGAGTTTGATTTAAAGGGAATGGCGAACTAAGGTTATCACTCAATTTAATCATGTATGTCTGTACTGTGTTATGTTGTTATGTTTGCCAATGACCTGTATAATATATAAATAAACTTTTGAATAGATCGCCTATGTTTCGTGATATTTAACAAAGCGCATTTCATCATGACATTTAGATATATCCAGACTCAGTTTAAATATAAATAGTTTTATTACAACGTTATCTAACCGTCTAAAAGACAAATGTATTATTCAATTGCGTGCAAGTATGGCATGTTGTACTTCTGTGTATTTATTTATCAAAATGAAAGTAACTTTTGAAAGGTCTTATTGCCTTATTTTGTTGATAACACCATATACTAATAAATATTATATGTATATTATTGCAAGCATTAGATTATCATCTCATAAACTATATAGATACAATAAAGATATGAAATGAAATGCACGATAAACTGCCGAAAGGCCGTAAGTTTATTAAAAAATAAATAGAAAAACACATCAGTGATAGATGTTAAATAAGTTAAACTATTTCACATAAAAGTTCAACATCATACAAACTTAAAATATTGTCTGGTTTTGTAAGAATTTACACTTGGAATAATGTTCAAGAATGCAGCAAAACTAACCACAATATGAAAAGGTTATTAACTGAGATAGATGGCTCTTTGTGATATTTTGCTATGGTTCGATTTATCAAAAGGCACACATGTTAATGACCACTTTAGCATATGTGTTATTGAAATTTTCTTTACGGAATTAGCAAAATCTAGTTTAAAAAAATCATTAAACTATTATTATTGTACTTATCTATTTGGTTTTCTTTTCTCTTTTTGTCATCATATGGTATTTTTATTTAATCAGGGCCTTTGAGATATATCATCTTCTACATTAATCATTTAATTATAAAGTGTATTGTTTCCGTGACCTTAATTAACGAATTGTATACGACTAAATTCATGAGCTTGTTGTTTTGAAATCGATGCATCTACCAATGTAACATTCGCTGCACTTTTGTAGATGTTTAACACACACACACACACACACACACACACACACACACACATATATATATACACAGTTACTTGTTTGTGGATATTTTTTTTCATTATAATTCGCTAAGGAAACATTGTAACAAAACTTATAATTAATATTGATGTTTGACCATATCATCTAGGTTTTTGGCACTGCTGTCACAATTGCTGATAAATATGCCTGATTTGCTTAAACTATACCATGTAAAGGCAAGCATACTTTTAAAGTGTTATTATATACATGTATAGTATCACGTTGTATAGCCTTTTGTATACATTATGCTGCTCAAATATACTTAACAGTGCCAGATCACCGGGTTATACCAGGTGTATTCCTCGTGCATTTATTACACTACTTTATGTCTATATGTTGCGATGATTAACACCAGGCATTATCTGATTCTTTAACAACGCCCGTTAAATATGTAAAAAGCATTTCTATTAACTTAATATTGTATGAAAGATATTTGCATATTCGCATATTTGGAGGATACTTTCACTGATATATCGTTGTATTGTTTTTCTTACAGAAAAATGACCCAGAGGTTTTGAACTATAAGTTTCACTTTCTTCTAGGAGAATTGGTAAGCAATATTAATGTTTAAAATACTGCAAATCCACATTTTCAGTACTTAACATGATTTAAATAATATTACTGATTCATATTCATTAAAAATTGCAAACAATGTTAATTTAAATAAACCGGTCGAAATATCTTCATCTCATATAATTTAAAAACATAAGTTTCTACCAGTTCAAAGAAGACTCATGCTTTGGTTTTAGTTCAAGAATCAGTAAGCAGTTGATCACTCACATATATGTTTCTGCATTATAATGATTATCTAAGATAAGAAATATAAGTATTGGTATAGCACACGCAAACACATTGTCTTTCTCAGATATAGGATACATTTTTAAAATAATCTGGAATATAAGCCATACAGAAATTCGTCCCCTTCCTGCAATATATTCGTTCAAAATAAACTACGGAAAGTTTATTTTTAAATCATCAAAACTATAACTTTACTACAACAATTCCTATCCTGTGTTTATGTTTGCAGATTTCCTTTTGAATTTTTGTTACTAACAATTATCACTGCTTGGTATAAAAACATTGCTATATGTACATGTTCTTGTACATATAAAGTATATATGCAAATACATGTTTATGCAAATATAAGCAAAAATGTATTTTAAAATGTCTGGGTGTTTGTCAATATGTCAGTTTGTGCTATTTTAAATGTAACTTATTTGAAAAGTATATGGACGCATGTTACATAAGTCTACATTGTAAGATAACATTTCGCATACGTTGTCATTATTTTATTGTTATTTTATTACTACAGAGGTTTATCATCATACTGGATTATTTATATTTACTATTTTATCCTATGGAATTGACAAACATTGATTTATTGCATTATTATTATCTGTTAAATTTTAAGTTCATGATGTTTTGCATGTATCAATTTATTTGAGTCAAAAGTAATTATATTAGTAATTAGTTCATATGTTTCCAATATTTAAACGTCTGTCTTCCATGTGTTCCATCCTCGGCCGTGTGATACCAAATATCGAAATATTGGCGCTACGCCTGTGTCTTGCTCTTCATTGTGCTTTTATCTCACTCGGAGCTGCTCATTAATCTCACTTAGAGCTGATTGGCGCTGCACATTATTATCTCGTGTGGCGTTTCACATTTGTATGATAGTTCTAAAGAATATCGGTCCTATATCAATTATATGCGACTGGGTGGGGTATCGAACCATGAGTGTGCAGTAGATTTTATGTGATAGCGCCTAACTAGAGTTTCAAGCAGACCTCGTCGTAACATGATTGAAAGCAAACTGAACTGTATGGCAATAAACAATTCATTAATAAATATGTATATGCCTTTACGTTTACAATCAAACATATTAAGTTAGACACAATTCAACTTCGAACACAGCATATATTATATAAATCCTCCTAGATGTATGCAAGAACTAGTGACCTTCCACAAGCAACTAGCAACATTTTTTGCTTGAGATAAATGAACCAAGCTGTATGCAACCAAACACGCTCGATAGTGAGCTACAAGTCTGTATACACAGTACCTTAGAACATTCGATAATGGTACAACTATTTCCCAATATGTATATTCGTGACGTCAAACATTCACCTACATTGATTGATTGATTGAATATTTAGCGTCATTTTTATGCCATCGAGGGCTAACAGACGATAAGTTAACCTAACCACTGTTTCCTAGGATTAACCAGTACTCGAGCACACCCCATGTCAGCAAGTAACTGATAACTTTCCCAATTGAATCAGTGGTGAGAGACGAATGATAATGAGATACAATGTCGTATATCAATCATCACGGAGACTGTTGCCGGGCGTCACTTACATGGAAGAATTAAAGTATTGTGTCGTTCATATCCCATGAATGCATAACCCGTGAAGGGTCATTGTTTGTCGGTTATATTTATTTTCTACGATAAAACAGTATAACTGAGACATTGTAGCAGTTTTTTTAATAACCTGGTTCCAGATTCTGCTGCAGGAATTTAAGATAACTATAATATACGCGGGGGATCTAAAAGCATTGTATGGACGAATTTTCTGTTCCAGTCACCGATTAAGATAAATATTGATACAATAATTCATTGGCCGAAATAAATTATAGGATTATTGCTAAATAGACATGGTGGTAAAGACTTGATTCAGTCAGTTGTATATAAATGGTTTCAACATTCCATAGACACGGACTTACCTTTAACGAGCAAAGTTTATATGTTCAACTGATGTAAATCTTAAGAAAATTCACATGACACGATATGCTATATTAAATGTACTATTTTCTTGAACATTGTATTTTTCATTTACATTGTTTTCTTACAGAGAATAGAAGAAATGAATCTTACTCATTTTGTAAATGGTGGAATCAATATCACAGGATTTCAACTTTTGAATTACACAAAATTGTCAAAACAGCATGTAAAAGAAGAAACTAGTTTACGCGAATGGAAGAAATGGGACTGGCCAAATGCGAAAGATCCGAAGAAAATACCTGTACGTACTTAGTTGGGTTCGCTTTATTACAGGTCAATAGTAATTAGATAAGTTATAGTTTACTATACGTCACTTAATGCCTATAATATCATATACAAGTTGTCCCGATTAGGTCCGTTGAATAGCTTGACTTGGAAAGCCTTATCTGCGAACATTGATTGGTCAGTTGCTTCAGGGAAAGTGTGAATGATGTCACAGTTTAGAAAGCGTTCAATTACTATGAATTGTCAGACAGGCATTGAATTTCCAGCGTTTTCAAAGTCTTTTAAACAAAAATGTATTTCAGTGAATGTTTTGCTTTTTTTTCACTAAATCACATTCACATACATTAAGTGATACTTTTATTATTAATGTTTCATAATTACAAAATATCCAAGATAAAAGCACAGTAAATATAATAATATATTGCGACGTCAGCCTACCTTTATATTAATGCTTTTGTAACAAAATTGAATAAATGAAGCATAGTTTTAGAACCAAAATAAAACTAGAGCGTGCTATGTCACTTTCAAGAATTGCAAATAACAGTATTGTTTTTAATTTGGTGAAATTAATCTTGACCTCTTTCTCCCGAAAACTTAACCCCATCCCCCAAACAAAATGAGTATTCCTTTTCTGACAATCATAACACCGCTCTTACTAAGATAGCATTGTTCTATTTGCATCATCAATTATTTTGACATAATATAAAATGTAATATTACACAAAATCCACCAACATTTTTTCTACTTTATTTTGATATAATGTAGATAAAATTGTGTATGCACATTCGATATGAAAGCATATTGGAAGCACTGCGCAACATAACAGACAAACATGGCTACCACTATATGCCCCCATTTTATAGCAGGGACAACCAAATTTCTAGTTGGGAAAATTGTAACAATTTTTACACTAAGGGTTTTTGTTACCTAAGAGTTGTCACAGCGGTCGTTGTTAAACAAGTCATGACAACTCTGATTTTTGGTGGTGATAATGATTTTTAAAACTACATCTTAAAGCTGTTTCACATGTTTTTTTTTTCTTAATTATATCATTATAATAGTAATCTTATATATTGTGATATATAACTTGAAGGTATAATAGAGTCAAAATTTACAGCGACATCCAAATGTTACACAGTTTGTAAATATTGTTTTAATCTATAACAGTGATATTGACAATGTCATATGATTGTTTTACAAGGCAACTTGACATGACAATGCCAAATATTTGTTTTACCCTGTAACAGTGACAGTGATTTTGACGATATGCTATAATTGTTTTACCCTGTAACAGTGATATTGACAATGTAATATAATTGTTTTACCCTGTTAAAGTGATATTGGCATTGTCATATAATTGAATATTAATTTTAATAATCTCTAACAATTATTATAGAATGACATGGTATAGTGCTATAGTTATGTTAAACTGTAAATGTTACATGTTTGTTCTTTGATGATACTTTAATAAAAAATATACAACCCATAATTTACAAAATTTTATCTTTATGTGATTCTCACTGAATAATTGTTTTCTATGATTATTTTCAGTTGGAACCAGCGCTTGTTATTGATGCAGTGGATTTATTTTTACGAGCGCTTAAGAAGCTAGATCGAAATCAGATTGGGTACAATAACCGTTACGGGTATCACCATGTTGGTATGCCAAACAACGTGAAGTGTACGGACAGCAGCTACGTATCACCTCACAATGGAACAAATATGATGGATATTCTAAAGAGTGACGAGGTACCTGTTTCATTTCATTTATTTATTGAGAAACAAGTAAAATGTAACCTCGATCATCAATACGTTTCTGTATGATACAAGTTATATGGCATTGTCGTTTCTTCGTGTGGAATTCACAATGTCATTTCCAATGCATTATAGTTTTTACAATATGTATGAAATTCAATTTTATTTTAGCAGAAATACCAGGCTTTGTAAATAAATGTAGGAAACAGCAGTCCGTATAATTAAGTCGGTAGGGCATACGCTCTGTCATCGAGACCCGGATTAGCTGCACATATCTCTGGTGATGTTACGTTGACACCTAGCGTTAGACAATGACCATACATGTAGATAGCCGCCTGAGTCTCTGGTCTCTAGATATATTCAAGGACGAATTTGTGAGAGTCGGTAGCGCGTCTGACAATCATTTCAGGGGACTTTGTTCGTATATAAGGAACACAACGTGGTCATAGCTACATAAACATGACAGAAAGAACATGCGCATGGCCTAATGTCAACTCCTGCATACAAAATATTGTAGAAACGGTTTCTAAATAAATAATAACTCATTTGCCAGCCACGTTCCCTGTTAAACCAGAAGCGTTAGTGCAAAACGTATTTACTGTCGGTCCATACGCATAGCACGAACTAATAAATAATAACGTAGCGGCGCGTATCATTTAAAAATCAATATGCCGACCAGCACGTTGATAAGTGATGTCCTTAAACATTTAATTGAAACAATTTGATGTCTATAATTGGTATATCCCGCTTTGTCTCCTGTTATTCCGGACTCGGTTCAAACGCACACCAGGAGTAATTGAAATATTATGTAAACGTGTTGTTCATTTTGTTACATTTCATCACATTGTTATAATAGATTATGTCGTTAATACTAAATCAATTTAGTTCGATTGGAAAGTAAGCTTAGAGTTAGTTTCTATGAATCGCTCTTGATTATTTTCTTGGGAAGAACAAGTAGTAAGTTGCCATGGTCATCGAGTACTGCCTTCGAAACCATGACATATGGTGCAAATAGAACAACAATCTTTCCTCCACATCCGCCGCACCTTTATATGTACATCATTCCAAGAACTGTTGATGTTCTTGCATAAATGCTTTTCGTTCAAAATCATCGCATTTCTAGTTTTCTTTGAGATTAATTGCTTTATGTTTACAGTTTATTTCATTTATTTTATGGCACATTTGTACTTTAAACCTGACGATTACTTATACAAATGTTATGAAACATAATGATGTGCCTTGCTCAGATTTGTCAGTAATAACAATGGTTTATGAAACATATTTGAGTTGCTATGACACATATGGTCCTTGGTTTTGTGACATATGCTTATTAATATGTTGCGTGCGTTAATGACCTTCATTGTTCACTTGTATCTTACTAAATAGCACATGTGTTCATAACTGTTATGGCACATGCGTATCTTATTGTCATGGCACACGTGTATTAACTTAAAAGCACATGTGCTCATTACTGTTATGGCACATGCGTATCTTATTGTCATTGCACACATGTATCTTCCTTAATAGAACATCTGCTCATAACTGTTATTACACATTCGTATCTTATTGTCGTGGCGCACGTGTATTTAACTAAATAACACATGTGCGCATAACTGTTATTACACATTCGTATCTTATTGTCGTGGCGCACGTGTATTTAACTAAATAACACATGTGCGCATAACTGTTATGACACATGCTTATCTTATTGTCATGACACACGTGTATCTTACTTAATAGCACATGTGCCCATAACTATTATGGCATTTGCGTATTGTATTGTAATGACACACGTGTATCTTACTCAAGAGCACATGTGTCCTTAACTGTTATGGCACATGCGTATCTTATTATCATGACACACGTGTATCTTATTTAATAGTACATGTGCTCATAACTGTAATGGTTGATGCGTATTTTATTGTAATGACACACGTGTATCTTGTTTAATAGCCTATGTGCTTATAACTGTCATGGCACATCCGTATCTTATTGTCATGGCATACTAGGTTACTGTTATGCCAGCATTTTGCCGTACTGTTAAGACTAAATGTATTTTATCGTTACTTTGCTGCCATGCAAATGAACACAAGTGAATATTGATGCTAAGGCATCATGTGTACCTTAATGTTAATGCTCATATGTTTCTTACTCTTCTTACATATGTGTACCTTTATGTTCAATCTGACCTAAGTACACGATCTTCATAAATGTAAGATGATGACGACCTATTCAAATTCTTCTTCTAAAATGACTTACCAATATTGAAGTGTTTTTTTTTTTGTTAACCAATCAGTGTACTCGTTTCAACAGCAGTTCTGCAAAACCTTCAATGTGGGTGTGGTTTCGGCCATGATGATCTTCGTGTGTTGGGGTACAGTAAAAAGTCCCGGTTTCTAAATCTTGTAGAAATCATTTACAAGTATTATTAATACATGGGCGCAGAAATATGGAATTTTCGTCGTAACAAGTATGAACGCGTGATAATCGCACAGGTCCAATTTTTCTTCGATTAAAATAGACTTCTTATTTCGTTTTTAAAAGCTTGAAAGCAAGCCTCTGGTTTACTGGCCGAACGGTCGTCTGAACGTGATCTTCTATGCGTCGTCGTCATATCCCATAGCGAAGGATATCCTTTAAATGAGATTGCCTGCTTGTTTGACAGATGTGTACCTTTCAATAGTTCCGTATATTTATCCCATACAACTGACCAGACGCGAGAACGATTGTCGCTCAACACACAATACACTAGGCGTTGTTTGTCGAGGTTAATACATGTTTATTTATAGATCGTAAGCGTGTCTGAGGACAATGGCGGCCTAGGTAACATTATCGATCGTTGATCGACTTGTTTGCTTGACAGCTGGCGTCTTGTCAATAGCTGACATAATGTAGCAGATATTTGCCCTTAAGATATATTATTCTCTTCTGCATCACTACTGTATCTGGCGTTCCTACATAAATAGTTTTACTATTCAAAGTAGTTTTCTATGAAAGTCAATATAGATTTATTTTATGCATCTTAATAGGTGCAATTCGATGGCCTGACTGGTAAAGTGAGCTTCGACAAAGATGGTTTAAGAAATAATGTTCAGTTACTTCTTTGTGACATAACTATTACCATGGGTTTGGCGGAGGTGAGTTGTTTGATGTTGTTCATATTATTGGGACAATGCTTTTTTCAATTTTGCAACAGCTTATACTCCATTATCCAGGCAACAGTGATAATTTACTGTCATTTAAACAAATCAAAATCATTAAAACGTTGCGATCGTATTGATTTAATATTTCTTTATTATGTATACATGAGTATGTAAGTGCACTACACTACACTACACTACACTACACTACACTACACTACACTACACTACACTACACTACACTACACTACACTACACTACACTACACTACACTACACTACACTACACTACACTACACTACACTACACTACACTACACTACACTACACTACACTACACTACACTACACTACACTACACTACACTACACTACACTACACTACACTACACTACACTACACTACACTACACTACACTACACTACACTACACTACACTACACTACACTACACTACACTACACTATACCGGTCTGTCGGTCGGTCAGTCCGTCTGTGGATTTTGTGATCGCTATTTCTCAGCAACTATGTCCTTTTCAACTTTTCAGACATTTTTGTGGTCCATATTTCTCGACAACCATTGGCTGGAATTCAGTAACACTTCACAAAAGTAACTTATACCAAGCGTATTTGTGCGTATCGTCGGCATGTTGCGCCCGTATATTTTTTCAATAAATTATTGCCTGTTAATTTTTCAGACATTTTTTGTGGTTGCTGTTTCTCGGCAATCATTGGCTTGAGTTAAATGACACTTCACAAAAGTCATTGGTTACTCTAATTTGTTCACTGTGTCAAAGCGGGCAACACAGGGATTCAATAACTGTGTCAGGGCGCCATCTGGCGATATTCATTACCTAGAGTAAAATTTCTAGTTACATATAGAGTCACATTTGCAAATCAATAGTGTATATATCAAACAACGGATTAACCTTCCATATACATTTATATTATTCCATAATATGATTTTGAAACATACTCACAAAGACAGCACACCTAATAAAACAAGGTATTTTCAAAGATTTAAAAACGCTATATAAACAAAGAAAAATGATATAGTAAAAGCCAACTAATTTTGCTCATGGGTCATTTTAACCAATTGCAAAATATTAAATATGATTTTATAAAGTCTAATGCGGATGGCCTTGACCACGCTCGACCATAGATAAGATCAATACATTATTTTACACACTTGAAACGTATATCAAATGCTTTGTATTTATTATTGTTTTCAGTTTTAAAAGTTCTGTTAAACCACTTTAATTACACACAACATTGTATATGTTTTAAGTGAATGATATAATACCTTAAGACATTAATGAATACATTGAAACTCGTCTTCCGAAACAGGGTTACTACATTTTGTGCAATATTTTTGTTTTTGAACTTTTCTGTTCTGTTCATACCGACCAGTTAACCTTCTAGAGCTTAAAATGCGACAGTGCACCATGTTTGTATAAAAACACCACCAACTTAATGAAAATGTAAATGTGTTTACATTTATAGTTTCAGATATAGTAAAACCCATAGTGATTAAATTACAATTTGATATTGGCAGTCAAATTTTAAACACCTTTGCTACATTCACTTAACACTAGCAAAGATGATTAACAATAAAATAATGAGTTTGCTTATATTCCCCAGTATTTCATCAAACGTATATATTTGTTTATGGACAGTGGATAGCGACCAACTTCACTATATATTTCCATGTAACATGTTGATATTACACAATTTTAGGTGACACCTTTCGACTATTTTAGAATCACAGTAAAATCAAACATCATGTCTTAACCCTTAACTTCATATAGATGCCTTTGGACACCTAATATAGACGCCTTTGGACACCTCTGATATAGAAGGCTTTTGAATTATTTGGTGAATTATGTTTATATTGACTGACAGAGTGGAAAACAGTGCAGGAAGTGCTCGTAACAAGCAATCTGAACACGTCCTGCACTGTTTTCAAAGTCCTTCTGTGATTGGTGCGGTAAAACACGTGTCTAAGGAGTAAAGGGTTGATTAGCCAGTCATGGGTAGGAGCAAATATGGCTTTAAACAGCAGCGGTTCGTTTTCTCTGAAAGCATAAACATGGGAAATAGTAAATGTGTCTGCTTGAGCCATGTGCCTGTTCAATAAATATGACCGCTTACACATGCGTTACTTAGAGTTGATTGAATTTTCAAAAGCATGAATTGTATAATTGCATATATTGGCTAAAAGAATACTTAAAGCAACTGCCCCAATGCATGTCGCAAACTTTTGATTCAAGGAAACTAGTTATATTGAAAACCGTTGCTATTTAATATATTAACACTTTCTAAAGCTGTGTAATTGTATGTTTACGTTTTGTCATGTTATTAAGTACACGTTAAGTACCATGACAACATTTTTGTTTTATAAAAAAAATAACGTGTAAACTCTGTTCCATATAATTAACGCTTTTTTGAAGTTATTGACACGTTTTACCTTGTACATGTTTATTCATATCACCAGAAAACAACATTAAAAATAATGTAACAGGAAGCAGGATTTAACTTCTGCTTAGGCCATATTGTTATATAAATATTGCGTCATGTCCTGAAAATAACAACAAAGGGAATAAAACCTTTACTGTTATACATGCCTTAGCCTTTGATTACAATTCCAATGTAATTCGTTTTTGCTAGTGATGCCTAGATTTTGAAACTGATACTATAATCTGTGTGATAACTACTATCATGAAACTATGCATTTTAAGATGGAAAAAGCACACAATAACACCCGTTTTCGATAACAACTTTTTGTAAAATCGCATTTAGAACATATATTGCAATAACCATGTACAACTCCATTTTACTATTTCCAATCCGAGCACCACTTAAAACAGCAGTGCTTTCAATATTGCAATGTATCATTAACGACTGGATATTTTAGAGAAACAGCTAACCAATGGTTTACCCCTATACATTTTAACAGGATCAAGACCGTTGTGTTAACAAAGGTTATACTATTATACAATCCCCGAGACAATGCTCTTGAAGACAACCCGTATTCAATATTTTCAAGATACCATTTACAAATCAACAATGTGGGAATATAAACACAATTAATCACACGATTCAGTAAAGTTTTCACCTGCACAGGCTGAGTACCATAGACTGAACCTGCGTAACTATTCAATATCGTTAATTTAGTTCACGTTGTAACGTCTTTTTCGTCAGAATTTAAAAAAAACTATAAATTGTTTTAGTAATGCACATTCCGGGATTATTATTTTACAACAGTATAATTAAATTAATTAAGGACCTCACTGCGATATAAAAGCTGCAAAATGGGTATGGAGTACGTTTTATATAATTATATACATGATTCAAATTAGAGACCTTTCAAAATGTCAAAGACCACTACAATGGACTTGTTATGATTTTGCATACTTAGTCTACTAGAATATTGTCAATACTTTAAATTGACAAATAAATATTTAAAACAATTGGTGCAATATGCAGTTTGAATTTTTTTTTAACTCAAGTTGCCAAACATTTGAAACTCGAGTGTTTGAGTTCATGCACTCTAAGAGCTGTGTTATACTATCTCAGCAGACTTGAAGCAGTTGACTGTAATGGTTTTATGTTATCACAATGTGCCATAACTAATAGGTAGGGAATACAGCTGTTGTACATTTGCCACTCCAACTGATAACTTCCTGCCGGGGCAGAAAGTTTGACGCAACGATACAAAAAACCTGGTCTGCTGATATTCTTGATCAAATATATTTTTTTATCTTAATAAATATTTTTACCTCATAATTGCATATAATGTTTATTAATCTACATTTGTCATTATCTTATCTAGTATAGCTATGATAACAGATTATTATGTTAAAAATGTTATGGATCGTTGTTTCCGTCGGCAAATACCTGCATAGCTGTGTTATTTATATGTGTATTAAACATGACTGTAAATCATGATCTGAAAAAGTCATAGTTATCGCTTTCCATTCTTGACTATTTTATTTCGTATAGTATAAATCATATTTTTACATAAATATTTAACACTGTTATCATTATATACGGATATGCGTTAATAATGTGTATACCACAAATTCGTTTAAGGGGAACAACTCGATTAGTTTTTCCATTCAAACCGAATATTGCAATAACTGAATTTGCAGTTGAGAAATATTTAATTTTCTTGTCAGTTTTTTTTTTGTGACAAATTGCATATCTTTAAGTTAAAATGGGTATTTGAAGTTTAATGATAATATTACTCCAGTATAAACGTATATTGTATAATCATATACAGTTTTAAATGTATAAGGATTAAACACATGATGGGTACCAATTGTTCCCAGTTAAATACAAAATAATTGCTTAAGATATATATTAATGGTGATATTTGTGATATTGCTCCCATATCGAACTTAAATACAAAGTGTTTCCTTCTGTTTTCACAAAGGCACATCCTTTATACATGATTATTTAGCTTCGGTCACAAATTTAAATAAAATGTCAGCCTTGTTGAGATTTGCGATTAATTACGATGTTAAGAAATTGATAAATACATACTTTAATGGCTTCGAGTTACATGTCCCGAGCAAAGTTTACATATACAACTTCCGGTGCCCATACTTTACAGGTGACATCCGTAATTTCTATCATGACCGTTCAGCAGTTGTAATACATTTCTTATCAACGAGTTATTTACAGGAAATCTACCATGGAACATAACTTTCTCTCTACTGAAAATTTGATTAAACGATATACATATTATTTACTCTAATATTGTATTGATAAATAGTATTGGCATTACTTCTTTGCACAATCCGACGATTTTCCCATAGTTTCGTTCTCTTTGTCTTTATGTTAGTAATATTAGGAAACGGATTTGTCTACTTGCCGACAAACCAATACGTGCATAACTGGAAAACATTTTAGCAACCTTTCTCAGAAGACCATTACTTACAAAAAATGGAGATACCATTACAACCATTTTAAAATTAGCGATGATCTTGAACTGTATTTAAATAATGCCTCAATCAGGAAATTTAGACATTCAATAGCTTAATTTAAAACTTCTTCCTACAATTTAAAAGTAGAAACTTAGAGGCATCATAATGGACATCAGAACTTACGCAGTGCAACACCAACGCTTTCTAGGACAAGTTTGAGTTTTTACTCTGCTGTTCTTCTTACTCGTTGTTGAGAATTCAATATATTCCAACAAAATATTTAACCACCCTACTGTACATAAAGTCAAAGGGTTTATGTTTTCAAATATTGATACACTTGTCCAAGCAGTTTCTAATAGAATTTAACTAATTAAAAGGAGTGTATCAGGATAAAACGCTATAAATGTCTTAAAAATAAAATAATTTGTCCAATTGGATAAAAAGCATCTCATTATCATAAATAACTATTAACCAAATAGTTTAGTATATTAAATCCACCAAAACGTGACAAAATTGATATGTAATTTGGAATGGTGAATTTGAAACGAAATCCCAATTTTAAAAATAGACAGCATTTAATACTGTTTTACGACATTCACATCGTTCATTCTGACTCTTTCCAAAATGAAACATATTTACTACGTGTTAATCTGTATAACGGATAAAATTGAAATCAAAATGAAATCACAGTACCCGTTTATTCCTCACAAAATACGTTGCCATTTAAAGCTGGGAATCTATTTTTGTCTTACCTAGGCGCGTAGCCAGTGTTAGGAAAGACCTTTTCAATAAATTGTTTTGCCATGTTTAAATACATGTACTTTGGCGATATGTTGTCAGTGATTTTATATAACCATGGACTATTGGAAAAAATGTGTTTAGACAATTTCAAAATTTGCAAAAAGCCTAATACATTCCCATTAAGAACTAAAACATTTGTTTATAACATTAAATCTGTCATTTCTCCTACTTGATATAGAGCATTGCATGTTATTATTATGCATACATTTTAAATAGTTCTAACATGTTTTCAATAGTGTTATGTTTTACATAAGGTAAATCATCGAGGCATCATATATTTTATGTAAGTAACAACATTACATGATTCAATCTTTTCCAACGTTGCGTATAATATGTATGCTTATATATTGTGTACTATATGTGTTTTGGGCTTGAAGCCAAATATTTCACACAAACTTTGTATTTTTGTATCTTCTTAATGTTCAAGATACATATGATTAAGTAGATAGGCGAATAAAGAATATTAAACTGGGCCGAGGCAAGGTTTATTTCTACAAGTATCAGGCAATATTTGGAGATTTTATACAGATACCTCATATTCGGCCACCGAGTATTCATATCCACAAATCAACAAACAACTAAAGGAGTCTTACTATATGTTTGTTACAGCTAGATCTACGTGTGTTGTATCAAATATAGATATAACACGAATGATTAACCAAAAAAAAGCTGTCTTACCCTACATTCATATTGCGGTCAAAAGCGATTTTGTAACAACACACGGACTGATAAAATAATGACAGATCTGGTATCAAAAACATAGTCAGCTTTATGTTTAAGTCGTAATGTATACATATGGAATAAACAGGTGATCCGAAAATCTTGTTCCACACAAGGATCCAAAGGTCAGACTTGATATGAGAAAGTTTGCAAGTTTCTTATGAAAAGGAATTAAGTTGGTTCCTCCACTTATAAAAAGATTTGTCATGTGTTAAAATACAGGCAACTGTTTATATTAGATTATCGAATGTAATGTTTTCATTAGAACTGATACAGAATATAAACCATATAGTACAGTATATATAAAAAAGTCAAACTAAGTTTTATTGATAATTCATATTTTTATCATATCTATCAAAATAGCCTCATATTGATATCCTATTAAGCAGTGATTATGTCCGGTTTATTTTAATATTGTTTGCTAGTAATATGACTATATATACATGTACCGTCCAGACTAAGTCGAGTGCGCCTAGCTACAATGTAATCCATAGATACAATATCTAAGCCTCTGCCAAACCAATGAATTTAAGATCAACCACGACTTATATACTATGGATTTACATGCAACACATCTGGACTGGACGGACAATTTACATACATGAACTGATAGCTTTATATGAGTAGGACCCAGGTTAGGAATCATGACTACTTATACGGTATCAAAAGGACACATTTAGAAATCCATTGGATCATGATTCATTTCATAAAGGGAGATAATTAAAATAATAACAACGGATTTTTGGGATCTTTTCAGGTGCTCATTCACAATGTATGATATATATATATATATATATATATATATATAAAGGGAGATAATTAAATTCACACCGACACCAAATTTATTGGTTTGGCAGAGGCCTTGATATTGTATCTATGGTTTGCATTGTAGCTAGGCGCACTCGCCGTAGTCTGGTCTGTACATTTATGTATTGGTTATTCACAAATAATTATCTCCACTTATAAAGAACATAATATGGATTATCTCATGTCTGAAAATACCGCAGCGTGGTCTAGTAGTAGAGCGTCCGCCTCGCATGCGGAAGGTCGTGGGTTCAATTTCCGATCAAGTCATACCAAAGACTTTAAAAACGGTACAAGAAGCTTCTTCGCGTTACGCTCAGCATAAGAGGACAGTTTTAGGTCGACCCGGTGTCAGTATAATATGACTGGGTGGGGTATCATACAATGTGTCTGCAGCATGATATTTCAGTGTGACAGCGCAAAAAATACTATCTTAAGTAGACACCGTCGCGATATGACTGAAACATTGATGAAAGCGACACTAGACACAATACAACAATAACAACAACTCATGTCTGAAAATACAAATTTGCAAACAGTTTCATTTTAGTTATTGCTGTATTTATACGCGTACAAACTTGATAAATTCGCTTATTAACCTCTAGAAGATTATGTACACATAACAACTGTAATTTTATCTTCATACGTAATTGACCTGACGCTAAAAGGTTATTGCTCCGTCCACCAATATAGATAGCTGATTGAATTATCGATTTGTTTGAATGACAGGCCGTTCCAGGTTATGTAGTATGCTAGTTAACTTCTAATTATCACGAATAACTTAAATTTAAAAATATCAGTACATCATATAAACATGCTCTTTGTTTTTAAGATTGGTATATGGTCACGTGATGGGGATCGCGACGAACTTAAAAAACAGGAACCAAATCGCAAGAAACAAGGAAACAAACAGGACCCCAACAGGAAAAGATATATAACAACTCTCGAGGTAAATCAAATAATTAGACAACAATACATTTAATAGTACTGAACATGATATTCTAATGCGGCTCGTATATATATGTAACGAAAATAATAACAACAACTCCTGAGCTTGAGTTTAAATGACACTTTAGCAATATGTGTGTACGTTGTCTTTATAATGTACTTAAGATCCTATATGTTCTCGTTTTAAAAGAACACACGGTATTGTCAAATAGATTTTACTCATGTTTGTGTAACAAATACATACTAACACGTATAAAAGTATAACCACATATATATAGTATCATTTATTTCAAGCGTTTCCGAAATTATATATATTACAAAATGTATCGGTCGTTTGGCACACTTTTGCCACGTCTGTCTTGCTACTTTAATGTATATGAGTAAAAATATTTTATAAAATGTATAAAATTATCTTTGTATTATTTATAGCGTACTGACATTGACTGATGACATTAAATCTATAAATCTACGCTACAACTCAACGTTTTTACATGGATTTTTTTTTATATTATATATGTCATAGGACGCTTATCGACAGTAATCCTTCTTAATAATAAAAATATAAGTTTGCATCCATATGCTGTAGACGAACTTTAAATTCAAACTTACAGCATATATTGGATACATTGTTTTCAGATATAGTGTTAAGCACATAGTTACCACATTTGTCATGTGACCTTTTGAAAACGTTTATTTTATTCTATATCTATAATCTAGTACTTATCTTTTGTTTTAAGCGACACATATGATAATGTCATGTAATATCTGAAACTAATAAGATAAGCCTAAATTCACCAATAATTTCATTCTGCAAATCCGACTCATATTAGTCTTTCCCAGAACCTGAAATATCCCGAATCAGGTCTGTTAACCACCAATAAAAAAGCAGGGAATTCTATGCCTGTCCCGTGATTCATAGCAATTGAACGCTTACTAAACAGTAAGGCCATTCAAACTTTCGGCTTTCCGAACTTTGCAATTAACGGACCTAATCGGGAGACCTGGGTCCATACTGCATATTATATTAAAATTCAATAAAAAAAAATACATTTACCATATGTTTTATTGATATTTTAATATAATCATTTTTTCTAAATAGTTGAATGTTATTAATATCGTAATGTTGAGCAATATTGAATTGGTGTCTGACTTATAAAATAATGGAAAAAACATAAATGCATCGTCCGATTCTCAGATTCAAAATCAACATTTGTTTAAAAGCTTCTAACATTGCTTACAAATGTTGATTTCAAGCTTTGTTTGTATAATTAAAAACGTTATTCTACAAAAAGCAAATGCATTTGGAATTAGATTTGTGATATATTGAGTACACTTAACTCATTGCTGAATGCAGGTCTAGGTCATGTTCTTTGTAATGTGTGTATTTTTATTTCTGGATACAAAGGAAGCGCCGTTTGTAATGTACAAGGATGAGGCTACAAAGGCACTGGCGCCAAGGTGTGGTCGAGAGAATTTCATAGGTTATTGCATTGATCTAGCCGATGCCATAGCTAAAGCATTGAAGTTTAATTATACAATTTGTCTGGTTCCCGATGGCGTATACGGAAGTCAGGAAGAAAATGGGTCATGGAGCGGAATGATTGGGCAGTTGGTGAATCAGGTACCCTGCACACTCTAGCCAACCAGCACACATGGCTTTTTTGATTATTTTTTTTACATCTCTCTTCTTCTACACGTAGTGCTGATGTCGTCCGGGATAAGTATAAACAAATCTAAATTGTATTGCATTACATATCAGCTATAGGATGGATAAAACATTACGTCATTTCCGGACAACGTTTGCAACGTGTATTTTATGACACGATCTTTTTATGATTTGGATTGAATTTTAGATGACAATTTGTACAAAAGGTCTGAATAACAACAACATGTGTTTTATAATTATACATCAGCTTGATAAAAGGCTTCGAGTTTGAAGTTGATGCTAAATTGTATGTATTCGCAAATTAATTGCTTCAAAATGTGTTTAAATTTAATTAATAATTATGTCATCTACAATTCAATTATCCAAACGATGCTTTATATTTGCATATTGTCTTTCTTTATTATTTACACATATTTCTGGATACAGGAGCCACCTTACTTGATGTACAAAGACCCGGAAACAAAAAAAAAAGGAATTCGATGCGGAACAGATATCTTCATTGGTTTTTGTGCAGATTTGGCAAAACGCGTGGCAGACATTGTGAAATATGATTATGAATTATGCTTAGTTAAAGATGGATTTTATGGTGCAAAACTGGATAACGGAACCTGGAACGGTATGATAGGGGAGCTAACACGAGATGTAAGTGATCCTATGAGTGCAAGATCTTATAAAGTATGTGATGTCTGCGCGTGTGGTATTAGTAGTGAATTAGAAATGTATTATTTTCCTCACAAGTGTAGTGAAATTGGACCGGAGCAGTAGTCGTTGCGGCAGTACAGCTGATGTAGTTTTCGTCTTTGGCACACGAATATTTTATCATAATCATAAGTCAATAACATTGGTTCTACCAAGGGAAGGGACTACAAACAAATTAATATAATCTCTGACATATGGTCTTAAACAAGTAATATAAAGCAGTTCAACTTTAATTGGGCTTTATCTCTATGTTACATGAACGTGGATTCTAGTTTCAGCCATAACTCGCATTGATATTTTTAAACAAATAACACAAATAATGAAATTTGAGTCACTGTACGCCATTGCACATGCAATAAATATGAACAACGTAGTATACGCATTCTTTTAATTAAACCACATGTGCACCCAATTAAAACCAAACTTGGCATATACCAGTATATATAAATTTAAAATTTAAACAAGCAATTATCCCGTACAGTGTACATATACATGAATATATGTTTCTAAACAAACAAACATTATACGAAACCAACAAAGGAACTTCTGGACGAGTATACATGTAATGTATCTTAATATGCAATTGGCAGACTCAAATCCCAAAATGTAATTCATGTATGTTATTTTTGCTGATATGCAATCATTAAGTGATTAATATATACTTACAGTTGCAATTCATATGCCACGTTGACTTTCAGTTAGTTTGTATAATACACCAAACATGTATGTGAGCGTAATTCATAAAACTTACACATATAGTAGGAGATACCGCTATATTGATAATTCTCATAATGAGCTTTTAAATAGCATTACTCTAAGCAAGGAAGCAAAACTATGTATTCAGCGTTCTCACTATTTAACTATGTTATATCTTTTATGATCGTAATGCATTTTTGAAAACAGATATTATGTAATTCAAAACAAATAAAGTGAGAATCAATTCAAAGATAAGCGAGAGTAATTTGAGTGTGCATGAATACAACCCAATAATACAAATATACATCGACATTTTGTACATGTTTGTTTGAAGGATATTTTTATCGCTTTGCATTTGCTTTTCTTATCTTAACGCGGATGTTTCCGTTTGATGCCTGCTGCGTATTTGTAAAGGAACAGAAGATGTTCAGAATTAATTATTGCATTTTACATAACCCCACGTTAAATCAATTCATGAATGATTTTAAAGCTTTAACTAGTTCTGGGTATTGTTCTTCTTCCTTATTCCTATACAAAATACCTTTCGATATGTATTCTGATCTTATCGAATACATTTACTTAATGATTCAAAAAAATAAGATGATCTATTGCACACGAATTACGTATAATGCCCGTACTTTCTTTTGAAACATCACTTTCTATTTCTGCATGGTTATTTAACATATTTCTTTACATTTATGCTTTGAAATTTTCTTTTTATCCAGATTTACATTTACAAATCTACACGAACTGAAAACGTGTGCATCATAGATTGATAATTCCAACTTCACTCTCATATATGTATTTAAAGCATTTTCGTTGGATAATGTCAATTTTTATTTTTCGATAAAAAACATGGCGCCGGACTCTTTTTTACGTTTCTCGCGTTAATAAAGATGCATCGATATTTTGATGATCAGTTTGATACGAACAAAATGATATACACAACGGTTCCATGCTTATTTTAATAATAAAATACAACAATTAAAACTGTTAGCAATTTTCTTCGGTTTATTGTTTGATTGATTTCGTTGGTTCGCGATTTTTAACTGGGTGCCACAATCAGACTAAATGTTGTTTTGAGAAACAGTGAAGTAGGTCATAATATGTTAATATTTTAAAAAGTACAATATCTTGTACCATTGAAAACAACCCTGGTTTACCGAACATGAAAATTCCAACATTTATTCCCGCCATTTTATTCGACAGGAAATAATGAAATAAAAACATGTAGTTGAAGTTCAGAAACAGATGATCGTGAGACAATGTTAATACTCAAACATTGCACGTAAAGGTCGTTTGAAACGTTCCAAATTCGAATTCCTCACGAATTCCTGAGCGCGGATTGATATGACCTTATTATTTCGTCATTTAACAATAAAACCACCATTGTTGCAGGGTTCTTTTGATAATGGAAACATTAACCGTTACGATGATATTGTGTATAAGATCTAGTGAATTTATTGTCAACCAATACAAACGTGACGTATTCCTACGCGTTTACATTGTAGCGGATAGTTTAAATTTTCATTCATTTGAGACGCCGGAACAAACCGAACACATGTATCATCATCAAGATTGGAATTATAAAGTTTTAATTTTTTCTGTTTTTTTATGCATTTGTAATGAATGTCGAACTTTATTTGATTTGTCCGTGATTCGACATTCTTTACACATGAATTTAAAACAGAAAAATGAATTTAATCCTATGTTTATAGCATTTGATATGATAAGTCATATCATAATACACTAATATTCAATATTCATTAACGTCTTTGATGTAAGAAATGTTTTTTATATTCTTTATTACATGTGTAGTAATACTAAAATTCTAATTTTAAAGATGACCATCATGTAGTAATACGTGATTTGAAAACAATGAAATTGATCACATAACATACCATTTAGGCAGATTATATCTTGAAATGTTTATAGAATAATACACGTGTTGTATTGTTATGGTGTCCCTGTCAAAAAATGTCATTTCTATCCGGCAGGTATTATTATATATCCCAGCTAAAACGTGTTATTTCGATCAAGCTGGTATTGTCATATTTTTATGCCAAAACATGTATGTTTTGTCCAGTAGATAGTGTTATGTATCCAGTCCAAACCATGTTAGTTATATTCAGCATAAAGTGTTATATATCGCTAAAAAGTCTACACTCTAATTTAAAGGAATTGCACATACATGTTGTACTATTTTAGAAAGTTTACATCTAAGAAGTTTAATACTAATATAAGAAAAACTCGCCCTCAAACGGTGTATACATAATGGTTATTTGCTTATAAATACCTTATTACGATGCCGTTTGTGACAAAAAGGTTGATCTTAACTTCATCTTTAGTCTGATCTTCATCAATTGAATTACATTTTTAATCATTTCATGATTTGAAATTCAGACTTCTTTGTTACTATCCAATCAAAATGTTTCTGATTTCCTTCTACAGGAAGTTGACATGGCAATTGCACCTATAACTATAACGTCTGTCAGAGAACGAGTCGTGGATTTTACCAAACCCTACATGAGCTTAGGTATCAGTATAATGATCAAAAAGACGGCGTTAAAAAAGTCGAATGTGTTCTCTTTCATGGACCCACTGTCGTACGAAATATGGATGTGTATAGTGTTTGCCTATATCGGAGTCAGTGTCGTTCTATTCCTCGTCAGTCGATTTAGGTGGGTGTTTAACATTGTTATTATTTATATCATTCCCTCATCGTAACCCTTGTTTTGTGAACACCCAATAAAGCGTATAAACTCCGTAGACGGAATTTCCGTTTTATTGTTTAAGTTTACACTTTGTAAAGTCGAAAGCTATGTATGATTGGTCCTGTTCCAGTAAAATCAGTAGTAACATATTTAAATGTGCCATACTGAAATTTAGAATTCGTCTCAAAGAACAGGTCAGACATAGACACATTGCTAGAAACACTTGAACATCTGTGAACTGTGTAACAAAGAAATTGAAGATGAATTTCATTTCGTATTGATATGCGACATATTTACACATATCAGAAAAGTACATATTGGAACATATTATTATAAAAAAACATATATGGACACGTTTATTGAACTGTTGATCACCACAAAAACAACAGTTATTAGATATATAATTAAAGCCATAAAACAATAATTTCTAAATTCTTATTTAACTATAATATAGAAACGTTTCATGTCATAATGCATACTTTAATGACTTGATAGCAATTACATTAGAAATTCTTTTCGGGTGGCTCGAACACTATATGTATGGTATGATGTTGAACAATAATTTGAAGCTCTAATGTACATCATTCATTCATATTAGTGTTCACATCGAGTATAATGTATATTGTTAGTTGTATATTGTGATGTCGAGCTAGGAAACATTATTATTTTTTTCAGTATTCTGTTTTAATATTAGGAAACTTGATATGATTGATCCCTTTAACACTTTATGTTTGGAGTTTGTTCCATAGTCAATGCCAATGTCTGATTGAATCCAGACTTGGTAAGCTCTGTCAGTAGCGCATCTAACTGTCAATCCAGGGATCGTGAGTTCGTATACTGACTTGGCCACAGTCTCCTTGATGATTGATATACGATATTGTGTCTCATCGCTTATTCAAGTGAGAAAGTTATCAGTTACTTGCAGAGATGGGGTGTGTTCGAGTACTGGTTAACCTTCCAGGATCCTGTTAAACATCGATGGCATTAAAATGACAGTAAATATTCAATCAATCAATATGATTGAACCCGCTAACACTCCTGAGGTTAAGTTTTCCATCTCATTGGGACTCACGTTTGATTGATTACATTTCCAATTCATGGTGGGATTTTATCCTAAACAAACATCGTCGTAATTCAAATATGGTACCGTTTATGTTCTATCTTGTGGTCAGTGGTAATGCTTGAATGGTCCACGAAAGGAGATTATGATGTTACTGGTTAGATACATGTTCACAAACACATATTTGATTGATTCAGATTTCTCTTCTTGGAAAAAGAGTTGTATTATTATCTATTGTCACTTTTGGTTGAAGCAGTCAATTTGCAGCCGATACCAACATTAATTTGATCCGCAAATAATAGTACATCGATGGGAAATTATCACGTTGTTTTACATGTACATATGTCTGATTGTCTCCACAATCACTAGATGAAATCACGTCCGAGATCACGTTTAATTGAGAATATCAAGCATGGATTCTGATAAATAATTCGATTATTAGCTAAATAAAAAAAATTCCATTTCTCACTTCTGACGTTTCCAAATACCAACGTTTTATGTAAACGTGTTATGTGAACAATTTCTGTATAATTTAGAAGTATTCCTGAAAAAAAAATGTTTTTACAACGATTTGAATCATAGTTGAGCTACGTCGTTTAATTTAAAATGCAAAATATGATTGCGACAGTAATTATATTTGTATTATATTTTAAAGCAGCTGTTGAATTGTTTTTATCAACTTACAGTCCCACCGAATGGCATGTTGACGACCGCACTAGTATAACCAACGACTTCACCATATCGAATAGTCTCTGGTACTCGCTAGGCGCATTTATGCAGCAAGGTTGTGATATATCCCCAAGGTAATCCGATGTTATAAGCAAAATTCTAATGTATACTCGTACATCACTCCCATCACTGATTGTTTTATTTGGATACTTTTCAGTTACAGTTAAGTGGACAAAGTCAGGGTTATGCGTGTTTTTTCGCGTATGCTGTAACAACTAGTTTAAGCTTTACTTTTTTTTCAAAACATAAACTGAGTCCCTTTTTTATATTTTACGACATTTTATTGTAGTACATGTAAATGGCATTTTAAAATGTTCCTAGTTTGTTTCTAATTGTTTTGATATTTTGATAGTGACTACTCCCAGGAGACAACACGTGTTCGGACAGATTTTTCATGTTTTTATTGTATTTGTATGCAGATTGTATTGATTATAAGGGGGAAACCTACTGCACGCATACTTGCGTTTCATTCTAAATGTAAACGTTACTGAAAATGAAGCTCAACCGTTCTGAGGTAATCTGAAAAATTACAGGTCGCACTGAAAATCACGTAATCAGCTTTTAAAACAATGTTCCGCACTGTTTTGTACAGGTGCGCGTTACGTAGTTTCCCACTCTTCGATTATGTTCGAAATGTGTTGACAACTTTTAATTTTACTTATTCAAAAAATATGTTTCATATTGAAAATATATTATCCCAGTTTAAAGTTATCCATTTTTGTCGAGACTTCTTTTAATATTTTATGATACGCTACTGCAGGTCCGTTTCCGGTAGGATTGTGGGTAGTGTGTGGTGGTTCTTTACTCTCATCATAATATCGTCATACACCGCCAACCTGGCTGCTTTTCTTACCGTGGAACGTATGTTAACACCAATAGAATCAGCCGAAGATTTAGCAAAACAGACGGATATCCAGTATGGAACATTGAAATCCGGGAGTACTTTAGATTTCTTTAAAGTACGTTTTTATCTAATATTTATTGTTTGTTATTTTGTTTTAAATCTTATTAATTAACAGTAGTAAAATCTATATTCGTCATGCTAATTCCGATTACAGTTATATTTAAATTGTTAAATAATTACAATTCTTAAAAGCGACAGGTGTTCTTTCCAGATGAGTGCTTCTACGTCTCCTACTGCTGAAGCCGTGCACAGCACATGTACAGTCCAAGAACTTTATTTAAAAAAATGCAAGGTTCTTACGGACTGTCGAATGTTTTACGCAGGTTTTGTTATATGTGATTCTATAGTATTATCATCAATGCAAATAAATGTCATATAATTATACACTGCTATATGCCACAGAACAATATATATTTTAATCAAATTGAAATACTTAAAGTAACATATTTTTCAAATTCCATTGTTGGACTTACTTTTTTACCGAAGACTATTTTTAGGCTGATTGTTAAAATATATATATATCAGAATATATTTTCGACATCTGTTTTTTAAATGTAAATGTTAAATATATGATTGATCAAAAGTATTAAATACAATATATTAACCGCAGTAACTGTTCTACATTTTGCATATGTTTTCAGTACTCAAAATTTGCAGTTCATGAGCGAATGTGGGCATATATGCAATCTGCCAGCCCAAGTGTGTTTGTTGATAACAGTCACGAGGGAGTCGCTAAAGTCAGAACCGAAAACTACGCCTATTTGATCGAATCCAATACCAATGATTACACTAATATGAGGAAACCATGTGACACGATGAAAGTAGGTCCAAATTTAGACTCGAAGGGTTATGGAATAGCAACACCTATAGGGTCAGATATGAGGTAATATTTCATTTCGTATTTGGAATTTAAAGAAACTCTTTAGAGTGCTTTATCGAATAATTGAATTTAAATGTAAATCTGTATATCATTTTTTAATAATACGAGCAATTGTTATTTTGCTGTTGCCATATATTCATTCAAAAGGTAGTGCATATCAAAGCACGTTGTCGAACGATTTGATATTTTGTATTTGAAAGTCCTCTACGTGCAAAGTCCATCCGCTTTTTATGGGTGGACATTCCGCACTCATTTCAGTGCGGAAGCCAAAACACACAAATTTATTTTTATTAAGATATGTATATAACTTACAAAAACACTTAACGGTTGTTAAAAAAAACACTTTATTTATGTCCATAACGTAAAGATATCCACAAAACTGCACATTTAACATATAAACAACTTAATTTTTAAGTACAATCCTACTTTAAAATCGTGTTTGTCAGTTATCACGTGACGTGTACCTTTTAAGCGTAAAAGCGATTTGAATAAAACACTGTAATGGTAGCTCTACGCGGTAAATTGGAAAGGCAATACTTGTGAGTTGAGGCAAATACGCATTATTTTCCGAACAAGTATTATTTCCTGTCACAATGTGTATTCAAATTAGACAAATCAACACTGAGTTTTGACAATATTCATCACTTTATGAAATTTAATAAATGTTATGTCTGTAGAAGAAATGTCGCCTGTACTTTATAAGTAGAAAAACAGATACATAATAAGATATTATAGCTTTTTTATGGACCTTTTTCACCTGTAATTGAATTTATTACTATCATGTTTACTGTGAATAAAATAGTGCTGCCTTTACACTTACATTTCCTTTGGCAAATTATGCAGCAGCAAACGCTGCATTCACACATATTACGGTCTTTCTTCGCATTGCTCCGATTTTGGAATATCGGTTATTTTCATGTGTTTTATCATCGTCTGCTACCGTTTTCATTAGATCTTTTGAAAGTATATTATGACAGCGGCAGAATGTTGTCCATCACGGCCACCCATTCCTACATATATCCCAAAACATTTTTAGGAGTTCATCAGTTGATGATAATGTCTATGTCAGGTTTATATACTCCCATGCTGAAAGTTAAGCGTGTGTTCATCAATCTCTGGTAATTTACTTTCATAATCGTTGAACGTATAGTTAATAAGCAAAACTAAATTTTCAAAAGATAATAACATGCGTCAACAGAGCACCATGATTAATTATGTACCATATCAATTTATGTACAACGCTTAGTCGATGTCAAGGACTTGACGCCAGTTCCTCGTAGCATACGTGACTATCGAGAATAGTCTTGTATTGTACTAATGAATTATGGTCAACGATACAAATATTTACTCGCGTAAATTGGTATTAATCAATATTGTAACTGGACAAATATTGCTATAACTTCGTCATGGATTTGTGGGTTGAAAAAAGCAATGCTTCAAGCACGGTTCTTTGGTTAGAAGACATCTGTTTCATGAATAATTTACTTAAAAACTTAATCTAGTTTTGACAGATTTAATTTATATTACATAATTAATACCAATGAAATCATACACAGTGTAACTGGAACCAGTCTAAAATCATGACCATCTGACTGCTTTCATAGGTTAAGGGTTTTAAGTTTTTAAGTATATGTTGATAAAGCCAGTACTTACTGCAACGAGATAAATATAACAGAAATGAACAAGTGATGTCAAATACAGAATTGAACTTAGAATTATTAATTGTAAAGAAATAACGATCACAACCGATATTTTGAACTTAAATGTGGCTTTTCACCTAATTATAAGTTTATATATTCTGTTTTAGTACTATATTAATGTATAATGCAGAATACATATTAAAATGCATATACAGTACAATGCTTTCATATCATTTAACTATACATATTTGTTTAGGGACAAATTAACTTTAGCTGTTCTGAAACTTCGAGAATCAGGAGACCTCGAAGAAATGCAAAAGGAATGGTGGGAAAAACGCTCGGAATGCCCACCTTCTGGCTCCACTGAGGTAACGTATCCATTGACAATCAATCGGAAATGACTGATATTAAATCATTAAAGTGCCATGTTTGTTTGAAGAATGCAGTGCATTTAATAAATAGTTCTACCAATCAAAATAAAATAAAATATAACACATGTTAGACTATTATTCTTTCCCAGAACCTGACATCTCCCGAGTCACGAATTAAAATGAAGGTGATTCTATGCCTGTCCCACAATTCATAGCAATGTAACGCTTTCTAAACTGTGACTTCATTGAAACTTTCACTTGAAGCAACTGATCAATCAACGTTCTCAACTTAGGCTTTCCCAATATGCTATTTAACGGGAGAGCTTGGTCCAATATACAGTCTAACACATATATTGCCTTCAAGTATATGTATATTTTAAATCAATGAATTAATAGTACAGTCTCACGAAAGCTATGTCAAATGTTATGTATGTGTTGTTAGTATATAAGCTGAATTGAATTTTTGTAATTAGTTGGGTAAAATACTAATATTATATGGGTAAATCATATGTTTTATGTTACTTAATATATTCTGTATAACAAATACGTCTATTTACTAAATATTTTATACATTTTTCCAAATTTAAGGTTTATAATGCTTATATCTGTCATGTGCAAAAATACTGCCAATTATATATATAATGATGAGAAACTGTAAAATTTAAGTCAATAAAATATCTATGTCTATACGAAGATTGATTGTTTATGCAAAACATATGCCAAAATTGTGTTGCTTTACAGTGGATTTCCTCGTATATTAATGTAACTAACTCTAAAGAAAGAGTATATCTTTTTACTTTAAATTTAAATAACGCATTTGCATGTATATAAACTCCAAAGTATTACTATGTTGGTTTTGTAAAATAGAAATAAAAAATACAAATATTGTCATTTTATATTTGTTCTCAAAATTATATTCAGGTTTCTCTCTTTTTTTCATTTTTGTTGGCATAAGAGGTATAAAAGAAGAAAGGATAGTATTTAAACATGTATGACCTTTTTGGGTCAGACGATTTATTTAAAAATAACAACAATTTATTAACAACAACGCATATGTACGTTTAATTTCAAACAGAGGCAGCACATTAAATATTGTGTTGTTAATGCAAGACAAAGAACCAAATATTTTACATTAAAAAAAATGTGCCACACAGAATAAATTGAATTAAAACTTTATTCAGCAATTATCGTGTGTGTAGTGTAAACGGTCTTTGATTAATTTGTATATAATATTATATTTCGTATGTATCTCGTATACATCTATATTCACTCAGTGTTTTTTTTTAAAAAGTTCATGGGAAGCCCAAATAGGTAACATGTCAGACATGCACCTATCTAACGCACACCATTTACTAAAGCTGGTTACATTACATTTATATTAGAGTTTACTGTTAATTTAAACACATTTCAGGCATAGGGCTTTTGACAGATATATGGCATATTCCGTTTTATATTGGTGGAGGAAGAACTCTGAATGAATATTGGGGCAACCACCGTCCTACCACAAGTAACTGGCAGTATTTATTATATAAAGTAATTGGAGCGAGCTTGACTCGAACCTATGACCTTAGCAGTAAGAGGCTAGTGGCCGTAGACTGCATTACACTTATTGTGGATGTTAGTAGTGTATTTTATGGATAATAAGACTATTTTTAGTTATATTGATACATTAGCTAGATATGCATTAATAAAAAACAATGCCATTCTTAAATAAAATTATATCATTATCTGAGAAAGTGTGACATTTAACCGCTGACAATGAGGATTCTACTGAGTTATATATAGATAATAACTCGTATTTTATTTTTCTGTTTACTGGGAAATATAACAACTATCTGCTCTTTTTACAGGACGGAGGCCAGACAGAACTGTCCCTGGATAACGTGGCCGGTATATTCTATATACTTGTTGCCGGTCTCATACTCTCAGTCCTCATTGCTTGTCTTGAGTTCTTATATAAATCAAAAATAGATTCCAAAAGATCAAGGGTAATGTATATATTTATTATCCAATATTTTGATAAGGCCAGATTTACACAAGATTTAAAATATCGTCCTATTTTAAACAAGTATATAGGGAAAACTCACTTTAAATGTCTTAAACATTGTATTTTAAAATGTATATTAAACATCTGACTATCATAACTTTGTACTAAACAAAAGGTCTGTTAAATTAGATCTATCAACAAATGACAAACAACGATATTATTTATCGGTGTATTTGACCGGTGTTAATCGGTGTATTTAATCGGTGTTAATCGGTGTATTAAATCGGTGATAATCGTTGTATTTAATCGGTGAAATCGGTGTATTTAAGCGGTGTAAATCGGTGTTTTAATCAGTGAATTAAATCGGGGTTAATAGGTGTTTTTAATCGGTGTATTTAAGTGGTGTAATCGGTGTAAACGGTGTACCTAACAGGTGTATTTAGTCAGTGTTGATCGGTGTATTTAATCAGTGTAAACGGTGTATCTAATAGGTGTTAATCAGTGTTTTAAATCAGTGTAAATCGATGTAACTAATCAGTGTTAATCAGTGTAATTAATCGGTGTTTATCGGTGTAATAAATTGGTGTTTATCGGTGCATTAAATAGGTGTTAATCGGTGTATTTAATTGGTGTTAATCGGTGTATTCAATCGGTGTAATTCGGTGTATTTAATAGGTGTAATCAATCGGTGTAATCGGTGTATTTAATCGGTGTTAATCGGTGTATTAAATCGGTGATAATCGTTGTATTTAATTGGTGAAATCGGTGTATTTAAGCGGTGTAAATCGGTGTTTTAATCAGTGAATTAAATCGGGGTTAATAGGTGTTTTTAATCGATGTATTTAAGTGGTGTTATCGGTGTAAACGGTGTACCTAACCGGTGTATTTAATCAGTGTTGATCGGAGTATTTAATCAGTGTAAACGGTGTATCTAATCAGTGTTAATCGGTGTTTTTAATCAGTGTAAATCGATGTAACTAATCAGTATTAATCAGTGTAATTAATTGGTATTTATCGGTGTAATTAATCTGTGTTTACAGGTGCATTAAATAGGTGTTAATCGGTGTATTTAATTGGTGTTAATCGGTGTATTCAATTGGTGTAATTCGGTGTACTTAATAGGTGTAATCAATCGGTGTAATCCGTGTATTTAATTGGTGTAATCGATGTATTTAATCGGTGTGAACAGTGTTTTTAATCGGTGTTAATCGGTGTATTTAATCGGTGTTGTTCGGTGTATTTAATCGGTGTTAATCGGTGTATTTAATCGGTGTAAACAGTGTTTTTAATTTGTGTAAATGTGTATATTTAATCGGTTTGAATCGGTGTATTCATTCGGTGTTAATCGTTGTATCTAATGGGTGTTAATCGGTGTATTTAATCGGTGTTAATCAATGTATTCAATCGCTGTTAATTGGTGCATCTAATAGATGTTAATCGGTGTATTGAATCGGTGTATTGAATCGGTATTAATCGGTGTATTCAATCGGTGTTAATCAGTGTATCTAATCGGTGTTAATCGGTGTATTTAATCGGTGTTTATCGATGTATTCAATCGGTGTTAATCGTTTCAAGGAAAGACACCACTTAAAGAGCAAAACCATTTATCTTCTTTTATATAGAATGAACATGTTTTCATGAATGACATACATTTCCTGAATTCTCATGACCGTTGGTACAATAATAACAACAGATATATTTCTTAAACGCGAATAAATTGTGTTTAAAATCTAAATTTACTGATTAGTAATTTTAATATGTAAACCAGCTGCTTTGCTGGGAGAGAATTATTGTAAAATATAGTCTCAAAAGTATATCTCGTCGATATCTGTCATTCAGTATTAGAACGGACGCTAGATATGTAATTATGAAGGTTTTATTTCTTCATTTTTTAAGTTAATTTTATATTAAAATTAACTAATAAAGCACTGTATGAAAAAAGATATTTGTTGCTATGAAAATTAACAAAAAAACTTATGTGATTCGAACTCAGTTGGAGCAAGCAACAAAGCTCAGTAATATCGACTATCATCATTATTATAGTTTTATGACCACTGTATTATTTTTTTAGAAATCATTTGGAACCGTTTTACGATGTAAAGCTCGTTTATCATTTCGTGGTTCCCTGGACAGAGATACGCCAGCAACCAGCACACCACTCAGAAAATCAATGTCTACAGTGAGTACCGACTGACAGGTTAAACTTTACTTCTCTTTACTTAGTTTAGAACCTGTCATGTTTTATTTCCTTTGTGTTAATTATACACCATTAACCTTGCTGATAGATGTCTTCATGTATTTGTGTGTGCTATGTACATTTTTTTAGTTTTGCATTATACAAACGGTGTGTATATTTATTGTATTACTTTGTAGAACTATAATAATTTGAGCTATTAATACGGAAGTCTACAATAGCGACCGTCAAGTTACTAGACATGGCCCATGCACTTTATATGCTGCAACAGTAACATTTTATTTATTAATACGGAAGTCTACAATACCGACCGTCAAGTTACTAGACATGGCCCATGCACTTTATATTCTGCAACAGTAACACTTTATTTATTAATACGGAAGTCTACAATACAGACCGTCAAGTTACTAGACATGGCCCATGCACTTTATATGCTGCAACAGTAACATTTTATTTATTAATACGGAAGTCTACAATACCGACCGTCAAGTTACTAGACATGGCCCATGCACTTTATATTCTGCAACAGTAAAACTTTATTTATTAATACGGAAGTCTACAATACCGACCGTCAAGTTACTAGACATGACCCATGCACTTTATCTTCTGCAACAGTAACACTTTATTTATTCTAATCGTTAGTTAAAAAGGCTTAGTGACAGTCAATTTAAACTACAGTAGAATTTCCATGACGACAAATTCGAGTAAAAGCTTGTTTGAGCAAGTATTGTTCAACATCATACTATACAAGTATCGAAACAGAGATTCGACCGGCACCAGATTAGCGGAACGAGCTATATACAGTGTTTAAGCCAACCGTCTTCGACCCAACGAAGTTCTATCGTATGTAATTATGTTTACACTGTGGGGTTTGTATACTTGGCGACTAGGATATATGGGGGTGGGGCGAGTTCAACAACGTTTGAACATGTTAATTTTAACAAATAAACCAATATCAAGTACACATTGCATTGGTTACAAAAAACGACTTCAGATCAAATACATTCTTATGGAACTTTTAGCGCAGTTATAGTGGGGGGAGGTATGTAATAATTAACGTACACTACTTTTAAGGTCACACTAGTATACGGCAAAAAAAAGACGTTAAACATGGCAGGTATCCAATGTATGACTTCTACTTTATTATGAATATGTAGTATTCGATCTTCATGTTTCGTTTCTATATATTATTTGATATTTCGGTATCACGACGTCAGGATAATGCGATTTTGTTATCAGAATACCATGTAACCAATGTGTCTGAGATACGATTCTTTACAGTGCCATATCTCATCACACTCTCTTAGACACCGTCGACATATCAGCGAAAAATAACATTTATACGCTACTGAAGTAACACACAAAAACAACTGTTACATCTCTATAAATTATGCTTTAAAGAACCTTTAAGGTTGTAACATACGTTATGTATAGCTCTTTATGTTTAGTATTCTGTTTAATATCTTACACATTTGTTGTTTTTTTCATAATGCATTTTGTGCTTTAGCTCACTTGTAGAAACCTCAAATGCATGTTTCGGGCGATCACACTGTAGCTCTCTTCCGTCTGCCTGTCCTAGTCGATGTTTTACTACAAACTAACTATTAATCATCACAAAGCCTTTATTAATGCTTAAATTTCACCAAACGATTAGTGGTCATGTAGGTGAAAAGTCGCTATTGGCCACGATGGAGTAGGGAAAGGGTGAATAATATTTGAAGACGGAAGCATCGACCACATAGAACGCAATCAAAAATGGAAACAGTTAAATTAAATGTTTCATGAGGGTTGATATGAAAAGCAACACCCCTCACCTTTAAACCGGTAAAATGGCTTCTCAAGAACAAACATAGCACATTATTACGTAGGTTATTACTATTTATTATAGCATTGTCTAGTAAAAAATGTCGACAATTTTTACTTTGAAATGGAAATAATGCTTTATATTTGAAAGCAGAGCATTTTTTTAAATAAAAAACGTCATGATATTGTTCATATTTGTCACAATATACATTTTGTCGTAATTTTAGTAATATATCCCATAAAGGATTTTTTTTAAAATAAGAAAAGTATTGAATTTGTAATATGGCATTACGGGTCTAGTAACAGATCAGCATCATATCATTATATATCATAGCGTTTATGATGACCGGTCAGTCATATGGTTTCATATTCAATCGTAATTTCCATATATTTATTAAAAACTTATAAGTGAAAATCAATTGAGCGACTTAAATCCATTTGAAATGCTGCTGTGCTTCTATTTTTTACATTTAAATTTTGTTTCTTTTCATTTCTTGTAATTTACAGCAATAAGTATTTACACCCCTTTCAATCAATTGCGTTATTCACAAAGTCGTATTCATGTCACTGTGGTATCCTGTAGATATATTGAGCCCTTCACAGTTCTGTTATGTGTTCTGTTAATTTTGTAATGTTTCTATGTATGTTATTGATGTTATGGTACATGTGTGCATTGTTATGAGTGGATGATAAATGAAGCTGTTATAGAACATGCGTTTCATTTTTATAAAGCTTAAAATTATCTTTATTTCATTAAATATTGGTTCTGCTTAGAGTCCTGCTTATACTTCTGTTGTCTTTAGTAACAGTTTAATCTATTATATGCTGCAACTGGCATTGCAATGGATATTAAAGGGATTATATTGACAAGTAACACAAACATGCTGTTAATCCAAACTTTTCCTGTATGCATGGTGCACAAAATAATGCTAATGTATTGACGTATAACCTTTATTTACTTGAAAGTAATCAAATTAACAGTAATTGAAAATTGGCAAAAACTTTAATACGTCCCGCAATAAAGTATTGCGCAATGTTTACATTGAACTCCGTAAACTTCCCGAGCAAACCCTAGAAAACGAGATCAGGAACGAGTCTTCACGATGTTATCCGATGAGTGATTGGAAACCCGAAAGCGATTCGTTGAAAATGGCGAATGTAAACAAAAACAAAAAAGTGGCTTCAGAAACCCGATGATTGTAATAAAGAGGTTATGCAATTAGACGCGTATATCTCTAAGTTATAAGTGTGTCTTCAATGTTGGGCGTGTGTATTTAGGATAGGTAATTGACGGTAATATACCAATATAATCCCTTTAAGATAAAACTACTATGCTAAATTTAAAATCTCGACTTTGAATTTTGAGAGGAAACGCATGTGCTACATATCAATATACGCGCATAATATATATATATATGATAACCACTTCACTAATATCATTGTACAGATGTATTCTCTGACTTCTTAGAGAGTCTTTCAGTGCACCATTTGTTTATTATGACTATAACATTTAGATCTCATCAAAAGTGCTAAGTCATATCAGAATCCTGTGTTATGTTGAAGCAAGGCGTCTATTCAACAAGTTTAGCTTCAACAGCTGCTGTGTTTGAATCAAAATATAAAGTATTATTACATTCAATACTTTTACAACTTATTACAAGGTTTGCTCTTAATTAGGATTAGGGTCTTCCAATACCAATCGGCCACGAAAGACCCACTTTCTAAACAGTGATATAAAAAACTGCTTACACTATAAAAACATGTTTGACCTAGTGATACACATTGAAACACATTATGATATTTCATGTCATGTGATGAATAATATTACAATTAAAATAATTGTCAAAACTGCACTATACCATTTTATCTATTTTTTTCATTTCTTTATATGTTATATTACAGTACACATACACCGGACCAACTCAGCTCGGACATCCTGAAGGTTTTACTGACAATCTGCATACACAAGTGTGATATGGGACAGTATTCCCATATGAGTTCTTCCCTGGTGCGTTCCTTTTCACAATCTGGAAGTAAAAAGAAGTATTACGTATACATTTGGTTACACGCAGTTCACAGGATACAACCTAATTCTACATTATTAATGCAACTATCGGAATTATTTGACGTCTACTTCCTAAAATGCAGTGACACGCTTTAGCACAATGTGTACACTTAAAATACATATCGTGTAGAATTTTGTGTATTCACATACTGTTTAACTCAATACTACTTAATGTCAGTGTTCGAAAAATACATGAATATTGAACTGTAGTGGTCGTCTTGGTGTATGAACTCAAAATGTCATCACTGTACGGCCTGGCTTGAAACATCGTCAGTGACAATCATTTTATTATTACACACATGATTACGCGGTCACAGTACAAAGGCTATATATGTATGTGTGCTTAATCATTCTACGTCAGCCACTTTTTATTGTATAATAAAAACTGTTAGTTTTGAAAAGCCAATGATCCATAATTGATCAACTATATATCAACATTATCAAATGTCATCCAAGATGTGATCATTCACTAACAAATCAATCGAGGAATTATGCATGCAAATGCTTGTCAGCACATCTGTTGTTTTAGTGAGGAAAAGATGTATATAGTGTATTCCAATACTGTTAATCAACCTGGCACAAAATTAGATTCAAAATGTTTTTATCGAATGCATTACATTATACAGTTTCTTTTCGTGCAAATGATATTTGATTTGACAGTTAGCTTGAGGTCAGTTCCTATATTAAAATGCATTTTGTTAGCCAGCGTTTGCTTTTGATATGCATATAATAATAATAATGATAATAATAATTATAATAATAATAATAATGATAATAATAATAATATATTATAGTAATTCATTTTAAGCTCTGTCGACCTGGTCCCGGTAAATAGAAACTATCGATAACCAACCACGTGCGAAAAGTAATAGTGTATATATGCAAACCTGTTACTCGCATATATTGTACTGCGTGTGAAGTTCATCAATTTTAAAATGAAGAGTTATAAAACATAACATTGTTTGTAAATATGGTGCACCTCTTCGAAGGTCATATTTAAATTTTAACAGTATATCAAACTTAACTTAACATTGTCTTGCAAGAGTTTCGTTAATATGTGTTTATTGTGTTTGTTGTAAAAATGGTTACTTATTGGTCGAACACGTTTGTGAGAGAGGTAGCGTGGATTTCATTTAGCGATCCGTGTTGTATTATTCATGCACTTTATGTTAATTATTTTATGAAATTGTTTTATAAATTATTATAAATGCTTGTTTTATGTAACTTTGATTTGGACATCTTCATGTTTTTAATTATAATATGTTAATCATTAATATATATTTATACATATAATATGTGTACGTATAGTAATATAGCACCACTAGCTAAAATAAAATAGATACACTTTTCATTTCATAAACACTTTAATCACTTAAAATGTAATCCATGACTACTATATGTATAGGTTAGAAGTTATTGGGACCTATCTACGCATCTGGCTTAGATGTTGATCTAGTTTCTTGTGTGTTCACCAAGTCAACTGTCTGATATAGTAGGTCAACATCTATTGGCCTTCATGTCTTCATCTTACCTAGTTTATTTGATGTGAAAGTAGTATTACATCTAACAATAAAATTATATTGTATTCATTTTTTTTTGTATTCCATTGTAATCGTCTGAACAAGGAATTATTATGTATAATATTGGCTATTTAGTCTGTATCACGTGTCGTGTGTTATTGTTTTATGCGCAAAAAAATGGAATCTTCCTTTTTTTCAAACGATATAATCAAAACACTAAATAGAGCATACTAATGGGTTTGTTTAGTAATAATTCAGTAGCAATGTAATATACATGTATTAATTTTTCAGTATAATATATCAATACGATACGTCATTGTATAAATGTCGTAGTATTAAAGAAACGCACGGTACCTTTGATGACTCTATTTTCGGACAAAAGCATGCATGCATTTAACACAATAAAAGTAGATACTTTTGATAAAGGACCATGGGTTTGACTTCCAATCGCATATGTAAAGTACAGTGTGTACTCTCTGCTTCAGTTTTATCATTTCTTAGTGATATTTTGGTATAAATAACTAAATCGCGGCATATGAATTTGTATTTTATATTATAATTCTTCAAACAGTTTTATTAAAACTTTTTTTTTAAGAATGGTGATGTTTCTTAGATTTAGAGACATTGTTGATGCAAGAACGCATTTATCATGTATGTCCTTATGTATAGGATAGTTCCTATTATTGATGAAATATAGTGAATTAAAAATTATTGTAAGTGGAATACTGAACAATATCATTCATTATACATAGCACATGCATATATGTGTTAAGACAACGTGATTGATTTTAAAGATGTTAAATTTATGACATAATACATATTTTGCGCCTATTTTACGTACTCATTGCTCGCCATTTTGTTGCTTTGTCGTTAATGTTAATGTTATGCTTACAGCTCTATTAGTAATACAAACGGTTGTGATATTCATACTTTGTGCGTTGAACATGGTATTGCACCTTCGAACACATGTCTGTCAAGTCATTGTTAGGAGAAGGATGACGTACACACATATAATTCAAATCATATGACAGATCATAAGCACGCGCGTTACTTAGCATATATTTAATTGTAATTACATGCAATGTGTGTTTAAATGAAGCTTCAACATCAATGATAACAAATGCTATCGCTTCGATAAATATCATCTTTACATATATTTACTTGTATACAGCGCCTTCATAATTGAGTATGAATCCCTAATAAGTTTTCGAAACTCTGATACTTAAATACTATTTGTCTGCTAAAACCTAGATTATATTTGATTTTTAATTGGCAGTTTAATATCTTGTATTGTGTCGCCTACAGGTTTCACTTAAGAATTACCTCCTTTACATGACGGTAGCATGATTCTTACGTCCAAGCAATTAGAGCTGTGTAAAGTGGTCGGGGATTATTTTTGTTGAAAATGCATTAAATTGTCATATTTCTTTGTGCATTTGTGAACATTGGGTTTCATCTTACCATCGAAATTGTGAAAAAGCAACCTGGTCGACCCTATGTTGTTTTTGTGTTTCATAAATGGACCAGCAGAAAACTATCTGTAGGAACAAGGGACCTTTAGAACCATTGGTAATGTATCCAGTGTTCCAGATTGCATTTCTCAATATCAAGAACAGTACAAAATTAAGTGTTGTGTGAGACGTTCAACGTGCACTGAAGATCACGGTACATTGCTGTTTCTACCACATTGCGTGTAACACTTCTATTTTATATTTGTCACTGGTTCTACATTGCTGATTTTAAAACATTCACCATGGTATAATCAACATTTCAACGTTATCTTAAAACAACGCATTATTTACAAAAGGAATTAAACAATAAATAAACGTTTATTCAATGATATTATTGATTTTGGAATGGTTTTTACTTCGATATTGCTGATATTAACATAATAGAATAAAACTGTACTAAGAACTAATCGTTCCAATATACGGCAGGATGCTGTGAGGTTAAAATTAAAATATTGCTCATTTCAAATGTAAAACAGTTTAAAGAGTTCTACAAATTTGTGTTAAAAGTACTTTAATCAGTTATATACAACTCTTCTACTTGCTATTGATTTCCTAATTGTTTAAACCCAATACACTATTTTGAAACTACGTCATTTTGTTTTTCGATGGAACCTACCGTATTAGGGATGACAGTACATTTAACTGTTACATAAACTATACATTAGATTTACTGTTAATGTGTTACCTGAATTGGACGAGTCTAACTATAAATAGAATAGCGAATTAGTTTTATAATTAATGCTTTGTTTCATAAAATATGAACGGTATACACACATAGAAATAAATTTATTTACAAAGTACATATTGATTAAAAATAACATTGTCAATACTGGTAACATTTTTAATTCAAGAGTTATACACTTGTTTTTCGTAGGCGAAACAATATAATATGTATATATATGTATATATAAATATATATGTCCGATATTGGTGCAAAGGACGAGTTATGGGGTCATATTCACCATTCATTCTTCAAAATATTCCTAGTCTTGAGCTTGAAAATCCAAATTTCAATATTAAATATTGAGTTTACCATGACAGAAAGAATACATATGAGTTTATTTGACTATATATATAGGTGTGCCTACATGCTTCCAAATTTTGGTATAAAAAACGGTCTCTAAATGTGTTCTTTCAAAACTCATTGTTGCGTTTAAGTCTAAGAACTATCTTCAGAAGGGTTGGTGAATACCACTACTGATTTATTTAACCCTCAAGTGAGATATCCTAATTAAAAAGGAAAAATCGCTTTAAATTCACTTCAACAAAATTCGATAAGTTGTTATTATCTAAAGATGCAATATGTTATTAGTCTAAGTTATATGAAACGTTGGATTTAAAGTGAATCATTTTGATATAATGTAAGTCATATCTTAAATTGACTGGTTTTCCTAACTTTAATTAGAATTTACATATGCAATTTGAAAATATATGTATATATACATGAATGTACTAAACATTTTTTTTTATTTATTTATATATCCACCGTATTGTGAATAAGTGCATTCAGCTTCAATTTTATCTCTTTTACTCTAATTGTCATATGAAAACAATGTATTGTTTCAGTGTGAATGCATCAGTGCGCATGTGTATATACATTTATGCCATTGAAATGTTTTTAATAAAAGTGTATATAAATGGAAATGCATTTCTTGTTTGATATCATTTTGACATCGTTTTGCCAATCCATATATACATTTATTGATTTTAACGAACTAATAAGTAATCATTCATTAAGTCCTTGCTTCTGTTTCCACAACATTTTACTTAAATACTTAACTAAACTAAGTTTTGACTAATAATTTGTCTAATATATAATCAATATCAATGAAACTATATGCAGTTTTACTGTCTAAAATCATGATCACCTGGCTGCTCTTCCTTAATTTAAGTTTTTAGTTATTTAAGTTTATGTTTGAGCCTGATGTTGGTATCAACGGTGAAAAGTCATGACAATATAAACAAATTTACACCTACTATATGTTAAAGCCTCTGCATTAATTGCATGCATACATAACTGTACAACTCCACCAAATGTCTGTGCTACTTTGTTGACTGTTTTACACTAATCACTTTCTATATCCTTTGTAAATAATCTCACTTGAAATTAACTTATTTGCAAACTGGTGTATCGAATTCAGTTTGGCAGAGCTAAAGCTGCTATGCAAAAGCGATTATGAAATACTCCAAAAACACATGAACAATGCTCAACCTACGTTTTCATCTATTCAGGTGCTTTGATGCTGAAATTTCGAATTAATTATTTCGGTACACAGGCAATGTCAAAATTCTGTTAAATAAGTTTAATATTATTTTTTTTTAATTTAAATAAGAACGTTGCAGCGAAAGTTGACTAGACATCACACAATACATTATGTACATATAAATAGGTATGTCTATTTCATGAGTTCGAATATCTGCCTTATTGAGAAGATCCATTTGCATAATAAGGCTTAAAATGATGCATTTTATAGAGTTTGGTATCATTCAATATCGATGACTCAATATACAATAAGTGACATTTTAAAGGTAAATTAGGAAATATGCTGCATTGCCTTTAATAATATGGATCAAATAAATTAAATCCAAATGGTTTGATATGTCAAATCATCAACACATGACAAATGGAGTCATAAACACGAAATGAAATCCGCATTCCGAAATAAACATTCCTTAAATACTGTTTGATGTATACTGACTCTAACTAAGATGACACACTTTTTACGTCTCACTACACAGTTACGCTCCTTTTTTCCCACGGTAACATGATTCTTACGCTAAAAAACAAGGCCAATGTAATTTGGTTTTGAAACATTTTCAAAATGGTTAATAGTAGCTGTGATTGATTACAGCTTAGACAGATTGTGCTCACAGAATTCTCGGGTAGATCCAGTACTTAGCTTATGAGGACAGTGTCTAGCTCAAGGAGACAAAAGACCCAACTCTGTATTGTACAGAAGTCTCCATAGTAGTCAGAATGCTAACTCACATATCTGCTAACACTGCAGTACAATAATAAACAACATGTTCAAGCTGTTTAAAAGTGAATTTCGTTCCATATAATCAAAGATTTGTTTTTAATTAGCTAACAACTAGGCTGCATGGCTGTGTGCGATCTTTGTTCTCGGCCGTTCGCTTTTTTTAAAAGAAGCTTACGTTAAATAACTGTTAAACACCTTCATGACAAGTGGTATTCAATTAGAGTACAAGTGATTTTATCAATACACACTGTATGCGATTTTTGACGACCTATTTACTAGCTCGTATTCAATGGAATTTACTGTGCCGCGAATCATAGCAGACAAAACCCAAAGCAATTATGCAAGTATGAAGACTCGTTATTGATGCCCCTTACAATTATCAACTGATCATGACACTTCCGTACTGTTTTTGCAATTAAAAAAAAAAGATGATGTGTTCGCTTTTTTCTGACCCAGTATATTTGCATAAAGAATTTACACTGACGAGATAAAGAAACGCCACATCGAAAATTGGTGTTATTTTCGTTACATAGTTGAAATTCGGGGGGAAATGTTAAAAATGTACATGACTCTGACCGACAGACCCAATTAACCGAAACTCGTACGATTTGTTAAATTTATGTACCTGCTCATGATTTCCTCGTGCAGCCCGTGCGTGTCAACCATGTGGTTTTATCGACAAGATTAAGAAATGCCTCATCAAAATTGGCGTTATTTCCGTTACATAGTTTAAATTTGGGGGTAAATGCCAGAAATGTACATATACTCTGACCGACAAACCCAACCAACCGAAACTCATACGATTTTATTCAGCTTATTGTTAGATTCATTTACCTGCTCATGATTTCCTCGTGCAGCCCGTGCGTGTCAACCATAGGGTTTTATTTGGTGAATTTTAGACAGGTGCATGTGTTAGTCGACATATAACCATATTTTCAGAAATTTTCTGACAATTATCTAGTTTTTGATATTGCCAATGCTAAATTTCGAAGAGTTTTGGCTATGCTTGAACAAGACGCTGGAGGTTTTAACGTCTCTCGTTTGACAATATTGCGTCTCGATCGCCATTTCAGAGACACGGGAAAGTTTGTCGATGCGCCACGTTCAGGTAGACCGCGTGTAACGTCAGTACGGCAGGATAATTACGTCAACGCCATCTGCGTGCCAGATTTCTGATGGCTGAATCCACGTCACGTTTATTGGTAGGTAACCGTGGACGCCCTGTTAGTCGACATACAGTCAGAAATCGGCTCAGAGAACGGGAAATTAGCTGTCGTTGGCCCTACCGCGGTCTAGTTCATACGCGACGCCACCGTCACCAACGTCTAATTTGGGCCAGCAACCATCGCATGTAGCGTTGGCAGCAAGTAGTGTTTAGTTTAAACAATATTTTATTCACATAAGTACATATATTTAAAATACATTTTACAAAAAAGCATACTGTCATACGTTTAACGAATTTTGTTGAAAAGATACACAAAAAAGCTTAAGAAGCTTGTAAATCTACTTCCATAACAGTTATTTTACTTTGTCATATTGCTTTCTTGATAAAAGAAATAATGTTTTATTTTGGATATTTCAAAAAATAAAACAAGAGAGTATTGGTATTGGAAGAGAAGGAAAGAAAGAGACACCACTGATTTTCTTTTCTTTATCTTATCATTCCGATACAGGGGATAGGCATTTTGCAAGATCATGTTTATCAATCCAATCCATTCAATAACCATTCAGTAACCATTGTTTCTTACTATTCAAGATCAAATAGAGGCGTGTCGTCATAATTAAGTAAGTAGAAAACATGACAACTCATTATCTATTTAACTGTGTGCGATACTCAAAACGTTTGGTCTTTTTAATATAATTTTGAACTGTCATGGAAATCGAGTTGTTGTCAGTTGGTGTTAGATTATCATGTAGTGATGAGTCACGTTTCAACTTGTCGAACGCCGACGGACGTATCCGTGTCTACAGACGACGTCATGATCGCTACGCTAACAATTGCGTTCTGCAGCACAACCGTTACGGTAGGGGCGAAGTTATGGTCTGGGCAGCCATTAACCATAGGTTTAAGTCCCAACTTGTCGTGTGCCAAGGTAATCTCACAGCTAGGCGTTACGTCCTGTGGCTGTCCCTATGTTCCGCCAACGTCAAAGCCTGGTCTTCCAGCATGACAACGCGCAACCTCACGTTGCACGTGTCACCAGGAACGTTTTACAGACCCGCAACATTGACGTCTTGCCTTGGCCGGCGTGTTCACCTGACTGCAATCCGATTGAATACGCCTGGGATTAACTTGGGTGGCAGTTACGTCAACGTCAACCGCAGCCTGCCAACGTCCAGGAACTGACAGCAGCGCTACACCAGGTATGGGCCAGAATCCAATGGTATCTGCTAACTAACTTAACTGGTGCGGTTCCATGGGATGACGTCTTGCTGCTGTGGTTGTCAGTAGAGGCGGTCACACGCGCTACTGATTGTGTCAGTTAAATTGCTCTGAACAGTGTAATGAAATTTAAAATTTGAAGCATAATGCTATCAAATGAACCATCAATTATCTTAAATGATAAAATTTGCGAATGGAATTTTTAAATCACGGTGAACAAATTATTGTACAATGAATTAGAATGAGACGTTTCTTTTTATCGTCAGCATATGTACATTTGATCTTTTAATTTGATTTCTTTCATTCATAAAACGACTTCACAGAGGGTGAAAATGTTCAAATTGATCAATTCTGTCCTATTTTATATATGTAACGTAAGGACCTGTGAAATATATGCTACGACAGCAACTATATAATAAATGCAACGACAGGATCTATATAATATATATTACGACATGATCTATATAATATATGCTTCGACAGTATCTTTATAATATGTGCAACGAAAGGATCTATATAATATATGCTTCGACAGTATCTTTATAATATGTGCAACGAAAGGATCTATATAATATGTGCTTCGACAGGATCTCTATATTATAATATGACAGGATCTATAAAATATATGCTACGACAGTATCTCTATGATATATACTACGACAGGATCTATAACAAAATTTTTCTAATATATGCTACGACAGCATCTATATAATACATGCAACGACAGGATCTATATAATATATGCAACGACAGGATCTATATAATATATGCTACGACAGATTCTATATAATATATGCTACGGCAACAGCTATATAGTATATGCAACGACAGGATCTATATAGTATATGCTACGACAGTATATCTATATTATAATACGAAAGGATTATAAAATATATGCTACGAAACGATCTCTATAGTATATGCTACGACAGGATCTACGACATGATCCCTATAATATATGCTACGACAGGATCTCTATAATATATGCTACGACAGGATCTCTATAGTATATGCTACGACAGGATCTACGAAAGGATCTCTATATTATATGCTACGACAGGATCTACGGCAGGATCTCTATAATATATGCTACGACAGCATCTATATAATACATGCAACGACAGGATCGATATGATATATGCTACGACAGGATCTCTATAATATATGCTACGATAGGATCTCCATATTTTAATAAGACATGATCTATAAAATAAATGCCACGACAAGATCTATATAACATATGCTACGACAGGATCTCTATATTATAATACGAGAGGATCTATAAAATATATGCTACGACACGATCTCTATAATATATGCTATGACAATATCTACGACGGGATCTCTATAATACATACTACGACAAGACCTTTATAATATATTCTACGACAGGATCTACGACTGGATCCCTATAATGTATGCTACGACAGGATCTTTATATGCTATGCTACGACAGGATCTCTATAATAAATGCTACGACAGGATTTACGGCAGGATCTCTATAATATATGCTACGACAGCATCTATATAATACATGCAACGACAGGATCGATATGAATTATGCTACGACAGGATCTCTATAATATATGCTACGATAGGATCTCAATATTTCAATAAGACAGGATCTATAAAATAAATGCTACGACAGGATCTATATAACATATGCTACGACAGGATCTCTATATTATAATATGAGAGGATCTATAATATATGCTACGACAGAATCTACGACAGGATCTCTATTATATATGCTACAACAGGATCTACAACTGGATCTCTGTAATATATGCTACGACAGGATCTACGACAGGATCTCTATAATATATGCTACGACAGAATCTGTATTAAATATGCTACAACAAGATCTACGACAGGATATCTAATATATATGCTACGACAGGATCTACTACTGAATCTCTATAATTTATGCTATGACAGGATCTCTATATTATATGCTACGACAGGATCTCTATAATAAATGCTACGACAGGATCTACGACAGGATCTCTGTTTTATATGCTACGACAGGATCTTTATTATATATGCTACGACCGGATCTCTATAATATATGCTACGACAGGATCTCTTTAATAAATACTACGACAGGATCTCTATAATATATGCTACGACAGGATCTACGACAGAATCTCTTTTATATATGCTACGACAGGATCTCTATAATATATGCTACTACAGGATCTCTATAATAAATGCTACTACAGGATCTCTATTTTCATAGTCTTGAATAATCTTATTTTATTTTTATTTTAAATCAGAACATACATGTAATATCATTTATTAATTTATTTTTTTCTTTTGGTGGATTTGGAAGTACTGACAACGGGTAAATTAGCTTTTGAAATGCAAAACACTTTAAAACAGTTATTTTTCCTAGTAATGTAAGTTTTCTATGTTGCCAACATTTTAGACAGTTTTTAAACTCGTCTAACTTTGGATCCAAATTTAATTCAATATGTTTTGTTGTATTCGTATGAAAAAAACATTCCTAAGGTTTTTGCTTGGTCTGAGCACCAATGAATTTTTTTGTTATGACAAAATTGAATATTTGTATGCATATGAAAACCAGCTTTTGATGCTGTACACTTTGAGGTATTTAACTTTAGTCCTGATACATTTTTAAAAATATCCATGATCTTGATTAGTGTTTCAAATGATTTTTTACCCATCTGTTACGAAGGTTGCATCATCTGCAAACAAAGTATTTTTTAATTATTCACCATTTACAACTTTGCCTTTGATGTTTTTATTATTAGCTATTTCATAAGATAAGAGTTCAATACATAATATGAATAAGTAAGGGGATAGCGGACAGCCTTGACGGACTCCACGTTTTATTTGGAAAAAGTGAGATAAGAATCCGTTTTTTATAATACAACTTTTTGAATCTGTGCAAAATAGTTTTACCCAGTTAATTAATGGGTCACCAAATTTAAAATGTTTCAAGCAATTAAAAATAAAATCATTATTCAAGCTGTCAAAAGCTTTCTCGAAATCTGTAGAAAATAATGATGCAGGTGTGTTATTCTCTTCAACATATTCTAGAGTTTCAAATAAAAGTTTTATGTTTTCACCAATATATCTTCCATTTTGAAATCCTGTTTGAGAGTTTTGAATGATAGTGGGTAACACAAGTTTCATTCTATTTGCAATTGTTTTAGAAGCGATTTTATAATATACATTTAAAAGGCTAATTGGTCTACAGTTATCTAGATAAGCGGGATCTTTCCCTGATTTAGGTAGAAGGGTTATTACACTTTGTTTCTGTCATGTATTTATTTTGTAGAGAGTAATTTAAGGAGTCTATAAGATGTGTTTTAATATCGTTCCAAAATATTTTGTAGAATTCTGTTGTAATACCGTCTGATCCAGGGCTTTTATTGTTTTGCATTTGTTTCAGTACTATTGCATTTTCATGTTCAGTTAAAATGCCATTACATTCATTACTGTTAGTTTCATCTATAGTTGCCATTGATTTATTAAAAAAAATCATATTCGGAGCAGGAACAATCTTGTTATTTTGTATAATTTGCTGTAAACATTTATTTGAGCATTTAGAATATCTTTTTGATTTACTATATTTATTTCATTTATGATTGATTTATTTACTGCTTTTCTTTCTGCTCTCTTTTTTTCCAGACTTGACAAGTATCTTGTATTTTTTCACTTTGTTCTATTATTTGAGCTTTTGATCTAATTAAACTTCCATTTATTTTTATTTCTATCATTTCGTTACGTTCTTGGGCTTTGGGTTTTAATTCTTTTTGTGCATTGTCTATGTCTTCACTGTCTATTAGAGTTTGTAATCTGGTTTCTATAGTATGTATGTCTGTTTCAAGTTGTTTTTCTTTTTCCTTTTCGATTTTCTTTTTTCTTGAAGCAAATTTGATTGTTTCATTCCTTATTGCCCCTTGCATAACTTCCCATAAAGTATTTGTATTTGAATCTTTATTAATTTCGCTTATATATGTAATATATTTTTGCATGACGTTTTGATATTCTGTATTTAATAGAAGGCTGTTATTAAACTTAAAATATCCCGGGCCTTTTGATAACTCTATAGAATCGAACAAAATGTTTATAATGGAATGATCTGAGTTATCACCTGGTTTTATTGAACCTTTATTCGAACAGTTTACCAGTTCATCAGAAATTTAAAAATAATCTAATTGGCTAAATATCGGTGATTTATTGATCGAATGCCATGTATATTGAAGTTTTTTTCTGGATTAAATAGTCTCCATATATCAACGAAATTATTTGTATTTATGATAGAATTGATTTTTTTCTCTACATTGTTTATGTGTGTCTAACCTACCATTCTTTTTGTCAATGTTTATGTCTAAAATTGTATTGAAATCACCGCCAATTATAAATCGTTTTACTTCATTTTGTGAAATGTACGTATCTAGTTTATCAAAGCATGCCCTTTCATCCCTGTTTGGACCGTAAATATTTATAATGGTCTATTCCTTTCCATCAATAATTATATCTAACGTTTGTATTCTACCACATAGTATGTTTGTATGACTTAAGATATTAAAATGATAAATGGGATTTATTAAAATACAAACACCTTCTTTATTTGTATGATTTCCACTGGAAAAAGCTTTCCCAATACACATGAAAAAATAACATAATTTAGTTTTAACGGTATGTTAAATTCACACAAAAATACATGTGATGTCACATTACCGTACACGCACACATATACTATATTTCAAAATCTTACTTTATTGAATGGCATATTTCATACACAACTACCTAGCTAGCGAAGACGGCAATTTGGCAGGTTACGGATTTTTCATAGTTTATCCACAAACTACCTGACTAACGAAACGGAAAATTAGAAGGTTGAGGATATCTACCCACTGTTATATTAAACTATGTAATTTACTGTATACATATACAATTATGTGCAAACTAAAAAATGGATTATATCGTATTATAGGCGTATAAATACATTGTTTTGTTTTATGACATGAATATATTAACTATACTGTTTAATATCAATAGTATTTTCCCTATTCTCACACAGGGTAGCCATGCGCATGAAAAATATCATGATTAAGATTAAACGGTATGTTAAATTCACAGGAAAAAAAATACCTGCGATGTCACATTACCGTTCACACAATATATGCATATATATTCAAAATATTACTTTTTAATAGCATATTTTATACACAAATACCTGGCTAACGAAAACAGCAATTTGACAGGTTACGGATTTATCATATTTTATCCACAACTACCTGGAAATTTAGACAGGTTAAGGATACCTACTAGTATATTTAACTATGCAATTAACTATAGGCATATACAATTATCTGCAAAATAATAATAAAAAAAGACTATGTTGTATTATAGGCGTAAACATTCTGTAAGCTTTTTTCTCCAATATTTACAGTAAATTGCATTTTTTTAGTCTTCAAAATTATACACTGTAATGCCACAGCATTTTGCATTATACGTCTACTTCCATATACAAATATACTGTTTTGCTTTATGACATGAATTTACAAACCATACACTTTAATGTCAGTATTGTTCTTCCCACACAGGGTAATCATACGCATAAAAATAGCATGATTTAGGTTTAACAGTGTGTTAATTTTACAAAAACAAATACCTGCGATGTCACATTACCGGATACTCACATTAATTCAAATATTCAAAATCTTACATTTTAATAGCGTATTTTATACGCAAATACTGGCTAACGAAAATGGCAATTTGACAGGTTAATAATTTATCATATGTTATCTACAACTACTTAATGTTATTTAACTATGTAACTAACTGTATGCGTATGCATCCATGTGCGCAAACCCGAATATTGACCATGTCGCCTTTTAGGCGTATATATTCAGTTAGATTTTAACCCATCTATTTACTGTTAATTGCATGTTGATTTTTTTACCTGTTTAATATATAAACTATGCGCATTATTGTCAGTATTGTTCTTCCAATCTTCAAAGATGGTAGCCATACACATACTTACGAGAGATAACATTGGTTTAGTTTAACGTTATGTTAAACACCACAAAAAGTACCTGTGATGTTACAGTACTCATTCACGTACATATAAACATTCAAAGTCTTACTTTTTGAAAACATATTTTATATACCTATGCGTGTTTGGTTTAATATACGACCTTAATGTATAACAAATGCATAATAAATTGCAATAAATGTGTAATTATACGCTATTATGTCCCTTTTTTCCACATGGATATTCCTGATTACATGTTTTGTTTTTAATGCTTGTTCAGTATACTAAACTATATTTTATGCCATCACAGTTTTTTCTTATAAAATACATAATGGCACACATACACACGTACACCATATACCATGGAGTTTATATTGTTTGATTTATATTACATCGTGATCATCACTGTCAGCATCGTATAATCTGGAAATAATATTGTCTGTCTATTGTGAACCAGCGTCAACTAAATTGATCGACTGAAATTGATAATCTAATTCGAGATGATATATATACATATATTTATATATAAATAAACTGCTAATTCGCGAAAAGTTTTTAACGATCGATACCCGGTCACAGAATAGCAAGCGGGTTATCTATTTTTCGGCCACGGGAGATTTAGCCATTTCTGGTAATGCACAAACTTAACAATAACCGAGCGAGGTTTGCCTCTATCATATTTCCCCATTCTGTGAGCGATATCAATGTCATATGTGGTAAACTTAAGCTTAAGCTTGTTGTTCAGCAGCGTTACAACACCGGAAGAGGTTTCTTCTGCTGTTTCTCCTTCTTTATCATGAGTTAATCCTAAAATACGGATGTTATTTCGGCGCCCGTACTGTTCCAATTCGTTCAGTTTCTCATTTCTTTCAAACGCCTCCTTCTGTAGTTGATTCTTTAGTTGTTTGTGTTCATTTTTTATTTCTTCATTTTGACTTTTACAAGCTTCAATTTCCTTTCTAAGATGTTCGTTTTCAACTGCTTTTTCATGCATATCTCCTTCTATCATTTCAACTCTTTTTTTTTATTGACCCTATGACCTTTTCTTTCATTTCTTCTAGAGTATCGATAAGAATGTCTTTAATGAAACTTTTGTCTTCTTTTGTTAGAATGTTACTTAGTTTCCTGTTAATTTGGTCATTTTTTTCTGATAATGTCATTTGTTCTTTTTCCGCCATTTCTTCCTCTGTTATTTTTAGTTTCTTGCTGTTACTTTAAAATGTGTTCTTCTTTTTTCTTTTCAAATGTTGATTTAGAATTTTCTGAATATTCTGAACTTTCAACTGTTGTATCTATAATTAATTCTAAGTCACTGATAGTAGAGTTACTTGAACGTTGTATTTTTCTATCGCTAATTTTTGTTTACATTTTTATGCATATTGTAGATTATCAGTGTTAGAACATTTTCACATTATGAAAGGCGGCACCTTAATCTCAATATTGTCTGTACATGGTGTCCTTTTATGTAAAAAAAAAATAGTAAATTAAACTGTCTATTGAAGAAAAACAAACAAACAAGTATTATTTTTTTTACTTTTTAGGGGAGTCGAACCAGTATCATTCCAGTGCGTGTCCGCTTCTTAGCACACTGCGCTATGTAGTCGCTTGATAATCAGCTGTTCTTATTTTACTAGAATAATCTCTACAGACAATTGTATTGGTTTTTGATAAAACTGGTATGTGCACTCGAGCGTGACGAAATCTTGATCATAACCATATATCACAAAACGGATATTTCCGAGATACAGTACCGGTGTATAAGATGTTTTTATTCTTCTTTTAAACGTATTGTTTTTGCATCCATTCCTCTTTGATAGCAAAAAGTTTTAGAAATTATCGGCACCATTTTTTAATATGATGTTTACTTTTGTCGGGCCGCTTGAGCTTGTGTCCTTTCTGGCTGCAGACCAGCAAAGATTTTAAAACATGGGTACTAATTCAATTAATTGACTATTAAAGGTATTCCGCCATTTTTTATTCTATTCTGCTAATGATATGTAGATCAATTTAATTATGTAAGTACATAAAGTATTGTCTACTAACCAACATATTACTATTGTCAATTTGATTGTAAAAAGTGAAATATTTCTAACTCACCTGTATGACTTTGGCTTAAATTGAAACTCTCTGCTTCAATGGAGACCGAATAGCGTCTTTCAATGGTGTCACTAGAGCAGGGGGTGGGTGAAGATGAATTTTGGCAGCAGCTTTGACTTCTTCCGATACAGACATCGATGATGTAACAAAGACACGAGATCCCTCTGTTAGGACAACAATGTTGCCCTGTTTTTTATAACATTGTGCATAAGGAGAGTCTTCCCCTCTTGAAAGCGCTAAACGAGCGACTTATTATAGCAGTGTAACAATGCTGCAGGATTAGAATCGCCTATAACCACAGGCAGCATTTCCTTGGGTTTGCCTTCTGAGTTTTGTACTTCTCCAAAGCACCAACGGCCACAACTGTAGCCTTCAGTGGTTTCTTGTATGGCCCGCATTTCTCTCGAAAAACTTCTTTTATGGAAGACATCTGGAATGTGAAATTAATCAATATTAAAGAAAACAGAAGAAAGTACAATTCAAATATGACTGGAAGACAGTATTGCTAAACTCATACTATTTTGTTCAATGATAGATTAATTGAATATTTAGCGAATTTTTTATGCCATCTAGGACTATTAGACTTCAGTTAATTTAATCTAACAACTGTTTCCTGGGAACCTGGACGGTTAACCAGTTCTCAAGCACACCCCATCGTTTCAAGTAACTGACAACTTTCCCACTAGAATCAGTGGTGAGAGACGAATGAAAATGAGATACAATGTTGTATATCAATCATCATAGAAACTACAGCTGGGCGGAGATTCGAATTCATGAATATATATAAATCCACTTATCCATCAGAAATGTGTTCAACGTTCCAAAAACAATTATTATATAAATGTTGTTGTTTTTTCAAACAGTTTAATTTATTAACCTATTGTTTGTTGTGTTCTAAAAGTAGGTCATTACGCAAGACGATAAATTATCATGCAATACTTTATTTACGACAGCATCCTTCTATAAATATATGCTCAACCACATAAGAGATCAGTTCTTTGAAATTATTAATGCAAGCGTATAGTTAAATTGCGTTAAATGTATTTATTGAATATGCACACAGAAATGAGGAATATCCATCCGCCTCCGAAGGCACAACGCCGTGAACGGTAAATATACAACCACGATATCAAATACAATGTCACATTATTTTATATTAACAATATGGATAATAATTTAGCAATAAAAGCATGTCTCATAACCACAAATAAATGCTAAATTAGTAATACTTACGACGAAAACAAGCTTTTCCTGTACACAATCTTTCTTCTCTCAATTCAATACCCCCTAATGCAGGGTACCATAAGAAGTAGTCCGTATTTGTGTTTACTATAGGTCCGACCGTAAACACTACCACTAACATGATCAAAGCGATCAAAGGGTTAGCCTGGTTCTCTGACCCAAAATGCTCTCGGCGTTGCCTTCGCATCTAGGGCCCGCTATGCGCTAATGTGATAGGTTTCCGTTCTCACGAAGCAGTCTTTGTATAGCGGGGAAACACACATGTAAACAGCAAACGCTCGGTATAAATTAATAAAGATTTACAACTGCGTCAATTTGAATATGTTTCTGTTATCCAAATTTTAGGCGCTTATGAAGCAAAACATTAGCTTTAGTTTGATATATTATAAAATATCACTGGAAGGACTAACGTGAAGAAAACGCGCATTTTCAGTCAGTGAACTGTAATGCGTTTCACCACCTGAAGCGTCATATTTTATCAGGTTTCATCAATATTTTTACTGGTCACAATGCCAGTGATCAAGATGCAAGTGCGGATGTAACAGAATACCACCGCCTTTTACAACTGGTGCGAGAACTTCCGAGTGCGATGTTTATTGATCGCGTCCTTCTGGACTATCATCAGTCCGAATCTGATCTGGACAAATCTCGATTGATGCTGTTTGACGTCATCCGAGAGTCAGAGGATTTCCCGTTTGACGTTAACTGTGACCTAAAACGTCGAGACACACGACAAGTGGATACGGCTGCCGTGAAACTATCTAGTGACATACATACAATATTGACTGTACTGGACGGAAGTGATGCTTCATGTGTTAAGGAGCTGATAAGTACCGGTACACGAAAATTCAAACGAAAAAGTTCTGTGTCTAGACAACCGTCTAGATCCCAGTCACCATCACAATCCAAACACAAATGTGAGTGCTCTGCTGAACTTAAACAGATGAAGGACACAATAACCAGTATTCAAGCCGACATGTTGCTTTTAAAACAACGAAACGCAGCCACGGAAAACATTAGAAACACGGATTTTAAAATAATGCAAGGTTCCATTGATGACATGCGAAAAAGTGTGACCAACATCAAAGCGGAAGCTACTATACCAACTGCTATAAAGAACTTTAAATTAGACTTACTGAAAAACTCTGACAGTTTAATTAAACTTCAAGAAAGTGTTCTTCAAATTACTAATGCATTTAATAGCTTAAAAGCCCATGCCAAACCTGGCCCTGTTGGTCATAGTGTACAAATGCAGAAAACAGATCACAATACAAACGACCAAACGCCCAGTCCCATAACCCCCACTCAAACTAGTAAACCCATCCCATTGTGAAATGATACTGTATTACAGTCTGCCCCTGTATGTGGGGATACGTTTATTGCATAATCTCATTTACCATTACAAACGGAGCTCTATTCAGCGGTTCTAAATATCCAAACAAATTGTGCTAATACCGTGACAAGCGAACACGAAAATGACCAATTATTCGGTAACTTGGTGATCCCTACAATTGTTAACGGGAAACCGCCAGAGTCAAAAACCTCGTATAAAAGAAAACAAAAACAGCGCGTGCGTACGCTCAGAAAAGTCAATTTTGACATCATAAACAGAGAAATGGCCGCATCCAATGACAGAGGTCACAGTATTGACAACACTGAAGTTGACCTTACTGGTACATACGCGGATGAAGATGACGACTTTCAAAAATTTGTCGTACGCCGTCCAAAACGATTTTACATAGGGGGCTTCCAGTCAAGCATAACTGAGCCCATGATTAAAAGCTATATTCAGAAGCGCGGTCCTAAGGTTTCCATGGTAACATGTTCCGGAAACCCAGATACGGTAATTCTGTCGTCATTCGTGGTAATATCGAAGACGATGAAAACGCATGTTATATGACAGACGATCCTTGTTTCTGAATATAAACCGAACGATAACCCCAGGGGGTTTAAGTATTCGCTGGCTGATTGGAGTCGAGTCAATTATACCGACTCGAACCGTTATGCAGCGCTTGACCCGGACTATGATATTGAATAATTATGTCAGGTATAAGTAATTTATTTCTAAATATAGCCACATGGAACGCGACCGGAATTATGTCCAGCGCGAGTTATTTAAGTGATTTTTTAGAAAATAATGCTATAGATGTCTGCGGCATTGCCGAGCATTGGTTATTCAAACATGATTTACACTTTCTTGATTGCATCAATAATAAATATTCATGTCATTCGATTTCTGATCCTTATCTTCTGTTGCCAAGCAACCGAAGAGTTGGTAAGGGTGGCATCTGTATGTTCTGGAACAAGCGTCTAAACGATATTGTTTCACCTTTGAACTTAGAAAGTAAATATATATTAGGTATCCAAATGTCTTCTGTAGGAATTTCTATATTTATTTTTCAAGTGTACTTTCCATGTAAAAACTACTCTATTGCCATGTATAAGAAATGTTTAGACGATGTAGAGAATATATTATGTATATACAGGACAACGGGTATAATATGTCTTATGGGTGATTATAATACTGAATTATCCTCCAGAAACCAACCTACATTTAAACTCGATAGCCGAGGAAAATTGTTAGTTGACTTTATGCTTAATTATAATTTGTTAGCCATTAATTCGCTAGGCCTGTGTTATGAAGCAGCATTTAGTAATGTGCCATATAATAGTGATAGAGAGACACTCATAGATCACATATTAATTGAATCAAGTTTTATTGAGCTGATAAAGCCATGTACAATTTTAGATGATAGTTGTTTAAATGTTTCGACTCATCGTCCAATTGTTTGTAAAATAGAATGTCAAATTGAAAATAATATTCATTCAAGTGAAATGGCCATACCCTTTACAATCGTATCGTCCTAGCATGTTGCAATAAATAACGACGTTTTAAATTAGACCTAGCTGGCACAGTATCATAGTATTTACTTAAAATGGGTAAACAATTGTTACTAATTTGTTGACAAGATATAATACTTTAGGAATAACAAGACACATCACTCATATGCAGTAAAGGTTGCAACGGTTACCGTTTGTTATATTACTGTTTTTATTCATTGAGAATAAACGTAACTACATGTAAATAGGGTCATAGCATTATAACGCCAACTTACACAATTGGAATGACAAATCGGGATGGAGGGGTTACAAGTATATAAATGATATAGCGTTTTAATTGACCACTATATAATAAAATATTGTAATATTTGTCCCGCTTTGAACAGTGTTTCAAGTAGATATGAACAAAAACGGTTCATTTAAGGGGTACATTTAGTTTGGTTCAGATTTCATCGTTTGGAAAATTGGGTATTTTTTCACGTAGGTTGATGTAAATTCATGATTTTAGTGAGATCATATTTAGTGTTAATTGGGCGTGAAATAGATTTCGTCAATTTATTTTACCAATGATGAATTGTATACATTGATACTGGTATGAAAGAAGTCTGATTATACGATATAACAACTAATTGTTAGAACAGTTAGAAGAAAGTAAACATGGGCGCATAGAAGCGGATGGCAGAACAGTGGCCGCTCATGGTAGTGGTTGCAGTTTCGAATCCAAGCTCGAACCGATATCTCTAAACAAAGTAACACTCAGTACTGATTCTTCCCAGGAAGGGAACTCGAGCGCGGTTCAAACAAGCTTGATAGTTCGATTTTTTATACAATATTTGATGGAAGGCCTTTTTATTTATTGTTGTTACAAGAACTAAACAGCGTGTACGTGACATGAATTCAGAATATCCCAATTTGGGTAAACACTGTGTGAAAGGTTCCCAATTTAAACCGCAAACGCTGGTTACCCAGTAACGTGTGAGTTGACTATTGATTAACTGTCCCATATATCTTAATTGTACGTCTGATAAATATGTCAATTTCCGTGTGGTGGTCATTATTACGCTTTATGTTACTTAAAATACAAGATAAATTACGCCAGAACAAGCAGGTATGATATATTTTAAATTATGTATATTTTGTTTCAAATCATTTATTGTGAAACCTGCAGTTTTAATATGTAAAACCGTAAAGGTAAAATAATAATCAATACATTTATAACCTGCCTTTCTCTAAAGTGTTGAAATACTGAATCATCATATATTGTCCCCCCATGAAACTTTCAAATGAATATGAATACATCCTGAAAAAATACAAGGCTGATATTTTACCCAGCAGAGTTTTAATAACATTTAGATAAGTCAACGTTTTGATTCTCAAATGTGTAAATAAACGGTGCAAAGAATGACATTTACGTTAGCAAGCAAGCATTATTTATACTTTAATATCAATTGCGGAATTTATCATTTTTCAAACGTTTAATGTTTACATAAAATGTTTTAATAGTTGATATTAATAAGTCGACCTGATAACTGACTTTTTGACAGATGACCTTAAACTAATTGAGCTATGACCCTGACCTATTTGACAGATGAGCTCTCAATACGAGTTTGAACCGACAAGGCTCAACGTTGTAATTCGCACATCGTCTCAATATTGCAGGCATTTGTATCAAGCTATTTAAGAATTCATTAAGTGGCAGTTTTGTCTAATTTAACTTTGTTACCACAGTACCTACTTAACAAAAAGGGGATGGAGAAATAATTAGACAACTAATAACTCAACATTTTGAATAGTTGAACAGTACAATAACATAAAGCATGTCAGTGTTAAAATGACGTCGGTAAAACAAGTCTTAAAAAGAATAAGGGAAAGTCTGCGTGAACACTCAAACAAAACAAAACGAGCATTTGCAATTGGGTATCAATTCCAAATAACTAAGTATAAAGAAATGAGACTGAGATTTTACACCGAACTGGACAAAATATATATTACTGAAATAATTTATATAAATAGTGTGAAGCAGGGCGGTAGTGTAATGGCCTTTAAAAAACTTCCAAAACTGGTATGACAAGGATTACTCCTTCTCTTCTAGAGAAGGGTTTCACATTTTGTGTTGTATCAATCCAGCTACTATCAAATCTGAAATGGCAAGGATTAATCCTTGTCTGCCAGAGAAGGGGTTGCATATATTGTGTTTTATCAATAGAGATACTTACAAAATTGGTATGACATGGATTAATCCTTCTCTTCAAGAGAAGGGGTTGCATATTTTGTGTTTTATTAATTTTGTCATTTTCAAATCTGATATGGCAATGATTAATCATTGTCTACGAGAGTAGGAGTTTTATATTTTGTGTTAACAATTAAGCTTCTATGGCAAGTATTAATCCTTCGCTCCCAGAGAAGGCGTTGCACATTTTGTATTTTATCAAGTTAGATATTTCGAAGTCGGCAAGGATTAATCCTTGTCTGCTAGAGAAGAGGTTGCATATCTTGTGTTTTATCAATTGAGATACTTCCAAATCGCACATAACAAGGGTTAATTCTTCTCTGCCATGAATAGGGATTGCAAATTTTAGGTTATATCTAAATTTTAGTTTTGGTATTCATTGTGTATATTTTGTAACAAATAGTTATAACTGAAAGTAGATGTTGTGGTTTTTTTTTTACTATTTTGCAGGTGTCATATCTTGAAAAAAGAAGAGGATTTATTCTCAAACATGTTTTGTGAGAGGATTAATCCTTGCCATTTTTTCAAATTTAGAGGGGTCAGGAGTCAACTTTAAGTTAAAGTTGATATATGAATCCACTAAAACAGCATATCTGAACCACCCCTTTTACACAAAATAGGTCCTGAAAAGAGTACTTCATTGGTAAATCCCTATTTAAAATGTCTTCCATTTTATGTATATTTCACCGGTGAGCAGTGTATATTGTTTAGTGGTGGATTCACATTGTCATTTATAGTATGGTGTGTATATTTCACCGGTGAGCTGTACAAACTGTTTATTGGTGAATTCACATTGTCATCTAAAGTATGGTGTGTATATTTTCACCGGTGAGCAGTACATATTTTTAGAGGTTGTTCCACATTGTCATTTAGAGTAAGTTGTGTATATTTTCACCAGTAAGCAGTACATATTGTTTAGTGAAGGATTCACATTGACATTTAGAGTAGGTAGTGTATATTTCACCAGTGAGCATTATATAAAAAAATATTATTTAGTGATGAATACACAAAATAGGTCCTGAAAAGAGTACTTCATTGGTAAATCCCTAATTAAAATGTCTTCCATTTTATGTATATTTCACCGGTGAGCAGTGTATATTGTTTAGTGGTGGATTCACATTGTCATTTATAGTATGATGTGTATATTTCACCGGTGAGCTGTACAAACTGTTTATTTGTGAATTCACATTGTCATCTAAAGTATGGTGTGTATATTTTCACCGGTGAGCAGTACATATTTTTAGTGGTTGTTCCACATTGTCATTTAGAGTAGGCTGTGTATATTTTCACCGGTAAGCAGTACATATTGTTTAGTGAAGGATTCACATTGTTATTTAGAGTATGGTGAGTATATTTTTAACAATTGAGCAGTATATATTTTCACCTGTAAGCAGTACATATTGTTTAGTGCTGGATTCACATTGTCATTTAGAGTAGGGTGTGTTTATTTTTACCGATAAGCAGTACATAACATTGTTTAGTGTTGTATTCACGTTTTCATTTAGAGTATGGTGTGTATATTTTACCAGTGAGCAGTACATATTGTTTTGTGATGAATTCACATTGATATCTAGAGTATAGTGAGTAAATTTTCACAGGTGATCAGTACATATTTTCACCGGTGAGCAGTACATATTTTCACCAGTAAGCAGTACATATTTGTTAGTGGTGCATTCACATTGTCATTTTGTGTATGGTATGTATATTTCAAAGGTAAGCATTATGTATTTTTAGTAGTGGATTCACGTCGTCATTTAGAGAAGGGTGTGTATATTTTCACCAGTGAGCAGTATATATATATTGCTTAGTGGTGGATTCACATTGTCATTAAGACTAGGGTGTGTATATTTCACTTGTGAGCAGTACATAGTGTTTGGTGGTGGATTCACGTTGTCATTTAGAGTCTAGTGTGTATATTTCACTGGTAAGCAGTACATATTGTTTACTGGTGAATTCACATTGTCATCTAGAGTGCAGTGTGTACATTTTCACCGGTAAGCAGTACATGTTTGTTAGTGGTGCATTCACATTGTCATTTAGATTATGGTGTGTATATTGCAAAGGTGAGCATTATGTATTTTTAGTGGTGGATTCACGTCGTCATTTAGAGAAGGGTGTGTATATTTTCACCGGTGAGCAGTATGTATATTGCTTAGTGGTGGATTCACATTGTCATTTAGAGTAGGTTGTGTATATTTTCACCAGTGAGCAGTACATTTTTACCGGTAAGCAGTACGCATTGCTTAGAAGTGCACTTACATTGTCATTTAGAGTATGGTGTTTATACTACACAGGAGAGCAGTATGTATTGTTTAGTGGTGGATTCACGTCGTCATTTAGAGTAGGTTGTGTATATTTCACCGATGAGCAGTTCATATTGTTTAGTGGTGGATTCACCTTGTCATTTAGAGTATGGTGTGTGTATTTCACCGATGAGCAGTACATATTTTCACCGATAAGCAGTACATATTGTTTAGTGATGGATTCACATTGTCATTTAGAGTATGTTGAGCATATTTTCATCTGTAAGCAGTACATGTTTTTAGTGGTTGATCCACTTTGTCATTTAGAGTAGGGAGTGTATAATTTCACAGGCAAGCAGTACATATTGTTTATTGGTGGATTCACATTGTCATTTAGAGTAGGGTGTGTTTATTTTCACCGGTAAGAAGTACATATTGTTTAGTGGTGGTTTAACTTTGTCATTTAGAGTGAATTGTGTATATTTCACCGGTGAGCAGAACATATTTTTAGTGGTGGATTCACATTGTCATTTATAGAAGGATGTGTATATTTTAACCGTCAAGCAGTACATATTGTTTAGTGGTGGATTCACATTGTCAGTTAGAGTAGGGTGTGTATATTTTCACCGGTAAGAAGTACATATTGTTTAGTGGTGGTTTCACTTTGTCATTTAGAGTGAATTATGTATATTTCACCGGTGAGCAGAAAAATATTTTTAGTGGTAGATTCACATTGTCATATAGAGTATAGTGTGTGTATTTTCACCGGCAAGCAGTACATATTGTTTAGTGATGGTTTCACATTGTCATTGAGAGTATGGTGTGCATATATTCACCGTTGAGCAGTACATATTTTCACCGGTAAGCAGTGCATATTGTTTAGTGGTGGAACCACATTGTCATTTAGAGTATGGTGTGTATATTTTCACCTGTAACCAGAACATATTGTTAAGTGATGGATTCACATTGTCATTTAGAGTATGTTGTGTATATTTCACCGGTGAGCAGTACATGTTTTCACCGGAAAGTAGTACATATTGATTAGTGCTAGATTCACTTTGTCATTTAGAGTAGGGTGTGTATATTTCACTGGTGAGCAGAACATATTGTTTAGTGATGGATTCACGTTGTCATTGAGAGTGTGGTGTATATATTTCACCGGTGAGCAATACATATTTTTAGCCCTGGATCAATATTTTCATTTAGAGAATGGTGTGTATATTTTCACCGGCAAGCAGTAAATATTGTTCAGTGGTGGATTCACATTGTCATTTAGAGATAGGTGTGCATATTTTCACCGGTAAGCAGGACATATTGTTAAGTGGTGGATCCACATTGTCATTTAAATTAGGGTTTGTATAAATTCACCGGTAAGCAGTACATATTGTTTAGTGGTGGATTCACATTGTCATTTAAACTGGGGTTGGTTTATTTCACCGGTGAACAGTATATACAGTTAAGTGGTGGATTCGCATTGTCTTTTATCGTAGGGTGTGTATATTTTCGCCGCTGAGCAGTACATATTGTTTAAGGGTGGATCCACATTGCCATTAAGAGTAGGGTGTTTCACCGGTGAACACTATATAAAAAATATTGTTTAGTGATGAATTCACATTGTCATTTTGAGTATGGTGTGTATATATTCACCATTGAGCAGTACATATTTTCACCTGTAAGCAGTACATATTGTTTAGTGCTGAATTCATATTGTCATTTAGAGTAAGGTGTGTTTATTTTTACCGATAAGCAGTACATAACAGTGTTTAGTTGTGCATTCAAGTTGTCATTTAGAATAAGATGTGTATATTTTACCAGTGAGCAGTATATATTGTTTAGTGATGAATTCACATTGTCATTTAGAGTATGGTGTGTAAATTTTCACAGGTGATCAGTACATATTTTCACCGGTAAGCAGTACATATTTGTTAGTGGTGCATTCACATTGTCATTTAGAGTATGGTGTGTATATTGCAAAGGTGAGCATTATGTATTGTTAGTGATGGATTCACGTCGTCATTTAGAGTAGGGTTTGTATATTTTCATCAGTGAGCAGTATATATTGCTTAGTGGTGGATTCAAATTGTCATTTAGAGTAGGTTGTTTATATTTTCACCAGTGAGCAGTACATTTTTACCGGTAAGCAGTGCATATTGCTAAGTGGTACTGTTACATTGTCATTTAGAGTATGGTGTGTTTATTGCACAGTTGTGCAGTATGTATTATTTAGTGGTGGATTCACGTCGTCATTTAGATAAGGTTGTGTATATTTCACAGATGAGCAGTACATATTTTCACCGGTAAGCAGTACATATTTTAGTGGCAGATTCACATTGTCATTTAGACTAGGTTGTGTATATTGCTATGGTGAACAGTACATAATATTTGGTGGTGGATTCACGTTGTCATTTAGAGAATAGTGTGTATATTTCTCCGGTAAGCAGTACATATTGTTTAGTGTTGGATTCACATTGTCATTTAGAGTACGGTGTGTATATTTCACCGGTAAGCAGTACATATTTTCACTGGAAAGCAGTACATATTGTTTAGTGGTGAATTCACATTGTCATTTAGAGTACGGTGATTTTATTTTTACCGGTGAGCAGTACATATTTTTACCGGTAAGCAGTACATATTGCTTAGTGGTGGATTCACATTGTCATTTAGAGTATGGTGTGTATATTTTCACCTGTAACCAGTACATATTGTTAAGTGGTGAATTAATATTGTCATTTAGAGTATGGTTTGTATATTTCACCGTTAAGCAGTGCATATTGTTTGGTGGTGAATTCACATTGTCATTTAGAGTAGGGTGGGTATATTTCATAGGTGAGCAGTACATTTTGTTCAGTGGTGGATTCACATTGTCATTTGAAGTGTAGTGTGTATATTTCACCGGTGAGCAGAACATATTTTTAGTGGTGGATCCATATTATCATTTAGAGTAGGGTGTGTATATTTTCACCGGCAAGCAGTACATATTGTTTAGGGGTGGATTCACATTGTCATTGAGACTAGGGTGTATATATTTCAACGGTGAGCCGTACATATTATTTAGTGGTGGTTTCACATCGTCATTTATAGAATGGAGTGTAAATTTCACAGGTGAGCACTACATATTTTCATCTGTTAGCAGTACATATTGTTTAGTGGTGGATTCACATTGTCATTTAGAGTAGGGTATGTATATTTTCACCGGTAAGCAGTACATATTGTTTAGTGATGGATTCACATTGTCATTTAGAGTATTGTGTGCATATTTTCAACGTTGAACAGTACATATTTTCACCTGTAACCAGAACATATTGTTAAGAGATGGATTCATATTGTCATTAAGTGTATGGAGTGTATATTTCACCGGTAAGCAGTACATATTTTCAGTGGTGGATTCACATTGTTATTCAGAGAAGGGTGTGTATATCTTCACCGGTAAGCAGTACATATTGTTTAGTGATGGATTCACATTATCATTTAGAGTATTGTGTGCATCTTTTCACCGGTAACCAGTACATATTATTTAACGTTGGAGGTGGATTCACATTGTTATTTAGATTATGGTGTGCATATTTTCACCGGGAAGCAGTAGATATTGTTTAGGTGTGGATTCACATTGTCATTGAGTCTAGGGTGTGTATATTTCACCGATGAGCAGAACATATTATTTATTGGTTTATTCACATTGTCATTTACAGTATGGTGAGCATATTTTCACCGGTAAGCAGTACATATTGTTAAGGGGTGGATTCTAATTGTCATTGAGACTAGGGTGTGTATATTTCAACGGTGAGCAGTACATATTATTTAGTGGTGGATTCACATTGTCATTTAGAGTATGATGTGTATATTTCACCGGTGAGCAGTACATATTGTTTAGTGGTGAATTCACATTGTCATCTAGAGTATGGTGTGTATATATCACCGGTGAGCATAACATAAGTTCACCAGTAAACAGTACATATTGCTTATTGGTGGATTCACATTATCATTTAGAGTATGGTGTGTACATTTCACTTGTGAGCAATACATATTTCCACCGGTAAGCAGTACATATTGTTTAGTGGTGGATTCACATTTTCATTTAGAGTATGGTGTGCATATTTTCACCGGTAAGCAGTACATATTGTTTAGGGGTTGAGGTGGATTCACATTGTTATTTAGATGAGGGTGTGCATATTTTCACTGGGAAGCTGTAGATATTGTTTAGGTGTGGATTCACATTGTTATCTAGAGTATGGTGTGCATATTTTCATCAGGAAGCAGTAGATATTGTTTAAGTGTGGATTCACATTCTCAATGAGTCTAGGGTGTGTATATTTCACCGGTGAGCAGTACATATTATTTAGTGGTGGATCCATATTCTCATTTATAGTAGGATGTGTATATTTTCACCGGCAAACAATACATATTGTTTAGTGGTGGATTCACATTGTCATTTAGAGTAGGGTGTGTATATTTTCAATGGCAAGCAGTACATATTGTTTAGTGGTGGACTCAAAATGTCATTTAGAGTGTAATGTGTATATTTCACCGGTGAGCAGTACATATTTTTAGTGGTAGGTATTGTCATTTATAGTAGGATGTGTATATTTTCACCGGCAAACAGTACATATTGTTTAGTGGTAGATTCACATTGTCATTAAGATTAGTGTGTATATTTTCACCGGTAAGCAGTACATATGGTTCAGTGGTGGATTCAATTTGTCATTTTGAGTCGAATGTGTATATATTACTGGTGAGTAGTATTTATTGTTTAGTGGTAAATTCACTTTGTCATTTAGAGTATGGTGTGTATATTTCACCGATGAGCGGTACATATTTTACAGTGGTGGATCCACAATGCCATTTAGAGTATTGTGTGTTGATTTTCACTTTGAGCAGTACATATTGTTTAGTAGTTTGATTCACATTGTCATTTATAGTAGGGTTTGTATATTTCACCGGTGAGCAGTATATATTGTTTAGTGGAGAATTCACATTGTCATTTAGGGTAGGGTGTGTATATTTTCACCAATGATCAGTACATATTTTCACCGGTAAGCAGAACATATTGTTTAGTGATGGATTCACATTGCCATATAGAGGAGGGGGTCTCAATTTACACCGGTAAGCAGTATATAATATTGTTTAGTGGTGGATTCACGTTGTCATTTAGAGTATGGTGTGTATATTTTTACCGGTGAGCAGTACATATTTTCACCGGTGAGCAGTACATATTTTCACCGGTGAGCAGTACATATTTTCACCGGTTAGCAGTACAGATTGTTTAGTGGTGGATTCACATTGTTAATTATAGTAAAGTGTATATATTTTCACCTGTAACCACAACATATTGTTAAATGATGGATTCACGTTGTCATTTAGAGTACGGTGTATATATTTCACCGGTGAGCAGTATATATTTTCACCGGTAAGCTGTACATATTGTTAAGTGGTGGATTCACATTGTCATTTTGAGTATGGTGTGTATATTTTTACTGGTAAGTAGTACATATTTTTAGTGGTGGATTCACATTGTCATTTAGAGTAGGGTATGTATATTTTCGCCGGTAAGCAGTACATATTGTTTAGTGATGGATTCACATTGTCTTTTAGAGTGTGGTGTGCATATTTTCACCATTAAACAGTACGTATTGTTAAGTGAAGGATTCACATTGTCATTTAGAGTATGGTGTGCATATTTTCACCAGTAAGTAGTACATATTGTTTACTAGTGGATTCACATTGTCATTTAGAGTATGGTGTGTATATTTTCACCTGTAACCAGAACATATTGTTAAGTGATGGATTCACTTTGTCATTTAGAGTATGGTGTGTATATTTCACCGGTGAGCAGTACATATTATTTAGTTGTGGATTCTCATAATTATTTAGAGTATGGTGTATATATTTCACCGGTGAGCAGTATATATTGTTAAGTGGTGGATTCACATTGTCATTTATAGTATTGTATGTAAATTTCACCGGTAACCAGTACATATTTTTAGTGGTAGATTCACATTGTCATTTAGAATATGGTGTGTATATTTCACCGGTGAGCAGTACATATTTTCACCGGTAAGCAGTATATATTGTTCAGTGGTGGAATTACATTGTCATTTATAGTATGGTATGTAAATTTCACCGGTAAGCAGTACATATTTTTAGTGGTGGTTTCACATTGTCATTTAGCGTATGGTGTGTATATTTTCACCGGTAAGCAGTACATATTGTTAAGTGGTGGATTCACATTGTCATTAAGAGTAGTGTGTGTATATTTTCACCGGTAAGCAGTACCTATTTTTAGTGGTGGATTCACATTTTCATTTAGAGTAGGGTGTGTATATTTTCACCGGTAAGCAGTACATATTGTTAAGTGGTGGATTCACATTGTCATTTAGAGTATTAGTGTGCATATTTTCACCGGTAAGCAGTACATATTGATTAGGGGTGGATTCACATTTTCATTGAGACTTGAGTGTGTATATTTCACAGGTGAGCAGTACATATTGTTTAGTGGTGGATTCACATTGTCATTAAGAGTAGTGTGTGTATATTTTCACCGGTAAGCAGTACCTATTTTTAGTGGTGGATTCACATTTTCATTTAGAGAAGGGTGTGTATATTTTCACCGGTAAGCAGTACATATTGTTAAGTGGTGGATTCACATTTTCATTTAGAGTAGGGTGTGTATATTTTCACCGGTAAGCAGTACATATTGTTAAGTGGTGGATTCACATTGTCATTTAGAGTAGGGTGTGTATATTTTCACCGGTAAGCAGTACATATTGTTTAGTGGTGGATTCACGTTGTCATTTAGAGTGGGGTGTGTATAATTTCACTGTTGAGCGGTATATATTGTTTAGTGGTGAATTCACGTTGTCATTTAGAGTAGGGTGTATATAATTTCACTAGTAAGCAGTACATATTGTTTAGTGGTGGATTAAGAGTAGTTTGTGTATATTTTACCGGTGAGCAATACATATTGCTTAGTGATGATTTCACATTGTCATCTAGAGTATGGTGATCAGTACATATTTTCACCGCTAAGCAGTACATATTGCTTAGTGGTGCATTCACATTGTTATTTAGAGTATGGTGTGTATATTATCACCAGTAAGCAGTATATAGTTTAGTGGTGGATTCACATTGCCATTTAGAATATGGTGTTTATATTTTCATCAGCGAGCAGTACATATTTTTACCGGTAAGCAGTACATATTGCTAAGTGTTGGATTCACATTGTCATTTAGAATATGGTGTGTATATTTCACCTGTGAGCGGTATATATTGTTTAGTGATGGATTCACATTGTCATTTAGAGTAGGGTGTGTATATTTCACCTGTGAGCAGTATATATTGTTTAGTGATGGATTCACATTGTCATTTGGAGGAGGGTGTGTGTATATTTCACAGGTGAGCAGTACATAGTTTAGTAATGGATTCACATTGTCATTTAGAGTAAGGTGCATATATTTTTCCTGTGAGCAGTACATATTGTTAAGTGGTGGATTCACATTGTCATTTAGAGTAAGGTGTATATATTTTACCGGTGAGCAGTACATATTGGGTAATTTTTAGAACAACCGAAATTCTGCTTCCAGATATTCAATCAATATATTTACACTTGTTAACTTTGAATGGGGGCACACCAGCCTGGAAGTGTGATAAATTGCAAGTATTTAACATTCAAGCTGTTTGACGATTTTTTTGCTGTATTTTTTGTCGCCCATGACGTCATGGAAAGACAGCATGTAGGGTATCCAAATATATTTATGTCTTATTCACCTTGATCCGCTGTTGTTTCACATTGGGTCATTAACAGAGGTCATTCTGGTAACATACTGTTGGAAACAATATCAGCACAAGACAAGCCTGAAGTTACTTTTTTAATTACTGACTACAGGTGATAATTACACAAACCAAGTAACTAATCTAATGATGAATGATATAAAAAAATTAAAAACCTTCATCTGCTATAGTAATAATTTTAAGTATTTTGAAATACAAAATTTACGTGCAAGGTCTTACAAAACTTAGCTTTATTCTTATAGTTTTAAACATATTGGTTTTATTTCGATTGTGAATCAAGTTCTTATAACTTAGACAAATCACGAAAGTCTTCCTGGGTAGAACCAGTACTAAGCGCATACGAGAAAAGTGTCTTGCTCAAAGACACAATACATAGCCATGGGGGAGGATCGAACCCACAACCCTCCAATCATTGGTTCAGTGCTCTATCACTGGACCATGCGCTCTACATTCTTATACAATGTAAAATTTTAAATGTGTCCACTCTCCTCCTCTATCATAACAGACAATTTTAAAATTTTGTAGCTTACAATTTGAAATGTCATGGATCACATAGTTTTTCCATAATGATCAAATTTTAATTCAAAATCGTTAAAATAAAAATTGTTTTTTCTAAACACGAGAAATACCAAATATAATATCAGTAAAATTTCTTTTTTTACATAGCATAAAATGAATGAATGAATGAATGAATGAATAGGGTTTTACGGCATACCAACACATTATAGGTTAGTCGACGCCAACAGGAAGGAAGATTCCAAGTTCACTTTACATGTACAAAAACAACTAATTAACACACAGATTAAAAAAAAATACATCAACAAATGAATATGCAGAATGAACCTCTAACCTAGATACCTGCAGAACTGCAGAGTTTCAGCAAATTCTATCGTATTACTCAATTTGTCGCTTCTTACGACATGCATAAGCCACAGTGATCCTATTCTTGCCATCACTCATGGCTCTCTGGAACCACACAGGGGTTGATAATTTAACCGCAATAGTGAACATGACAAAAAATGATAAAATGAACATGACACCCATTCGGAGGATTCCTACCCCTCTGCAGAGATCGACAGTGATTCTATTCTTAGCTGAAACCACACGGACTCCCAGCATAAAAAAGAGAATGTTTAGCAAACCCTATATATGAAGCTACAAAAGTTACTTATAGCCAAACAAAGTCTTTACACATAATGAACAAATATAGCATGTATACACAACATTAAAATAAGATGAACCTTGCAATGGAATTCTATAGAAACATGTGATAAAAAATAAAACAAATATCAAAAACCATAAAAGTAATTGAAAAAGTCTATATACAGAAGAAGAAAAGATTCAACCACCATGTCAGTGTAAGCTTACTAATTATTTTTCTATCTTGTTTATTTGGATTACTGGAGTTTGTTGTCTAATGAAGACAATTTTCCAGCATCTTCCTACTTAACTCATATGAGATTTCAGTTGGGAGTTTTGGATTTATTTTAGTAATTAGTCGCGTGAAACAGTTAACAAGAGGGCTAAGAGGTCCTATATCGCTCACCTAAGTGACAAAGTCACCCAACTTCAGTAGATTATATAATACATGTACACTCAAAATTCCAGAAAAACGAGATGGCGAGTAGTTAGAATTTTGATTTGTTTTGAAGATGTAACAGATGCGTAGAAGAGTTGTGCGATAACAATAGCATCCTTGTGTGGATATCTGGATATCAGATATTGGAAGAAAGTTTTAACTATATATCCATATAAAGAAAACCAGCCTCCCCTCCTGGTGACTATGTTTTTTGACGAATCGCAATGGCTGGAACAAAATTGGTAGAGGTTCACCCATGGTAAATGTCAGTGAAATTACATCGAAATCAGGTCAGTAGTTTCTGACAAGAAGGCTTTTGAAGTTTGTACTATAGCTGCCTATATAGTAAACAAGCACCTTTATTATTGCATAATATAGAGAAAAAACTTTATACACAACATTTAACTACGTTAATAGAGTAAATTAACCTGTATTAAGCAACAATCTGTCTTAAAAAGCCATTTTTTGCTCCTTTCCTTGACAAGACTGCTGAAGACAGGTTTGGTTGAAGTTGGTTATATAACACAAATAAAATACAAGAATAAAAAGTAAAATATTTCACCAAGGACTTATATAGAGAACGAAAAGTATCTGATTGAGATGTTAGGAACACTCGCATATTCATGCAAAATCTCATTTTCAAATATCTTCTATTAATAACTACTATTTATTTCAGAAATACAAATCAAACTTCTTTCTTTGCACAAAAGAATTCTTTACAAAACGAGACCATTTCCAGCAAATTGTGTTTAAAATTGCTGAAGTACTTATGATTACAAAATGTGTATACTGCAACTAAAAACTCAAGGAAAGTACTTGAAATCTACTTCAAACTACACTATTTTAAATTCAGTATCACTTTGCGTGTTTAAATAATTATAAAACATCTAAGGTTACATATAACTTACATTATATGTAAGAGAAATCAGTTGCCTGTGAAATTTGAACGATTAATACGCCAGATTATTAATTCTTTGCATGCTATTTTATCAACAGTTAGTAGAGAGATGTAAGTTTCCTATCCTTCTATTGATGTCACCAATGAACAAAAGACACGACTGTTAACATTTGTTACACATAATATATATTTTCAAAATCATAGGAAAAATACCACCTTTGATATTTATGTAATGTACAACACTTAAATTGAAACAAAATACAGCAAATAAAGTTCCCTATATCCAAAACCTTTTTGGCATGGTCATTATCAGTGGCATAACCTGAGTACCTGAAGATATTTCTGTTATAAAGACAGAGAAACTTGTTTATTAAATGACAGATATTTCATGAATGCTCTGTGCAATTGTAACAGCCGATACCGCTCTCAAGCATAAATAATTTAAATCTTAATTAACTGGTTCAAGTATCGGCAACAAAAGCAAGTTTAAATACATGTTTTTTTACAACAAACAATGGTATTTTGCACCAGACATGTTCCAGATAGTGACAATACTAAAGAGAAGCTAAACCCTTTTTTTATTGATTTGAAAGGAGATAAATACTGGTTACGCCGCTTTATTGATAGGTGAACAATTTATAGTACGAGTAATTTCTAGGATGTTTACAGTAATTCATGCTTCCAAGGACATATATAGAGAAGGTAAAGCAACTGATGTAACTGAGATGTAATGAACGCTCGCATATTCATGGAAAATCTTGTTTTTAAATATCCTAACTTCCATTCATCCCAGAAATACAAATCAAAAATTCTAAAAAAACAAAGAAAGTACTTGAAATTTTACTTCAAACTGCAATATTTTCAGTTCAATATCATTTTGTGTAGTTAAAACATTATAAAACACCTAGGGTTACATGCGCTTTACATTTAATGTAAAGCAATCAGCTGTCTGTGAAATTTGAACAATCAAATTTGCCAAATTATTAATTCTTTGCATGCTATTTCATCAACATAAGTAGGGAGATTTCTATCTTAGTTTCCTATCTTTCTATATAAGTCCTTGATGTCACAAATACACACAAGACACAACTGTTAACAAGTCCTTGATGTTTCAGTAAGTTTGGTTTGACAGTGTGAATGGAATACAACAATAATAATGGGACATGCATCGAGAATATTACTGATAAGCTCATAACAAAATGTACAAAAACTTTCAACATCATGGATGATGGCGAAAGTAACAATACAACTCAACACCATTGATGTACACATCAATACGACTGACATTCGCAGTGTCAATTAGTATGTTTTTACAATTGTAAAATGGCAACATGTAAACAAAACATGTTAAAGTCGGAGGCGGCTTATGAACGATTACGATACGTAATCAAAATTTATATTTTTTGTATTTTTTCAATCCTTAAAACACAGATTTGATGTCTCTTAAAATTATGAAATGCTTAATCACATTTACATGATCGTTACCATTGTGATCATTATCATCAGTAGAAGTCATATATTTAAGTTTCAGAAGCGAGTTGTATTTATCAGAAGCAGCAGCTGCTGTAGTGTTATGTTGCAGTTATTGTTGATGGCCGTGTCGTCTACTGGTTATAACCATAGTGGACAGGATTTATGGCCGCCTGCTGCTGCTGCTGCTGCTGCGACATCACAACTGTTGTTTCTGAAATACAGAAATAATCAAATATGTCATTTGAGTTTCCTAAAACCTTACTTAAAAAACTGAAAAGCATTACATATCGGTACATACATTAGTTTTAAATATTATACAATGCAGAAAGTAAATTCTACCATCAATATGGCATTTTATTCTAAATTCTGTTTAAGATATTACAATCACAAGAGAGCCTGCAAAATCCTAGTGTTGAGAATATGGCAAAATTGTCTTATTCTTCTATTTTTGTGTGGTATTATATCAGGCAAATGCTGCAGATTAAACAACACCCATCTTTAGGCCATTATAAATCAATTGTTAGATTACCATCCAAATTTTTCTTAAAAAGGGGGAGTGGGGGAGGTTTTTTTATGAAAAAAAAAAGTGTCGGGTGGTATGAAATTAAGGAGAAGGGCTAGGTTGATAATTTAGCGCAATAATGATAGTAAGAACACAGTAATGTGACGGCCAGAAGGAATGGATTCCATACATTATAAGTCATGGCCAGAAGGCATTGATGACAGCACCATTCCATGCATAGTGGCAGCCAGAAGGAATGGATGACAGCACCATTCCATACATAGTCACAGCAAGAAGGAATGGATGACAGCACCATTCCATACATAGTCGCGGCCTGAAGGAATGGATGACAGCACCATTCCATACATAGTCGCAGCCTGAAGGAATGGATGACAGCACCATTCCATACATAGTCGCAGCCTGAAGGAATGGATGACAGCACCATTTCATACATAGTCACAGCTAGAAGGAATGGATGACAACACCATTCCATACATAGTCGCGGTAAGAGGGAATGGATGACAACACCATTCCATTCATAGTCACAGCCAGAAGGAATGGATGACAGCACCATTCCATACATAGTCGTGGCCTGAAGGAATGGATGACAGCACCATTCCATACATAGTTGCGGCCAAAGGGAATGGATGACAACACTATTCCATACATAGTCATGACCAAAAGGAATAGATAACAGCACCATTCCATACATGGTCCTGGCCAGAAGGAATGGACAACAGCACCATTCCATACATTATAAGTTATGGCCAGAAGGAATGGATGACAGCAACATTCAATACATAGTCACAGCGAGAAGGAATGGATGACAGCACAATTCCATACATTATCAGTCAAGGCCAGAAGGAATGGATGACAGCACCATTCCATACATAGTCGCAGCCTGAAGGAATGGATGACAGCACCATTCCATACATAGTCGGGGCCATAAGGAATGAATGACAGCACCATTCCATACATAGTCATGGCCATAAGGAATGGATGACAACACCATTCCATACATAGTCGCAGCCAGAAGGAATGAATGACAGCACCATTCCATACATAGTCATGGCCATAAGGAATGGATGACAACACCATTCCATACATAGCCGCGGCCATAAGGAATTGATGACAGCACCATTCCATACATAGTCATGGCCATAAGGAATGTATGACAACACCATTCCATACATAGCCGCGGCCATAAGGAATTGATGACAGCACCATTCCATACATAGTCATGGCCATAAGGAATGTATGACAGCACCATTCCATACTTGAACTCCCTTGTTTCTGCAAATACTGTATTCAATACATTTCAACCAAATCCAACACCAAAACTATTAGTGTTCGGAATCTGACAGCAACATGATTAACTGATGATCGAATGAGTTGATCTACCATCCAATCAAATCTTATTTATTTTTAAGTTAAACACTAAAATGTGTTCATGGGACAAGAATTCCACCACAATAATGTATACATGTATATGTTTGTAAATTTTATAAACAATTTAAGTCTTAAAAGGGCTTTAACTCCAGTAAAATTTGACCAACATTGGCTATTCTGTACTTTATAATAATATAGCTACACAACAAATATTACTGAGAAATATACCGGTACACAAAAAACATTACTTAGATATATACCAGTAGACAACAAACATTACTTAAATATATACCAGTAGACAACAAACATTACTTAGATATATACCAATAAACAACAAACATTACTCAGATATATATACATGTATCAGTAAACAACATACATTACTTACATATATAACGGTAGACAACAAACATTACTTAAATATATACCAGTAGACAACAAACTTTACTTAGATATATACCAGTAAACAACAAACATTACTAAGATATATACCAGTAAACAACATACATTACTTATGTATATACCGGTAGACAACAAATATTACTTAGGTATATACCAGAAGACAACAAACATTACTTAGAAATATACTGGTAGACAACAAATATTACTTAGATATATAACGGTAGACAACAAACATTACTCAGATATATACCGGTAAACAATAAACATTACTTAGGTATATACCGGTAGGTAACAAATATTACTTAGGTGTATACCGGTTGACAACAAACATTACTTAGAAATATACAGGTAGACAACAAACATTACTTAGATATATACCGGTAGAAAAACAAACATAACTAAGATATATATACTAGGTAGACAACAAACATTACTTAGATTAATACCTGTAGACAACAAATATTACTTAGAAATATACCGGTAGACAACAAACATTACTTAGATATATACTGGAAGACAACAAACATTACTTAGAAATATACCGGTAGAAAACAAAATTACTTAGATATATACTGGTAGACAACAAATATTACTTAGATATATACTGGTAGACAACAAATATTACTTAGATATATATATATATACCGGTAGACAACAAACATTACTTAGATATATACCTGTAGACAACAAACATTACTTAGATATATATCGTACACAACAAATATTACTTAGATATATACCGGTAGACAAATATTACTTAGATATATACCGGTAGACAACAAATATTACTTAGATATATACCGGTAGACAACAAGTATTACTTATATATATATACCGGTAGACAACAAGTATTACTTATATATATATACTGGTAGGCAACAAATATTACTTATATATATATACCGGTAGACCCCAAGTATTACTTATATATATATATACTAGTAGACAACAAGTATGACTTAGATAAATACCGGTTGACAACAAATATTACTTAGATATATACTGGTAGACAACAAATATTACTAAGATATATACCGGTAGACAACAAGTATTACTTAGATATATATCAGTAGACAACATGTATTACTAAGATATATACCGGTAGGCAACAAATATTACTTAGATAATATATACCAGTAGGCAACAAATATTACTTAGATATATACCGGTAGACAACAAGTATTACTTATATATATATACTGGTGGACACTTATAGAAGTTATTCAGCAGAAAACTCCTTTTTTTTTAAACAAAAAATTAAAACCTAAAAAGGGCTATAAGTTCTGCAAAATTTGACTGAAATTGACAAATATTAAACTTGGCTAGGTCCTGTACTTTATACCTGTAATTAAATAGCACCAAATATATTAATTGAATACATAAGACAGTTTCAGATTTTTAGTTATCAATCAGAAACCAACATGACCTCGGGACGGACACAAACAGTACTTAATAACCAATCAGCATTCTTTGAATGGTAGCTAGGGGCCTAAAAAATTCCACCAAAAGTATTCAGTAATATATCTACGGATAAATAAAATTCAGTCCGTCCTTAAAAAATAAATTGTTTGCTGTGCTCCTACCTTACCACTCAAAATTGCTGCTACCCAAACTTTTTTATTGACTTTCAATGCATTTAAAAAAAAATTCTCAAGATTTCTGTCCATTTTGCTTTAAAATGACTGCAAAATCAAAATTTGGTACAACAAAATTGCTACCCATATGAAAAAAGTTCCATACAAGACTGCACAATGAATTTTACATTATTAATTGTTTTAGACCACTGTTTTGGATTACAATGTACTCGTCCATTGGCTGCTTTAACTGGACTCGGTTTGATCATTTATTAAATCTAAAGCATCAACAAAAAAATATTTTGTTGAGACTATGATCATCATCTTTCAAAAAATCAAAGACATGACAGTTATCAATTATTAGTCATCACAACAGTATTATAAAATATATAGTAAAGATTAAAAACAGTAGTGAAACAGGAAACATTATTGACCAAAGAAACATATATCAATTATTTAATGTAAGCAGGAAAAGTCGCAACCAATCAAATCTGACATGAGGATGAGAGAGAAGAGAAGAAATGAGGAGACAGAGCCATACAGACAGACAGACAGACAGAATGCGATCATTATCTGTATAATTAAATGTTACTTAACATATATGCATATATATATACATTCATATTTAATATTGGCCTTATTAAGTTTAATTACAATAAGAGAATAATTCACAACAAAATCGCTATAAAATCGCTATAAAATATTGAAATTAGGTATAAGGCATTTTTCTGTTTTTTAATATCAAATCGAATTATATAATAAAATTTAAATAAATTTTATTTAACGTCGGTGTAAAAACAGTAAGGCCACACATTATAAAGCTTTTGAACTAAAACAAGAGGCCCAAGAGGGCTCTACTGGCTCATGGCCATAGCAATTATTGAAATTCTACTATGCAATAGAAACATCATGGCAGGGTCAATTTTAACTCAAAGGACACAATTTGAACAAATCTAACAAAACTATTGTTGGTCATCATTTCTACATAAACATTTTGAAAATCTGTTGGGCCGTTCACAAGAAGAAGATATTTTAAGTTTTGGACTAACTTTAGTAACGGCGGCCATCTTAAATTTCAGATCGAAAAAAAATCTTCTGTATAGTCTCCTTTGCAAGGGAAGCATACATGTGAAGTTTCAGTTTAATTGGCCGAGTGGTTTCAGAATAGATGAAAGAAAAAGAGAATTTTCTGTTTTCCCATAGTATCCCAATGTAAAATTCTAAGTCCCCTAACAGGGCCACTATAAATTTTAACCCCTAAATTCTTATCTGCAATCAAACCCCCATACATAGGGATAATTTATGCCAAATATGAAAAAATCTGCCTACCGGTTCTTATGAAAATGATAATAGTAATTCCCAATTTTTACCATTTTGGGGCCCCTCCTGACCTCTTAAGACAGTGGAACCCATTCATTTTTACAAATATGAGCTACCTTCACCAAACAATGCTTCTGTGAAGATATTGGCAAGATCATTTCCATTTAAAAAAAAAAAAATATAATTACATGTGTCCCCTAATTGAACCCTCGGGGCGGGGTCATTTTCAACCCTAGGGACACCATTTGAACAAATCTAACAAAACTATAGTTGGTCATCATTACTACATAAACATTTTGAAAATCTGTAGGGTCGTTCATGAGAAGAAGATTTTGAGTGGTTTTAGGGAAAGTGCTGCAAACAGACGACAGATGACGGACACCGCGCCATTGCATAAGCACTTCTGGCGCTAAAATTGCACGTGTTCAAATGTGTGTCATTAGTGAACATATTTATTAATCAAATTTGTTCAAATTATATCGTCAAGATTTATACAGCCTAACCTGTCTCAAGTAGCAAGATAATGGAAGGTTATTGTTTAATACAGGTTAATTTGCTCTGAAAGCATATAAATGGGAAATAACAAATGTAGCTGACTGGCCTATCAAAATGAATGCCTAGCTTTCTGACTCTCTTATGCAAATAAAAACATAACTTTCTGACTGGCCTATAAAAATGAAAAAGTAGCTTTCTGACTGGCCTTTCAAAATGAATACCTAGCTTTTTAACTGGTCTATCATAATGAATACCTAGGTCTCTGACTGGTCTATCAAAATGAATACCTAGCTTTCTGACTGGACTATTAAAATAAATACGTAGCTTTCTGACTGGCCTACAAAAATGAATACTTGGCTTTCTGACTGGTCTATCAAAATGAATACCTAGCTTTCTGACTGGCTTATAAAAATGAAAAAGTAACTTTCTGATTGGCCTTTCAAAATGAATACCTAGGTTTCTAACTGGCTTTCAAAATAAATACCTAACTTTCTGACTGGCATATAAAAATGAATACCTACTGACTGGCCTATCAAAATAAAAATGAAGCTTTCTGACTGGCCTATAAAAATGAAAAGGTAACTTTCTGACTGGCCTACAAAAATGAATATGTAGCTTTCTGAATGGTCTATAAAAATGAATAAGTATCTTTCTGACTGGCCTATAAAAATGAATATGTAAATTCTAACTGACCAATCAAAATGAATATGAAGTTTTCTGACAGACCTATAAAAATGAAAACCTAGCTTTCTAACTGGCCTATAAAAATGAAAACATAGCTTTCTGACTGGCCTATAAAAACAAATACCTAGCTTTCTGACTGGCCTATAAAAATGAATACATAGCTTTCTGACTGGCCTAGAAAAATAATTACCTAGCTTTCTGACTGGCTTATCAAAATGAATACCTAACTTTCTGACTGGCCTATCAAAAGAAATATTTAGTTTTCTGACTGGCCTATCAAAATGAAAACCTAGCTTTCTAACAAACCTATAAAAATTAAAACATAACTTTTTGACGGGCCTATCAAAATGAATATATAGCTTTCTGACTGGCATATAAAAATAAAAACATAACTTTCTGACTGGCCTATAAAAATGAAAACGTAACTTTTTGACTTGCCTATCAAAATGAATACCTAGCTTAATGATTGGCCTATAAAAATGAATACCTAGCTTTCTGACTGGATTATAAAATTTATAACCTAGCTTTCTGACCGGCCTTTCGAAATGAAAATGTAGCTTTCTGACTGACCGATCAAAATGAATATGTATTTTTCTAACTGGCCTATCAAAATGAAAACCTAGCTTTCTGACAGGCCTATAAAAATAAAAAAGTAATTTTCTGATTGGCCTATAAAAATGAATATGTAGCTTTCTGACTGGCCTTTCAAAATGAATACCTAGCTTTCTAACTGGCTTATCAGAATGAATACCTACCTTTCTGAGTGGCCTATCAAAATAGTTACCTAGCTTTCTGACTGGCCTATCAAAATGAATACCTTACATTTCTGACTGGCCTACAAAAATGAATACCTAGCTTTCTGACTGGCCTATCAAAATGAATACCTATCTTTCTGACTGTCCTATAAAAATGAATACCTAGCTTTCTGAATGGCCTATAAAAAATAATTGCCTAGCTTTCTGACTGGCCTATAAAATGAAAATGTAGCTTTCTGACTGGCTTATAAAAATGAGCTAAACAAAAAACTTTAACCCAAGGTTTTAAAGTCCAAAGTATGGAAAAAAATTTTTTATGTAAGTTAGCTATATACATTGTTTCTACAACATAATATAAATGTGTTGTTGAAGTTTAGTCATCAAAACATGAGTAGTTTGTTCAGAAACAGAGAAAAAGCTGAACTTAACATAAAACTTTAACCAAACCCTAGCTAAATAAAAAACTTTAACCTAAGGCTTTAAGCCCAAAGTATGGAAGATTAGGTAAGTTAGCTATATACATTGCTTCTATAACATAATATGAATATATTATTCCTATGTTAAAGCTAAAGTCCCCTAACTGGGTTCTGATTGAACACTTTCTCCTTTATTTGAACAAACTTGAAATCCCTATTTATAGGCACCATTTATACCAAATATGAAAAATGTTGCTGATTTGTTCTTGAGGAAAAGAGTTTTATAAATTCACAATTTTAATTCTTTTTGGGCCCCTGCCGACCCTTCAGTGGATAAAAATTCCCTTTAATCACCCAGTCTCAACTGTAATGACTAAACATTGCCCCAGACATCAAGATGTTAGAAATCATGCCTACAATAAATGAGAAAAACATAATTTCCTGTTTTCCCATAGTATTCCTATGAAAAATAAAAATCCCCTAACTGGACCCCAATGGAACCTAGCCCCTTTAAACAAACTTGAAACTCCTATTCATAGAGATCATTTAAACCAAATATGAAACACATTTGGTTTGTCGGTTCTTGAAAAGAAGATTTTTGAAATTTCATATTTTTTTATCCCTTTTTTGGGACCCTGCTGACCCCTAATGGATATTAACCCACCCTTTAAGGACCCAGTCTCAACTGTAATGGCTAAACAATACTCCAGATCTCAAGATGATTAAAATAATTCCTAAAATAGATGGTAACAAGATATGTCACTGTTAAGTGTCACATGCCCCATGAATGGTCTGTGAAAAATAACAATATATGATATAATAAGCAGCAATGTATCCATGAATATCAAGAGTAATGGACTAATGTTTCAGACTATACATGCAATTTCATGTTTGTTTTACATTAAAGCATGCATGGCCTTGACCTTTGTGTAACCTTGACCTTGACATCTGAGGTAATGGTCTGGGTATACAGTTAAATGCAGGTGAAACACGATATCTCACACAAACTCAAAGTGTTGTCAAACAAACTGAAACTGTGACCTTGACCTTTGAGGTATGGGTCTTACTCGTGACATGTTATGTTGATCATTTGTAGCAAGTATCAACAAAATCCATCTATACATGACAAAGTTACAGGCCGGACACAAAATCTCACACAAACTCAGTGTTGTCAAACAAACTCAAATTGTGACCTTGACCTTTGAGGTACGAGTGTGGGTCTTACTCGCGACACTTCGTCATGTTATGTTGATCATTTGTAGCAAGTATCAACAAAATCCATCTATGCCTGACAAAGTTACAGGCCAGAAACGAAATCTCACACAAAACTCAAAGTGTTGTCAAACAAACTCAAAGTTTTGACCTTGACCTTTGAGGTCAGGGTGTGGGTCTTACTCGCGACACATCGTCATGTTATGTTGATCATTTGTAGCAAGATTCAACAAAATCTATCTATGCATGACAAAGTTACAGGCTGGAAAAGAAATCTCACACAAACTCAGTGTTGTCAAACAAACTCAAATTGTGACCTTGACCTTTGAGGTACAGGTGTGGGTCTTACTCATGACAGGTCGTCATGTTATTTTGATCATTTGTAGCAAGTATCAACAAAATCCATCTATGCCTGACAAAGTTACAGGCCAGAATTGAAATACTGGACGGAAGGCGGACGGACGTTCCGCTGAAAGTGATGTCGTTGGGTGTGGTTTTTCTATGTTATAAAAACCTCCTTTTTTCATAAAACAAAAAAAAACCTATTTTCTTTCTAACCCTAATGTCACAAACCTTGAGATCCAACCCTAATGACACTAAAAAAGAATGAAAAAAGGTGAAAAAAAAAGTAAAAGAAAAATGTGTAAAAAATGCAATTAACCCCACAATGCCATTCTGTACGCATATGGCACTTGTGGGGTGCACATTTTAACCCCACAAGTACCAACGCACCCCACAATTCCATTCTGTACTGGCAACGCAACCCACAACTCATCCCCGACAAGTACGGACAGACAGACGGACACTATGATTACTATATGCCACCAAAAAAAAGTTTTGGGGGGCATAAAAAGAGTATTTACTATATTCAGGCTTCTCCACAGGCTATTTAAACACAGGGGCACCCCAAGCACTTGACTATAGATCTGAAGCACTTGACTTCTTTATAAACAATTTGCAAAGGCTTGCTTTCCTCCAAATCATTAATTTTCTTTGCATATCTTTTCTAATTTTAATGCCTAAAATTAAACATAATAAATATGATGACTATAACTGATTAATGGGTAGTTCTCAGTTATTCAGCAATTCAGTACCATGGAAGTTTGATTATAATTTGTAATAAAAATAAAGCGTATTTGACATGTTTGTTGTGTTAATACTTTTACATATGATCTGAATGAATAGTAAAGATAGTTTTATGGAGACATGGTCAGAAAAAAAAAAAATTACATTTTTAAATGGAAAAATGCCAGTTTTGACAGGGTCCATTTTGGGACATTTTACCATCAGTATATACAATAAAGTTGTATTGTTACTTTCCGATGGATTATAAAGTCATTTTTTATGGTAACTGTAAAAACATAAATAAAATTAAAATATAAGCATCTCTAAAATAATAAAATGCCGATAAAAAGTTGATTTTAATAGAAATTAAATTCTGCATATGGACGTTACGGTGTCGGTAAATTTTTGTAAGAAACTCTGACATCTATTTTTAGACATTACAAGCATGGACAACATCATTTGCATGTGGAGGTGTAAGGTTGTTTGTTTAAAGTTACCTTGTAAAGTAGAGTGATATACAGGATTTCACAATAAAAAAATATCACCGAACTTTCCTCAATGTAAAAATGTCGGTCAATTTGTAACGTCCAAAACGAATCGTCGTTAATTATCAATTTTATGATCGTACCATATCTAACACCCCTCAATGGATAAATAAAAGTGTCCAAAAACGCGTCATCAGTTTGTGTGTACACAACTCAACCACCAGCAGGGAGAATAAAGAGGTAAGTGTTGTCGGTCAATCAAAAAGTCAGAGTATCTTCCAGAACATTTCATCACTCTATTGATAAAACATCTAAAGTGAATCCATACTATTGTGATGACTGCAAACAATAAACAATGAATGTTAATCGAAAGAAAAGACGGAAATTGCCGTATTGACGCAGCTAGCGGTCCGTGTTATGAAATGAGTATACGGACGTTATACCTTGACATCTTATCGTGTTTTGGATGTAACTATTTGACATGGTCAACTTGTCTATACCAAATGTCCTACGCTTTAATGTAATTAATAACCATGATGTATACCCCAGTATTTGATATCATACCATTTTCTCTGTAAATGAACACAACAATTCTAGTTTGTCTATTCTGTCACCAAATATCTCCATCGTCGTGTCTTGGACGTTACGGTTGCGAACGTTAGGTAATGTTGTGGATGTGACATTGACATTTGTTTCTACTTGAATGTGTAACATCCAAAACTGATTTTATATTATCTCTAATTGAAATAATATGAGAGGCAAGAAGATTAACAATTAATTATCCTTGTTTGGTAGAAATTGAGTTGACCTAAGTATGAGTTTGCCAGTACTCCCAAATGAAATATTATCAATTAATGGATGTTTTCTTTGTTATGGATGTTACATTTGACACAAGAATTTTGGAACAAACAATTATGTGTTAAAGTCTGAAACATAAATTACTAATTAATTGATCTAAGTTTACAAAATATCCTTTAGAATGTTATTCTCATGTTAACAGTTTAATTTTAAAAAATTTAATTGTAAATAATAATGCTTAGTACCAGTATTAATGATATAATATATATATATATATTAAAAACAATAACTACAAACGATACTAATTTTGTTCTCTTAATTACTTTAAGAAAATCTCATGCCCATAATTATGTTGCTTTATCAAATAATTTAAATAAATATACAGACAAAAAATAACTACAAATTTATCAAGAATTAATTTTTTATGTCCAGGTTGATCAATGGCCATGGGTTTGTTAATTAAAACCATTTCCTTGAGTGTGGAGATCTTTGGCAGCTCTAGGAGACCAGGCACAGTGATCTCTGAGGATATTGTGAGTGTTATCTCCTCTCCAGATTTGGCTACGAGTGGGCTTAGGAGATTCTTCTATGTATTCAAAGGTAAGAACAGTGCCAATACAATTTAATATCAGTTTAGATAAAATAAAAGTAAATTGCATTCTTACTCTCTCCCAATAGGATTAATATACTAATTATTTACTTTTAAAGCGCTATAACTTTGTTATAAGTGTACAAATAAACCTTTTGACTGTATAAAATACTTAATAATAATATAAAAACTTTCATTTTTGTATTTTCAGACCTTTGAGATGTCTCAGGAAGTTGTGAAGATGCCATTTCAATAGCACCAAAAGATTCTTTAGGGATCAAAAGAAGAAAAAACTTTGAAATATTATTCACTGACATATATGGATATAGTTTATTATTCTTCCAATAAATTTTAATTGTCATTTGTCAGAAGAGACTTGTATACTTTGTCAATACTTTTTTCTGGTTGGGGGTCTCATTTATATACTGTAGATATACTAAGTGCTGCTAGTCTAGTTCACAAAGTTTTGGAAAGCACTGTAATAATACAGTGAGCAGATAGTGGCTTCAAGTGATTTTCTATACTAGTTGGTTGGTGGGGCTTATAAACTTTATCTATAGTATATACTACTAGCAGCTTAGTACACAGATGTTGGGAAAACCTTCTTATAATACAGTTAGCACATGTAGATAAATACTAGAAGTAAGACAACATAATTTATTTATTTCAATATTACTAATATAACCCTTTAATATTACTAGTAGTTACTAGTTCAGTAGTTAGCAGTGAAACGAGTTCAAACCACTAAAGTACAAGTTTCAATATGTATACTAGGATAAAATATTATAACACATGGCCAAGTGTGATAAGATGTACAGTATTAACAACAATATAACAACAATTATAAAACTATACAGAAGTAATCTTGTAATTTGTGTATGTTGTGGACATTATTTTTAAGTTGTGGACGTTACATATTTGCATATTTGTCAATTGTCAAAGAGTAACGTCCATATAAATTGTGACAAACTATTCTGATATATGTATGTCAGTTTGAAGTTAAAATGAAAAATCACAAGGATATGTTCTCTAATTGAAAGTTTTGAGTACTATTTCAGTTTGTTCAGATATAGATAGCAACACGATGAACTTTTATCATGTAAATTTTGAGTAACATCCACAACTACAAAATATATATAATTACTTTTGTTTTCAGGTTTAAAAATTAATCTGTGAAGTATATATATATATATATATATATATATATATATATATATTGCTTTTTCTTATAATTTGTTTAATAATAATATACCCAAACTTATGCACTTTCAACACTTAGCATCATTTTTATGTCGTTGAGGGCTAACATACGACCACTGGTTCCTGGGGTCCTTGAAGGTTAGCCAGTACTTGAACACGCCCATCTTCGCATATAACTGATAACTTTCCCACTTCAATCAGCGGTGAGAGACGAAATGCAATGTCATATATTAATCATCATGGAGACTTGCCATGCAAATATTCCAACTCACGATCCTGGATTGATGGTCAGGCCAGTTACCAGCTGAGCTTACTGGGCCAGGTGAATTAAATAAACATAACAAAATTATGTCACCAACATCTACATTGTGGAAAACGTTTCTTGCTCAAGGACACCACACATGGCCATGAGGGGAAGATTGAACTCACAACCCTCCTATCCTGGGTTCAGTGCTCTCCCACCGGACCATGCGCTCCACAAAAAAACATACTTAGGCATGCCCTACATTTTTAATGTGTAATGTCACAGTCAATGTTAGTTTGATAGTAAACTTGTAATGTCGTAGTCCATGTTAGTTTGACAGTAAATTTATAATGCCACAGTCCATGTTAGTTGAATAGTAAACTTATAATGTCACAGTCCATGTTAGTTTGTTAGTAAACTTGTAATATCACAGTCAATGTTAGTTTGTTAGTAAACTTATAATGTCACAGTCCATGTTAGTTTGATAGTAAACGTATAATGCCACAGTCAATGTTAGTTTGATAGTAAACTTATAACGTCTCAGTCCATGTTAGTTTGATAGTAAACTTGCAATATCACAGCCCATGTTAGTTTGATAGTAAACTTGCAATATCACAGCCCATGTTAGTTTGATAGTAAACTTATAATGTCACAGTCAATGTTAGTTTGATAGTAAACTTGTAATGTCGTAGTCCATGTTAGTTTGATAGTAAACTTGCAATATCACAGTCCATGTTAGTTTGATAGTAAACTTGCAATATCACAGTCCATGTTAGTTTGATGGTAAACTTGCAATATCACAGTCCATGTTAGTTTGATAGTAAACTTGCAATATCACAGCCCATGTTAGTTTGATAGTAAACTTGCAATATCACAGCCCATGTTAGTTTGATAGTAAACTTATAATGTCACAGTCAATGTTAGTTTGATAGTAAACTTGTAATGTCATAGGCCATTTTAGTTTGACAGTAAATTTATAATGCCACAGTCCATGTTAGTTGAATAGTAAACTTATAATGTCACAGTCCATGTTAGTTTGATAGTAAACTTGCAATATCACAGCCCATGTTAGTTTGATAGTAAACTTATAATGTCACAGTCAATGTTAGTTTGATAGTAAACTTGTAATGTCGTAGTCCATTTTAGTTTGACAGTAAATTTATAATGCCACAGTCCATGTTAGTTGAATAGTAAACTTATAATGTCACAGTCCATGTTAGTTTGTTAGTAAACTTGTAATATCACAGTCAATGCTAGTTTGTTAGTAAACTTATAATGTCACAGTCCATGTTAGTTTGATAGTAAACGTATAATGCCACAGTCTATGTTAGTTTGATAGTAAACTTATAATGTCACAGTCCATGTTAGTTTGATAGTAAACGTATAATGCCACAGTCTATGTTAGTTTGATAGTAAACTTATAACGTCTCAGTCCATGTTAGTTTGATAGTAAACGTATAATGCCACAGTCTATGTTAGTTTGATAGTAAACTTATAACGTCTCAGTCCATGTTAGTTTGATAGTAAACGTATAATGCCACAGTCTATGTTAGTTTGATAGTAAACTTATAACGTCTCAGTCCATGTTAGTTTGATAGTAAACGTATAATGCCACAGTCTATGTTAGTTTGATAGTAAACTTGTAATATCACAGTCCATGTTAGTTTGATAGTAAACGTATTATGTCACAGTCATTGTTAGTTGGGTAGTTTAGATGCCTGGACATTTAAAACCAATTAGTAGTACAGGGGGTGAACCCAACAATAAGGTGTAAAACGAACGCATTATTTTGAACATCAAATGCTGGATCAGATCCAACAAAATCATTTTTTACCCATTAATGGGGTGATATATTATTATTATTATGTAAATATAAATACATTTATATGGGACCTAATATGTTACCAAGTTTGAGTATAAAAAGTTTGAAGATAAACATGTAAATAAACATACGTGGTTGTCGACCTGAGTGCTGCACAACGACTCCTCCGCTATTACTACGGCAACAGGCACAGCAACAGCAGCAGGTACAGATGGCGATCAGCACTATCAACACAACAACACACACGATCGGTACCCAGCTGTCAATTAAATAATTATTATGATTAAGATCAACGTTTTGAAAAAAAAAGAAGGAAAAAAAAGAAAAAACAAGAAATGTCACTGTTAAGTTTCACATGCCCCCCGAATGGTCTGTGAAAAATAACAATATATGACATAATAGGTAGCGATGTATCCATGATTATCAAGAGTAATGGACTAATGTTTCAGACTAGACATGCAATTTCATGTTTTTTTTACATTAAAGCATGCCCTTGACCTTGACATCTGATGTTATGGTCTGGGTATTTCAACAGTTAAATGCAGGTGAAACATTATCATGACATGCTGATCACTTGTGCCAAGCTTTTTTAAAATTCCTAAATGTAAGTTACAGATCAATTGTTGATCAATTGATAAAATGTTTTTGAAATCCACCCATGTATGATAAAGTTAAAAGACAGACTTGAAATCTCAAACGGATTCAAAGTGTTGTCATATATACTCAAGGTGTGACTTTGACATTCGAGGTACAGGTCTAGGTCTTACTTATGACACATTTTCATGTCATTTTGATAAATTGAGCCAAATTAAAGACAAAGTCACAGACCAGACATGCAATATCAAACAAATTGTAAGTGTGACCTTGACCTTTGAGGAAAGGTTCTGGGTCTTACATGTGACACTTAATTATGTCATGTTGATCAAGTGAGCCAAGTTTTTTTTCAAATTTATCCATAGATGACAAAGCTACAGACTGGACAAGAAATCTCACACAGACAGAAAGTGTTGTCAAACAAACTCAGTGTGACCTTTGAGGTACGCATGTGGGTCTTACACATGACACGTAATGTCATGCTGATGAATTGAGCCAAGTGTTTTTGTAATTTATCCATAGGTGACAAAATTTCAGACCGGACACAAAATCTCAATCAGACTGAAAGTGTCATCAAACAAAGTTAAATTGTGACCTTGACCTTTGAAGTGGGATTGTGGGTGTAACGCAGGACACATTGTTATGTTGTGTTATGTTGATAATTTGTAGCTAATATTAACAAAATCCATCTATGCATGACAAAGTTACAGGCCAGACACGAAATCTCAAACAGATTGAAAGTGTTGTCAAACAAACTCAAAGTGTGTGACCTTGACCTTGAGGTATGGGTATGGGTCTTACTCGCGAAACGTAACAGTAATGTCATTATAATTACAAAGTGTCTGCTGATAAAGAAGACCAAACAGTCATTTTATTATAATAACCAGGTTTCAGCTGATAAAGAAGACTAAACACAGTTATTTCATTATAATTACAAAGTTTCTGCTGATAAAGAAGACCAAACAGTCATTTTATTATAATTACCAGGTTTCAGCTGATAAAGAAGACTAAACACAGTAATGTCATTAAAATAACCAAGTTTCAGCTGATAAAGAAGACTAAACGCAGTCATGTCATTGTAATTACAAAGTTTCAGCTGATAAAGAAGAATAAACACAGTCATGTTATTATAATGACCAAGTTTCAGCTGATAAAGAAGACCAAACACAGTCATGTCATTATAATTACCAAGTTTCTGCTGATAAAGAAGACCAAACACAGTAATGTCATTATAATTACCAAGTTTCAGCTGATAGAAGACCAAACACAGTAATTATGTCATTATAATTACCAAATTTCAGCTGATAAAGAAGAATAAACACAGTTATGTCATTATAATGACCAAGTTTCAGCTGATAAAGAAGACTAAACAGAGTAATGTCATTATAATGACAAAGTTTCAGCTGATAAAGAAGACCAAACACAGTCATGTCATTATAATTACAAAGTTTCAGCTGATAAAGAAGACCAAACACAGTCATGTCATTATAATTACCAAGTTTCAGCTGATAAAAAAGAATAAAAACAATAATGTCATTAAAATTACAAAGTTTCCGCTGATAAAGAAGACTCAACACAGTGATGTCATTGTAATGATTAAGTTTCAGCTGATAAAGAAGACTCAACACAATAATGTCATTATAATTACAAAGTTACAGCTGATAAAGAAGACTATTTAAACACAGCCATGTAATTATAATGACCAAGTTTCAGATGAGAAAGAAGACCAAACAGAGTAATGTCATTATAATTACCAAGTTTCAGCTGATAAAGAAGACTAAACACAGTAATATCATTATAATAACCAAGTTTCAGCTGATAAAGAAGACCAAATACAGTAATTATGTCATTATAATCACCAAATTTCAGCTGATAAAGAAGAATAAACACAGTAATGTCATTATAATTACCAAGTTTCAGCTGATAAAGAAGACAATTTGACACAGTCATGTCATTATAAATACAAAATTTCAGCTGAAAAAGAAGACTCAACACAGTAATGTCATTATAATTACAAAGTTTCAGCTGATAAAGAAGACTAAACACAGTCATGTCATTATAATGACCAAGTTTCAGCTGCTAAAGAAGAATAAACCCAGTCATGTAATTATAATGACCAAGTTTCAGCTGATAAAGAAGATTAAACACAGTTTCAGCTGATAAAGAAGATTAAACACAGTTTCAGCTGATAAAGAAGATTAAACACAGTCATGTCATTATTATGACCAAGTTTCAGCTGATAAAATAACTAAACACAGTAATGTCATTATAATGACCAAGTTTCAGCTGATAAGGAAGAATAAACACAGTAATGTCATTATAATGACCAAGTTTTAGCTCATTATAATGACCAAGTTTCAGCTGATAAAGAAGAATAAACACAGTAATGTCATTTTAATGACAAAGTTTCAGCTGATAAAGAAGAATAAATCCAGTAATGTCATTATAATTACCAGGTTTCAGCTGATAAAGAACATTGAAAATATTGATATGATCATTTATAATTTTTATTAATAGAAGCAAGACTAACAGAACTTACATATGTTCTTGTATCCAACTTTCCAGGCATTCTTCATTTCTCTGATCTGAGGGAACTTGTCTCAACGGGTCATCACAGCATACTTTCTTAATATTCACTCCAGTTGAGAGACTTACAGAGCCATCTATACAGCAATAGTCAGCACAGAGTTCTGTTGGATGGTAGTCACCCTGCAGGTCCGTGTACGCTGAACAACATTGTGCAGCATCAGCTAGATGACCTGGTATAGAAAAACAAGAAATGTCATTGGCAAGTGTCACATGGCCCCCAAATGGTCTGTGAAAATAACAATATACATGTATTTTATAATAGGCAGCGATGTATCCATGAATACCAAGAGTTATGGACTGACGTTTGTTTGTTTGTTGAAGTTTTTATTTACCCTCACACTTTGAACTGGTCATTTTGGCGAGCATGAACAGATGATTCAAAATAAATTGATGAATATGAATGATATATGAAGTAGTGATATAAGACCATTATATACATATTTACTATTTTACCTATTTATTAACTACATACGATAATCAACTTTTTCTATTTATCATGTTAATTAATATGAATTCCTTTTAATTATCTAATCTTTGTACAAGATTTATTGACATGTTTATTACATAAATTAGACGATTATTTAATTTCCCTATAATTTTATAAATAATTTTACTTTGATATTATTTGTGCAAGATTTATTGAAAACAGTAGAGTATATCCTCCTGTTATATATTAAGATTTTATTGATTTACTTTTTAATTAGTTTAATATATTGCTAGTCTTGCGTAACTATATTGAATGCTTATGAAACTAATTACGTCATATGACATTCCCTATCACCATTATGCAGTACCGGTAGTGTTTACAGATATTGGTAAACCATATAGCCCTATACCTAAGTATATTGCTATTTATATAAAATTATAAACTGAATGTATGTATATAATTATAGTACACTATTATGACAAAATTTAAAAACAGATAAAAAGGAAGAGTGTACTATTTACTTCACTTGAAGTGTTACTGTTTTGTATAGAGGTACTAAGGAGTATCAACAGGTAGTCACCAATGGACTAGCATGTGAATCCTTTTCTCCCACTCTGATATGGAGGTTGAGTTATGCCAGTTTATTAATTAGCAATAGTATATCTACTATAAAACTTAAAACTTTTAAGTTTACTTATTAATTAGTGTAATTTATTAATAGTCTTGCGTAACTCTATATTGAATGCTAATGACACTAATAACGTCATTTGACATTCCCTAACACCATTATGCAGCAGTCTTTGCTGATATTGGTAAACCCTATAGCCCTTTACCTAAGTATATTGCTATTTATTTACAATGTTTGTATATAATTATAGTACACTATTATATATGATAAATTTTAAAAATAGGAAAAAATGAAGAGTGTACTTTTTACTTCATTTGAAGTATTACTATATTATCGGCAGGTACTAGGGTTTGGCAAAAAGTAATCACCTGTGGACTAGTATGCAAGTCATTTCCCAAGAAATCAAGATTCATTAGTTCCTTAAAAAGTGTATTCATATTGACTGGTTTTATCTTAAAATACTGATCCTGTGGACGCTTACTTTGAACATATGTCTTTAATTAATAATACTGTTTCCATAATACTGTTTCAGCCTTGCAATATTATTAGTACATCGCATGGTTAAGATTTGACCAACCCCTGTTAATCTCCCAGGGTGTGTCACATAGTGGTACACAATGGTTTAAAATTAAATTAAAATATTAAATACAAGTAATTAAATTGTGAAATTTGTAAATAAGCCCCCCCCCCCCCCATATTCAGCTTAAAATATAATAACATGTGGAATTCCATATCATATTAATTATATTAATTGATATTAGGGATATCATCCATCTGTTTGATTGATATCACTCATCTGTATGAGAGAGATCACCCATCTGAATAAGGGATATCACTTATCTGAATAAGAGATATCACCCATCTGAATGAGAGATATCATCCATCTGAATGATTGATATCACCAAGAACTTGTATAGAAGGAAAGGAAACTTGCATATTGTGACTCATTGTTGATGAAACAGCACACAAAGGATTTATTATTTGGCAAATTAATCATAATTCACAGGCAACTGACTTCTTGTACATAAACTGTAAGTTGTATGTAATCGTAGGTGTTTAAACATGTTTCAATCACGCAAAATGCTCTTGAATTAAACATAATGAAGTCTGAAGGAAAATTTATGGGAATGGTATTGCTTTGTTGACAATTTCAATCTGCAATGTAAGAATTTTGATTTTGTTCCTGAGATGAATGGAAGTTAAGATAAATGAAAATGAGATATTGCGTGAATATGTGAGCATTCACAATCATTTGCTTTTCCTCCTCTTTATAATTCCTTGAAATATCACCCATCTGCACGAGAGATAGCAACCATCTGAATGAAATAGCACCCATTTATAAAACTAAAAGTGTTACTTTGTCCCGTGTGTGACACCACTAGAACCACTTTTAAGAAAACTGCTAATATTTTTTGGCTTAACAGTTTTAGATCACTATTTCCACCTGGTTGAATACTTCCATGGCTGTTGATATTGATTAGCTGTTTGAACACATGTAAAATCCATTTTTGAAAATGTGTCTACTAGTGGTGGACCGATAATCGGATGACATCGATTAGCGGCGTGAAGAAGCTTACTGATTCCAATAATCGATACCATTTCTTATAATCGATTATCAAGTATAAACAGTGATACGGCACGGAACCGCAAAATACTCCGATGTTAAACCCGGTATTAGAAAGCCACGCATGCGCGTCTCGATACCTTACATAACAGAATGGCGTACATTTTGTATCGAAAAGTTTCTTCGGAGATTCAACAAGAACTTGTTTATTTTAAAATTTACTGTTGATGAACGTTCAATGTTGAATTTGCAAATGATTTAATGATATTTATGGCGTTGAAATATACAAAAAATACATACAATTATGATTTCAGAGACGACTTTTGGTCATTTCTTTTTGACAGTTTTTCAGAGTGTTTCATTTTCTTTCGTGTTGTTGGAAATTCAACTTGTATTTATTAAAATTGGCTCATTCAATTTTGGAAACAGCAGATTTTAGTTTCGTTTTCAAAATAAAACTACACATTTGAAGATTATAATTTGGCCATCTTATGCACTGATTTTGAAAGTGATTTCATCAATCTCAAATGAAGAGCACACATAATTAGAACGCATATTTTCCGAAAATAGACTGTTATCAGTTGTCCACGAATCTTTTTTTAGATAAGAAATTTCCGTTTTAAGTCAGTTAAATTCAAAAACATTACTTGGGCTATTCACATGATCACGTACACCAATTGATTTGTTAATAAATCAAAAATAAGTAGATTTATTCAGCTTTCTGCACTTGGAACCCCAAAGTCATTTAATACTAAATTTTTAATAGTGTTTGGTTATTGGTTCACACAGACATGTACCACACTACCACTCACCATATTTAAGTGTTACGAAGCCAACCACTGAACAAGCAGTAAGCAGAGAGAGTGATGAAGAACTGAAAGGTTCATCTATAGAAAGCAATTACTACTGCCAGTCTATTACACTAATAATTATATATATAATAAAACATGGTAAGCAGTAAAACATCCATTAACATGCAGACTTAAGTAGATCATTCTGGAAGTGATTATAATCGGTAAAATCGCATCGGAAGTACCAGCCGATAATCGATTATGATTTCCAACTGATGTTCCATCAGGATATTTTCAGCAAGTGCACTTATAAATAGATATAGGCATAGTGCCACCATTGCAAAAAGGAAGTGCTTCCGTGGAGTAGTCGCATAATGGCGGTTATAAATAATCCTCAATTCTTCTTCTTTAAAAATGCATTTTCCTTATTTTAATGCTCATTTTTTTATTTGAATGGCATTATTGATGTATTTTGAACATTTTGATAGCATTGTCATGTTTGAATTGTGAATTTAGAAAAAAAAATGATGCTTGGTAATTGGGGTATGAATTCATGATTTCGGAAGTCTACTTTCACTTTGTCACCAGTGTACACACTGAGCAGTAAAAAAAAATCTCTTATATGACACATGACCCCTACTTTCTCATCATATTTTGATAGTGCAGAGGTTGACAAACAGTAAAATGTATTCACTTCTTTCATTTGGAACTCTCTATGTATGAATGACAAGCCATCAAACTTTTATTATTTACTATAGAATAAAGAACAAAAATCAATGATGTGGTTACACCTATAAGCCGACATTATGACCGAATTGCTAGCATGTAATTTAAACTATAAATGCTCGTTCCTCGTGTATTTATAAGTTAGTTGCTTCCTTTGATCTCATTTAATGCTAGTGCGACATATTGTACGTCTCTAAGGAGCCTTTTGACATTTTTTTTATTTTTGCGTCTCCCGAGAGTTGTTTTAAACTTATTTATTTTTTACTTCGATTGTGAAACAAGTACTTACAAATCACGCTCGAAGTCTTCCTGGGTAGTACCAGTACAAAGCATATGCGGAAAAAGTGCCTTGCTCAAGGACACCACACCCTCCGATCATGGGTTCGGTGCTCTACCACTGGACCACGCGCTCTCCCGAGAGTTAAGGACAGCAGATCAGATATCCAAATAATAAAAAAGCTGTCCATCCACGCCTCATCATATCAGGCTAATTTAATGCGTGCTCAAGATTTCTACGTTACCAAGTTGTAAACATAACAAATTTAAAAAAAAACAATTAAAGAACTTAAAATATGGCACAAAGAGTCTTACCTGCTATGGCGACAGACACTGTCACGAACAGAATGGCGTACAATCCCATCTTTTTTAAAAAGATATGCAATATATTCAACAAAGCAATATACACGTTGTTTCAAAATGTCCGCGAGTTTGCCGAATAAGCATCTGCGCACCGATGTACAACATTTCAAGCAGGTCTGCACAGGGGGTAAACGAGATGTGGAAATTTTCCGGCGACTATTACGTAATCATGAAATCTTGTACCCTTATATCAGTAGAAGCTGCCGCCAGTTGGAAATATGTTTTAATTAATAATACTGTACGGCACATCTGATTGTTTTGTTCAACTGTTCAAATATGTTATTTTAAAGCGTTGCCATATGCTAGCTCGCGTGCTAGCTCCACACGAAATATACAGCGGGCTACAACACAACTGTACATTTTGCAAGCGTAACTGTCTGTGTTCGTGAAATACATGTGGTGCCGTTTTACTATTTAACCTCAATAAGTGATATCACTTATTCGAATAGGTGATATCTCTCATTCGAATGAGTGAATCACTTATTCGAATGAGTGCTATCATATTCACTATACACAGCTGAAATGTGTTTATATATCTCGCTGTGTGTATGAATACTATGCACTATATACAGCTGGAATTTGTTTATATGTCTCTCTTATTATACGTTCTACAAGTCCGACATAGTGCATGTCTCCAACGTGCCTTTTAAAGATTGTTTTATTTTTGCGTATTCCGAGCCGGCAGATCGGATATATCAATAAAACAAAGCTGTCCATTCACGTCAGTCTATTTAATCAGGCTAACAGTCTACATGCCTCCTGAACTGTATTTGGAAGAAGAAGAAGAAGAAGAAGAAGAAGGGTCGGTGGCCACTATAAGATTTAAAATGAGAAATAAGATTCCCCTGTTCAACGCAAACTGCTTTTCCTTGAAATCCTACTTTCGTATTTGACGTAATTTTCCGAAAACCTAGCCCACATGGATACTCGGTCAATCCTTAGGATAATCGGCGAGGTGTTCCGAATACCCAGTTTCGTGATAAGACGGATTTATAAAATAAGTATAATTGCGAACTATCAAGTGTGGATAAGTGGACCAGATAGGGTCAATCGTACATACTCGGCCAATTCCGTCATCTTCGGTATTAGACCTCGTAGGTAGTCCAAGGATCCACCAAATTGGAAATGTGATTAGGTTTCCCTAATAACACAACAGGAACTTTTTTGGGTTTCATTCGGATTGTTGTTGGTGTCTTCGCTTAATGTTTGTAAATAAATATGGCGTCGTCTGTTGACAGGGACGCTGAACCATTTGAAGGCGATTTGGAATATGGCCAATGCCAAATCATGTTTAAATACATGTTTTGATTGAAGTGCAAATCAAATAAGTGTCAAATTCTGTATAACGTACATGATAAAGTAGCGGTTTTGTCTACGAGCTCGGGAGGAAAGTTTGATTTTCCAGCTTTTACTTTGTTATTTCTTTGTATTTCTCCTCTTATTTATACGTTAAGGGAAGGCCCGGTTACCCAATTGTGTGAAAGTGGAAAAGCTGCCTGCTATGTCAACAAAGATGCTTCAAAGGTTCATACTGATGCCAAAGACGACGATGAAAGGTACTGTAGTAAATATTTGTTTTATAATAATGAATGCATAAATTTCTTTATAGGCATGAATATCTAGTCTATGATATTGTTGAAGCCTTATAAAAGGTTATAATTAGTCCAAGACTTGCTGTATATTTGTCTCGTTACATGGATATTTCTATGTCAAGTTAACCTAACCAGTTTCTTGGGATCATGGAAGGTTAACCAGTACTCGAGCACAAACCATCTCCACAAGTAACTGACACCTTTCCCACTTGAATCAGCAGTGAGCAATGTCATATATCAACCATCACAGGGATTCAGACTGGGCAGGGATTCAAACTCACGACCCTTGGATTGACAGAAAGGTCACATTGTCTCCCTGTCATAGTCGTTAATAATTAGACAATGGTAACCGGTCAATCAGTCAAAACATATATGTAATTGAATCATTTTCAATGACCAAGATCATAAAGTGTGCCAACTAAGTTGTTATACAAAGTATAGTAGATAGTTTAACAATGCTGTACTAGCTTATAATAACCAATGGTTTTTTTTTCAATTTCACAATAATAAGCTAATTTTTTGGTATTTTTTTTTTTTAATTTCATTGCAACATTTAACAAAATCAAATGTAAAAAATACAAATTATGATGTAGTCTGTACAAAATTTCTGATATAACATTTTCATATTTGCAAATTAAGAGGCAAACTATCCAGGTTCTTTAGTAAATTTATTAACTCTGAGTTTTTTTATGTATTTTGTATCAAATACCTGTAAGTTATACAATAACTGTACAAACCAATGTGTTTCAGTTTGTTCTAACATTAAGAAAAAAAACATTTACTAGCAAGGAAAGTTTACTCTTTAAATTCAGTCAAACACCATATGAGCAGAGAGCAGGCTAACGCCTCACCAACACAAACTCGGTCATTCGCACTAGTACCTCAAGGAAACATAAGTTTACAAAAATATAGTCTAGGTAACAGTGCTTTTGCACTGGATTCTGTAGAATTGCAATTGTCCAACTGGTTACAGAATAGGCAAACCATCATTCTAAAATCAGTTAAGACAGTAATTCAAAGAAGGTGTTGGTGAAACAAAAACCCACACTCAGTGCTTGAAAAAAATAAATAAGATAACTTCATTGAAGTATTCATCATAACCATATATGTTGTATGTTACATACTTGTATACTATATTTTTATCTCAAAGAAAGACTATGCAATATTATCTGTTTTGATTTAAAGAATTTATGTTACATTTACTTATTTATAGACATCAACATCATCTGAAACTGCTATAACTGCTTGTTTTTTCTCAAGTTCTTTCAATACTTTAAAGTACTAAATATTTTCATTTTTCATAATAATAATAATGGTATGGGAAAAATAGATGGAAACAATAAAGTCTACTTAAATATTTAGAACAGCTTAACTACAAAACCTGTAAAAAAACTCTTTTTTTTTTAATCCACTTGATTTTTTTTTCAAATGTCAAACTATAATTATAATGAAAATTATAAATTGAACATCTAAATAAAAGAAAAAGTTCAATACAAAAAACACAGAATAATGTCAATTCATTCAGTTTATATAATGACATATAATACAGTTTTTGGTGGAGGAAGACCTCAGAATGAATCGGAGTTGAACTACCACACTTCCACAAGTAACTGGCCAACTTTCTCGCATGAAGTTTTTGGAGCAAGAGGACTCTAACCTACAACCTTAGCAGTGAGAGATAAGCAATCATCATCTTGAGAGGATCATAGGAAAATGATATTCTGCATGGGTCAACTCTGGGTTCATTTGGATGAATATTGACAATATTATGATTAATTTTTGTTTTATGTTTACATTGATATTTGTTGTATGAGTATAAAACACGCAAGTGCTGTTTTATGTCTAATAAAATATTTGTTTGTTTGTTTGTTACTATGTTTTTTTGGTGAAAACTATCCATTATCCATAACTTTTTTTAAATACTTTAATGTGAATTTATTAATTAAGTAAACTGTGATAATTTTTTCATAGTATGGCTTCATGCAACAAAACTAAATTACACAGAATACAACCGGTAAGTCATGATATAATAATACCTTAAAATAGTAGTCAAGAGTTTCATTTTAAATATATTTATGTATACAAATGTAACATGACTATTGTGCATGCTGCAATTATTCATAAAACGGGACTTGCATTATTTATACCCAAATCAATAGGAGTGGAATGTACTGGTTTTGCAATCACTTTTGGGTCATGCTTAGTTCAAATGACTTTTGCAGAATTATTGTTTCTCAACAAATCATGTTTTTTCATCAGCCAGTGAAAACAGAGTTATATTTATAATTAGTGTGCAGTGCTTAAATGTAGCTTCAAGATGCATCCTTATAGTACAATGAAGTACATCCATCTTTAAGATGGAAGATGTTGGTTCAATTCCAACTACGGATATCTGTTGGAGGCTTCTTACAATGCAATGCAGATATGTCATGAATTAATGAAATGAAGGTAGTAAAATTGATTTGATCTGTAATTTGGGGCATGTTTATTTCAGGAAGGATAGAACAATTTTGAGTTTTCATAACAGTTGATGAGAAACTTTAGGCTAGTTCAATGTCTGTTAGCATTCATGTAATAGTTATGCCTGATAAAATTAAGTGTTTATGTTGGTCTATGATTGAAAGTGTTGAGGTCTTCACCAGGACTTGAACCTGGAGCTCTTTTCATATAGAAAAGTGTGCTACATTACACTATAAAGATGTACTCAACACCAAAAACCATTATGTAAATACGGTAAGTAAATATTGTGTTATAATTTTAGCTGAATATATAAAGAAACAGCCCAAACTGGAGAATGAATGCAAGTGTATTATATTAATTATACTAATAATATTACTAATTAATTATACTAGTAAACAAACCTCCATCAGCTTCCTCTCTAATGTTTAACTTTTCTTATTTCTACATTAACATTTTGGGACCGATGTTGAGTCCCAACTGGTTTGTAACTGTTTGGGAAACTATTTGTTGTCTCGGTTCGGAGCAATTGGCAACATACACAGCCATTTTTTGCACATTACAGTTGATGTCATATAACTAATATAACTTGTCGAGAGACCTCTTGTTGGGGGTGGGTGGTATTGTGATCTTTCATGGCATTTGATATCCAAGTAACCAATGATTTCTCCCACTTGAATCAGCTTTGAGAGATGAAAGAAAATGATAGATAATGTCAGGGTTCTCCACAGGAAGGAATGCAAGCACTAGCCTAGTACGGTAAGAACACTTAAACACATTTTCAAACTCTGTGAAAGGCATTCATTGAAATATATTTCACTAATAAAACTTATTAATCAGGTTAAGTCATCATATTACTGTTTTTCATTTTAAATAAAATTTACAATGAGAAAATATATGCAAAGAAAAAAACATGATTAAGAAGAAAGTAAGCTTTTGCAAAATTCTGTTTAAGAATGTAAGTGCTAGGTGAATACCATTTAAATGCTGGGGTGCCTCTATACTTAAATGACCTGTTGAGAAGCCTGAAAATCTTATATCAATCATCAGAGAGACTGTTGCCGAGAGGTTAATGAATAAAAATATAACAAGCATTTCAATTCATAAATATATTTCTAATAGTAAAATCAATGCCGACAGTGTAAATTTAGAAATTATAAACTATTGGTAATAAAATTGAAGGGTTTAAATACTCTCAAATATATTTCAAACATCACTAATTTACAAGGGATATGTACCTGATATAACATATCTTATACTGATATCAACTGTTCTAGCCCTTTACTCCATAGATACGCCTTTTTCCGCACCAATCACTGAAGGCCTTTGAAAACAGTGCAGGAAGAGTTCAGATTGCTCGTAACGAGCAATCTGAACACTTCCTGCACTGTTTTCCACTCTGTCAGTTAATATAAACATAATTCACCCATGACTGATACGTGGTGAATTAATGCTTTCAATATAAGAGGTGTTCAAAGGCGTCTATATGAAGTAAAGGGCTAGAATTAAAAAAATTAATAGATGAGTATGGAAAATTATCATGGACCAGGGCTAGGGTACGAATCAACCAGGTTATGAAACGACTGTAAATGAAAGCAATTCAGCATTGTAGAGTCCAATAACACCATTTGAACAATGCGATAACACAAACCAATACACAATTTACAGTGTGTACACTGTGACTGTATTAGAGATCGCTGAGGTACTCTGCATATAAGCTTATGCAGTAAACTGTACACAAATTATAGAAGTGCGATAAAGGGGAAATTGAAGCACCGTGAGCATTAAATTCAACCGCAGTACTTAGTGAAATAGGCACTAACCAGCTAACTTCTCTTTGAGTATGAGATTCAAGTACCGCTAATCCTATGTTAGATGTTGATGGCATAAAAATGACACTAAACATTCAATTAATCAATTTCAACTTGGATAATCATATTTTCCATTATCAATCATAATTTCTATATTTACTGAATCTGTTTAGTTGGGATTTGGTGTAGTACTTAAACAGTTGCATTAACACGTGACGTTATCAACTGCACTTTATTGAAATAATTGAATGTTTACAAAGTGCATGCAATTTTAAATTTGTCTACGTTTACGCGAAAACCGGTTAGTCTACGACAAAATTTACCTCTAGAACATAAAAATTGAGTAGTCTATTCCAGCAGTTCCTGCACACTGTATCAATCTTTTGTATGATGGTCTCGAAATAAAACATCATGACCGCCGTCAGCTGTTCATGCTTTCTTCCATCCATTATTAGATTGACGCGATTATCATTAATCATCACACAAAAACTACAGTTCCTACCGTAAGCCATCGTTGTTGTTGTTGTTGTTGTTGATGTTGATATCTATTTCCGTCCACTGGACCGAAAGTAGTACAAATGGCTGGTATTTATCTCCGAGCTCAATTAGGATAAGTGGCGAGGTAGTCCGAATACAGATAGGGTATGACTGATAACACGTAGTTGATAAACATTTTTGATAAATATTAATTAAATCAATACTTGTATAATAAATCTGACAGTGATAAAAAGGACAAACTGAATCCAGTTGTAACTTTAATTCTTTTATTAATTTCTCATCATTTGTATACTAACCTCGTCGACGCAGAGACATATATTATATTTAGTCACTGGGAGGAGGCGTGTGTATGGAACATTATAAAACAACTAATGGCAAACAAAATATTTCCTCAGCTGGGTCTAAGGTTATAAAACTTTGTTTCATGCTCTACTCAAAAAAAATTATGTTCAACTTAAAAACGACTTGATTCACTCTTTTGTGTTTATTCATGAATCCTGGAAATAAGATTGTGTTAGAGTACGAACTTTAAGTTGAGCACGAAAATAGGTTTAAACCTCGGAATCAGTTTTCGGATGGTAGAGAGACAATCCGGGGTAACTTAAAAAATAAACATTTTTAAAACTATCACTGGTTTTATTTAAACTGTTAATACTTTCCAAAAGTTTCGTACTGTCCTGCAAGGGAATTGATAGATGTAAAACTTGATTTGATGGGTCCGTCCGTGAAATCGTTTTCTGTTAGGCGTATTATATACATGTTGTTTATCCTCATGCAATTTATTTCCACGGGGATTTCTGAAATAAAATCCTGAATCTTAAGTCACAATTACGCACACGTTCCACCCCAACTCGCAACAACAAAAGATATGAAAACAAATCAAAGGGAATGAACCCGGAGACATAAAACACATGTGTATTATGTCTCTGATAAACCATAGGCAGCACATTGCAAAACATACTTAGCAAGGGCTATTCCCCTTCAAACGCAATTTAATGTTCAATCCCGTCATTAGAATAATGGTGAGTTAGCTCTGTCCGTCCGTGTGGGCATGATTAAAAAAGGGGATTGAGAAGTTAAATTTGGGGATAGATGTAGCACACAAGTTCGATATTCGTTTTCTACTTAAATGTTGGCAGTTTTGAAAAAGGGGCAACATTGCCGCCAAAATATAAACATATTTGGGTTCTACATGCGTAATGGAATATTTCGTTTTCAGATCTAAAATGTATATGCTTAATGGAACAACTGCGTCATTAAGATTACATGATTTAAGATATAATTTTAGTGAAAAAGGAAGAAAATTGACATGTTACCCTTCAACATAAATGTACCTGAAGTGATCTAAACTGAATTGTGGCAATCCATGTCATATATCTGCATAAAGATGCACCAGTACAAAGACGTACTTTGTTCTTAACACAAAACTATAAGGCAAAGTTAAAACTTGTTAAGCGACAGAGGTTGATATAGCCGTGGTAGCTGGAACCCTGCACCTGTGACCAAAGACCGGATACCACTGCTTGTTTTTGTTGTTGTTGTTTAGGGGAGTATGCTACCAGGTGGATCACTTCTGTTAATATATTGAAATAAATGTTTACATAACTTCCGGATACATTTCCAGCATTACCGGTTCACAGACAACCACCATCACCGCCAGAACCACCACTAACTGTGCATACAGATGATTCACCCGTTTAACTTTCTGTTCAGTAAATGATGGATAATTTATTCAATCACAAAGAGGAATGTCCCATTCGCAGATAGTGGCTGATTCCGTCCTTGTAGTTGATCTTATTTATAATGAATTCGTCAATACAGTTTAATTACACAGATCGGCATTTTCCGTTTTATTCGTCAATTTTTTTTCAGCCTAACCCGATGGCACCGGCAGGTGAAATACAGTCATCCGAATGTTTAGTTTTAACTTTGATTCACTGAAAACCTTTTGGATGATATGGGATTTTTATTCTGAAAACGTACATTCTGCCAATCTGATCCTAGCAGAATAATAAAAGGTTTTATTCTACCATTCTGTTGTACTTCTGGCAGAATAAAATCTGTTAATTCTGCTGTTTTGCTACGTGGTTTTGAGGTACATGTGCATCAAAATTTGGGACCGTTACAGCTAGCTTGCCAAGAACCCATGTAAAACGATCAGCTATGTGAATATCGGTATTTTAAGGTAAAGATTGTCTGGCTCTAGTTTAGTTTAATTAACCCTTTACTTCATATAGACGCCTTTTGACACCTCTAATATAGACGCTTTTGGGCACCTCTAATATAGACGCCTTTGGACACCTAATATAAAAGGCTTATGAATTATTGGGTGAATTATGTTTATAATAACTAACAGAGTTGAGCAATCTGAACACTTCCTGCACTGTTTTCAATGGCCTTCCGTGATTGGTGCGGGAAAACGCGTATCTGTGGAGTAAAGGGATAAACAATATTTTATTCACAATAAACATGGTAGTCACCTTATATGCACATCTGTTTCCTAGTTATATTGAGGTGCTATTATAAAACTAAACAATGGTTAGATGGTGAAATGTCTGAGAAGCATTCCGTTATAAATTTTATTGTATGAGAGAGAGAGAGAGAGAGAGAGAGAGAGAGAGAGAGAGAGAGAGAGAGAGAGAGAGAGAAGAAGAAGAAACAGACACACAGTAAGATAGAGAGAGAGAGAGAGAGAGAGAGAGAGAGAGAGAGAGAGACCTTCTAAACTTTAATCCAGACCAGACTCTTTTCTTCGAGCATTTATCTCATATACTAGTACATTATCACAGCGTTTATTTCCTCTTACGTTTCAATTTAAGAGATACTTAAATGGCTATTTCTGAGAATTCAACACAATCATTCATCTAATTCCTATCTACAGGAAGGGTACAGAGATGAGACCAAGATCGATTATTGTCTTACAACATGCATGTAGCATTATGTATGTTTGATTGTTAAATGTTGTGGTATGAAACAGGATCTGAACCTCAAGTTACATGATTGTAATTACATATACCTCGAGTATATAACCGCAAGAGAATCGATGTCATATTTTTTATACAATCAATCTCCGCTCCCTTCTTTCCCAGTAGGGTCCTCCGTGGCCGAGTGGTCTAAGGCGCCGTCTCAAGATCACCTACCTCTCACCGCTAAGGTTATAGGTTCGAGTCACGCTCGCTCCAAAAACTGTATGTGAGGAAATGTCCAGTTACTTGCGGAAGGACGGTGGTTCTACTCAGTCTGACTCAGTACGAGGTCTTCCTCCACCAGTAAAACGGGATATGCCATAGATAACGTGAATGTGTTGAACATGGCGTTAACCCTCCGGGCCCCCCCTTCTTTCCCAGTAAAAGACTCGAGCAGCCCTAGTAACGGAAGATGGCGTTTTTACTTGTTCCTGCAAAGGACTTCACATCATCCGTAAACACATATACTGTATTGAGTTTTGCTTTTTATTCAGTGACCTCTGTTCATTTTAGCATCTGCTTTCCAATTCCCCTGCACCGTTTCTCTAACTGGTGAAAGGAAAGTACTTTTCACTGAGTATCTATCAACTTTCATTTGCTTTCCGTTCCCTAGCCTGATATGATAAGGCGTGGATGGACAGCTTTTTTTTATTAAGATATCTGATCTGCTGTCCATAACGGGAGACGCAAAAATAAAAAATGTCAAAAGGCTCCTTAGAGACGTGCAATATGTCGCACTATCCGTTCCCCTGCACCGCTTCTCTAACCGGTGAATGGTTAATCCAACAACTTTCATCCTGCTTCCCCAACATTATACTTAAATACTTAACTAAGTTTTGACCTATATTTATCTATTGTATAATGAACATCAATGAAACCATGTTCATTTTTAATGGAACGAGCCTCTAAAATCATGATCAGCTGGTTGCTTTTCTCAGATTTAAGTATTTAAGTATATGCTGGTGAAGCAGGAGCCAGACCACCTGCATCGGCAGGCACTTTTGTACATGATCTTCTATTAAGATCAACGAATAGTCGTGTTTTTAAAAGTTCCGTCGCGTTCCTCATAATGTTATTTAGACGTTTAGCTTATCTGTATTAGTAAATTGTATATAAGAATGAAGTTCATGAATGTGTACGCCGGTGTAACGTTGTAAACTGACCCCCATAGAATAATGACCCCCGGTCATTATTTTATATAGAATAATGACCCCTTTTCTATAAAATACTGACACCCCTTATAAAATAATGACCCCCCGATTTTATCTATAAAATATTGACCCCCACCTAACCTATTACTAACGTACTCTATATCAATTCAAGTTTCTATTGTTTATATTTGTTGTTGTTGTTGTTTCTGCTGCTGCTGCTGCTGCGTCTACAGCTGACACAACAGCAGTATAACTTAGAGGCCCCGCTAAGAAATAAACGTACATCTATTGAAAAATGAAATTTAAAAGGGTTTTCATTTGAATTATCATTATTGTACTTTAAAAGAAGTATAACAATAATAGAAGATATACCTAATTCGTTTTAAGGTTACTATAGAAATAGAGAGAACCGATATATAGGCTGGAGGATAATTTGGTCCAAACAGTGTATTATCATCTTTTATTAGTCATCTGAAATGACTCTGGTCATGTTTTCTTGACAGAAATTGAGATCATCCTTTAGAAATAAAGCGTTAACGAAAATAGAAATTCTGGCTCTCTAAAAGAGAGCGTTAAACTGAATATGAATATTATGAATATGAACAAACTTATGAAATAGAAAATAGGGGTCTTACCGTGATTTTTTTCACAAACGGTAATAACATTAAGATTTTTTAACGTTGAAACTTGTGTTACGTCGAATGACGTTTAGGCTACTTCAATGATGCACGCGATGCAAATATTTGCTTCTACCGCATTTTGTGAAATATTTCACGAAAAGACCCCCTTTTTTATTTCATAAACTTGTTCGGAATTTTCCTAACAAAAAGACTGTAAGTCGTTAGTAAAATGAATCGTTCTCCGTCGACCAAATCGTTCACCGAAGCTCGTATGGTGCTACTCTAAGATCAAAAGAATCGCGCATTTTTTAAACATTTAACGCCCATCAAAGTAAAATTTGGGGATAGATGTAGCACACAAGTTCGATATTCGTTTTCTACTTAAATGTTGGCAGTTTTGAAAAAGGGGCAACATTGCCGCCAAAATATAAACATATTTGGGTTCTACATGCGTAATGGAATATTTCGTTTTCAGATCTAAAATGTATATGCTTAATGGAACAACTGCGTCATTAAGATTACATGATTTAAGATATAATTTTAGTGAAAAAGGAAGAAAATTGACATGTTACCCTTCAACATAAATGTACCTGAAGTGATCTAAACTGAATTGTGGCAATCCATGTCATATATCTGCATAAAGATGCACCAGTACAAAGACGTACTTTGTTCTTAACACAAAACTATAAGGCAAAGTTAAAACTTGTTAAGCGACAGAGGTTGATATAGCCGTGGTAGCTGGAACCCTGCACCTGTGACCAAAGACCGGATACCACTGCTTGTTTTTGTTGTTGTTGTTTAGGGGAGTATGCTACCAGGTGGATCACTTCTGTTAATATATTGAAATAAATGTTTACATAACTTCCGGATACATTTCCAGCATTACCGGTTCACAGACAACCACCATCACCGCCAGAACCACCACTAACTGTGCATACAGATGATTCACCCGTTTAACTTTCTGTTCAGTAAATGATGGATAATTTATTCAATCACAAAGAGGAATGTCCCATTCGCAGATAGTGGCTGATTCCGTCCTTGTAGTTGATCTTATTTATAATGAATTCGTCAATACAGTTTAATTACACAGATCGGCATTTTCCGTTTTATTCGTCAATTTTTTTTCAGCCTAACCCGATGGCACCGGCAGGTGAAATACAGTCATCCGAATGTTTAGTTTTAACTTTGATTCACTGAAAACCTTTTGGATGATATGGGATTTTTATTCTGAAAACGTACATTCTGCCAATCTGATCCTAGCAGAATAATAAAAGGTTTTATTCTACCATTCTGTTGTACTTCTGGCAGAATAAAATCTGTTAATTCTGCTGTTTTGCTACGTGGTTTTGAGGTACATGTGCATCAAAATTTGGGACCGTTACAGCTAGCTTGCCAAGAACCCATGTAAAACGATCAGCTATGTGAATATCGGTATTTTAAGGTAAAGATTGTCTGGCTCTAGTTTAGTTTAATTAACCCTTTACTTCATATAGACGCCTTTTGACACCTCTAATATAGACGCTTTTGGGCACCTCTAATATAGACGCCTTTGGACACCTAATATAAAAGGCTTATGAATTATTGGGTGAATTATGTTTATAATAACTAACAGAGTTGAGCAATCTGAACACTTCCTGCACTGTTTTCAATGGCCTTCCGTGATTGGTGCGGGAAAACGCGTATCTGTGGAGTAAAGGGATAAACAATATTTTATTCACAATAAACATGGTAGTCACCTTATATGCACATCTGTTTCCTAGTTATATTGAGGTGCTATTATAAAACTAAACAATGGTTAGATGGTGAAATGTCTGAGAAGCATTCCGTTATAAATTTTATTGTATGAGAGAGAGAGAGAGAGAGAGAGAGAGAGAGAGAGAGAGAGAGAGAGAGAAGAAGAAACAGACACACAGTAAGAGAGAGAGAGAGAGAGAGAGAGAGAGAGAGAGAGAGAGAGACCTTCTAAACTTTAATCCAGACCAGACTCTTTTCTTCGAGCATTTATCTCATATACTAGTACATTATCACAGCGTTTATTTCCTCTTACGTTTCAATTTAAGAGATACTTAAATGGCTATTTCTGAGAATTCAACACAATCATTCATCTAATTCCTATCTACAGGAAGGGTACAGAGATGAGACCAAGATCGATTATTGTCTTACAAGATGCATGTAGCATTATGTATGTTTGATTGTTAAATGTTGTGGTATGAAACAGGATCTGAACCTCAAGTTACATGATTGTAATTACATATACCTCGAGTATATAACCGCAAGAGAATCGATGTCATATTTTTTATACAATCAATCTCCGCTCCCTTCTTTCCCAGTAGGGTCCTCCGTGGCCGAGTGGTCTAAGGCGCCGTCTCAAGATCACCTACCTCTCACCGCTAAGGTTATAGGTTCGAGTCACGCTCGCTCCAAAAACTTTATGTGAGGAAATGTCCAGTTACTTGCGGAAGGACGGTGGTTCTACTCAGTCTGACTCAGTACGAGGTCTTCCTCCACCAGTAAAACGGGATATGCCATAGATAACGTGAATGTGTTGAACATGGCGTTAACCCTCCGGGCCCCCCCCCTTCTTTCCCAGTAAAAGACTCGAGCAGCCCTAGTAACGGAAGATGGCGTTTTTACTTGTTCCTGCAAAGGACTTCACATCATCCGTAAACACATATACTGTATTGAGTTTTGCTTTTTATTCAGTGACCTCTGTTCATTTTAGCATCTGCTTTCCAATTCCCCTGCACCGTTTCTCTAACTGGTGAAAGGAAAGTACTTTTCACTGAGTATCTATCAACTTTCATTTGCTTTCCGTTCCCTAGCCTGATATGATAAGGCGTGGATGGACAGCTTTTTTTATTAAGATATCTGATCTGCTGTCCATAACGGGAGACGCAAAAATAAAAAATGTCAAAAGGCTCCTTAGAGACGTGCAATATGTCGCACTATCCGTTCCCCTGCACCGCTTCTCTAACCGGTGAATGGTTAATCCAACAACTTTCATCCTGCTTCCCCAACATTATACTTAAATACTTAACTAAGTTTTGACCTATATTTATCTATTGTATAATGAACATCAATGAAACCATGTTCATTTTTAATGGAACGAGCCTCTAAAATCATGATCAGCTGGTTGCTTTTCTCAGATTTAAGTATTTAAGTATATGCTGGTGAAGCAGGAGCCAGACCACCTGCATCGGCAGGCACTTTTGTACATGATCTTCTATTAAGATCAACGAATAGTCGTGTTTTTAAAAGTTCCGTCGCTACTTCAATGATGCACGCGATGCAAATATTTGCTTCTACCGCATTTTGTGAAATATTTCACGAAAAGACCCCCTTTTTTATTTCATAAACTTGTTCGGAATTTTCCTAACAAAAAGACTGTAAGTCGTTAGTAAACTGAATCGTTCTCCGTCGACCAAATCGTTCACCGAAGCTCGTATGGTGCTTCTGTAAGATCAAAAGAATCGCGCATTTTTTAAACATTTAACGCCCATCAAAGTGACATTTTATGAAATTTCCGATTGATTATATCATTCTGTTTCCCTTGTCAAGAGCATCCGAATGTTGTTTTTGAAATAAATCCAGCGAACAAAATAAGCCATTTTTACTCCAGATACTTCAATTTTTCATTAATTAATTGTACGAAACAGCCCTTTGCTAAACAAAAAAGGACTACAAAAGATCTGAATCGTACAAAATGAAGGAGAGGTGTCCTTGTACTAGTATATGAATACCAAATATCCGGGCAATACGAAATCTTTACTTTTAGACCATTATTACGTCGACCAACGTCAAAGAAGACTGGCAAGCCACCTTAATTCATTCTATTGTCCGGATGGCGGTGGCATAACAATGCATCTTAAAAAACAGCTATCCCAGATGAGGCCGAATTACGCATCCTCTTTTAAATACTTACCACTTTTGTGAGCCTCGGTGGCGCAATGGTAGCGCGTTTGCTTATTACAGCGGATATATCTCACCAAAGGGATATTGTTTCGCCGTATCAAACCTTTGCCAATAGAAACAGATGACCTAATGGAAGGGGATACATAAAGGAATCCTTTTGCAACTTGGAACCCCTGCAACTTTCAAGGTACACAGTAGAACATACTTAGAACATAGATCACGAAACTCCTGCTTTAAAGGTGCATGAATTTTTGTTTAGAACATGTTTTAGATCTAAATCTTTTTGTTACCTATAAAAGTTTCATGCTTCAAGTATTTCAACAGGCTTAAGTTTTATTTTTCCAAGATTCGTTGAGATAGTACCTTTAACAGCCTCGTAACTTTGTGATATCGCATTATATGCAAGGTATAACGTATGTTACGCATACATGTATATAATTATTAATTTACCTTCTGTACAATGAAGTGTTAGCATTCTGGAACTTATAGTAATGGTGATTTTGTCCGAAATTCTAGAGGAAACATCATTTTGTTATTGCATCCTACATGGTGAACTAATTTCGTAATAGCATGGGCTCGCGGGCTCGTTACGAAAAAATGCTATTGCCGGTAAAATAGTTCCTTTTCTGAAGTGCAAGATTGTAAAAGGCAATTTATACGTGTAAAAGCACAATGTTTTGTGCAACCCCTGAAAGTGATGTCAAATACCCTTAACCTTCATTATGTCACCTATATGTCACTCATATATACCTCCAAAAATAGGCGAAACGGGTGCGGGGTAGCCCAGTGGTTTTATTACCTGTGACGCTCCTCGTCGTTAGAAATTATTCAAATTTCAGTATATTGTTGAAGAGACATCCTTCTTTGGATTTTGGGTATTTTTGTCACTTTTCAGGCGTTTATAAGTAGAAAAGGTCAACAATTATATCAATATAAGGCATGAAATATGTAAATCGGTTGTGGGGAAGTCCCATGTTTTATGACCTGTGACGCCCATGACAATAAGATGTTATTGAATTTCAGTATAATATTGAAATATAATCAATCCCCTGGAGGTTTGGGTGATTTTTTTCACTTTTCTAGAGCTTTTAAGTAACACGTCTTGAGCAATAATTATACCCCTTTATAACAGTCAAAGCCATTGCACAATATGTTAACTAAGTTTCTGTTAAGATACCCGTCACGACTTATATATAAAGTTGTAATGTGTTTTTAAAGAAACCAGGGAAGCCAGGACCACTTCTCAGAAAAAAGCAAGGGCTGCAGTCGAATGACAGCCATATCTCCCGCCGATGCCATTTGAAAAAAGGGCCATTACTCCAGAACGGGTTGAGCAAATTCAAGATTTGTTTCTTCCTCCACAACTAAGCATTATTAGTAGAAATCCCTGAAAGTTTAGATTGAATCGATTCCATCCAACAATGAATGAGGAGTTGCGGTCACACAAAAATTTGCACTATATATATTTATATATATATATAAAAGAAAAATGTAACAAAGGGTCATAACTCCCGAACAGGTGGAGCAAATCCATTGTGTTTTCTTCCTGCACAACTACGCATCGGTAGTAGTAATCCCTGAAAGTTTGAATTAATTCCGTCCAATAATGAATGAGGAGTTGCGGTCACAAAACTGTTGCACGGACGTCAAAGGACAGATATCAGGTCTATTCACTTGAAAAAGTGACATTATTTCGGATTACAGATATGTGTGTTTTATAACAACAAACATAACGACCATTACGGAACACGCAGTTCATTACGTAATGCTAAATGTCCCGAAAAACAAACGACTCGTCAATAAAGTCATACTGAACAGTCAAGATGAAAAATAATGGTTAGTATTGCATTAAAAATATGTATGTATATGTTCATTGTTTTATCATATGGTACTTGATGACTTTTTTTATTGCGATTATGAGATATTATATTTTTAAGGTGTTGTCCGCCAACGTTATTTGAAACAAATAATTGAAACATATTTGATTAATTTAATTATTTTAGTAAAAATCGCGAACGTATAATTTTTAAAATCATATCATACTAAAGTAAAATTTTAGTGGAACATGCTTATGTGTTATGCTGCCTGGCTATCGTACTGCATGTCTGTCGTCCTGCCTGCCTGTCTTGTTGTCAGTCTTCCATTTTTTGCCTATCGATCGTGCAGGCTACATGTCTGCCCTCATGCAGACCTGTCTTTCTGACTATCTATCATGTTGCCTGCATGTCCTGCTGTCTGTCTGTCTTGTTGCTTTGTTGTCATGCTGCCTGTCTGCCTTGGTGTCTACCTGTCCTGCTGCCTGTCTGTAGTTCTTCCTGTCTGTCGTACTGTCTGTCTGTCTGTCTGTCTGTCTTGTTGTCAGTTTTCCCTTTTTTGCCTATCGGTCGTGCAGGCTGCATGTCTGCCCTGATGCATACCTGTCTTTCTGATTATCGGCCATGTTGCCTGTCTGTCGTGCTGCCAGCCAATTTTGCTACCTGTCTGCCCTGCTGCCTGCATGTCCTGCTGCCTGTCTACCTTGTTGCTTTGTTGTCATGCTGCTTGTCTGCCTTGTTGTCTACCTATCCTGCTGCCTGTCTGTAGTTTTGCTTGTCTGCCCTGCAGCATGTCTGCCTTCCTTGCTGTCTGTTGTGCATACATACTTTTGGATAAATATTACGTCTGCTTTTCATACGTCTGCTTTGATTTTATACCAGCAAGAACGTTATTGTAACGTTACATCATGTCTTGTAGATCAAAGTTATTATCTACGTTGTATTTATTGTACAAACAAGTTTGCACCGGTTAAGAACATACTATACAGTAGATAAATCCATTGCGTCTATCTATAAGTTGCACAGGTAAGTAATACTGACACGTGTATTAAGATGAATGTCATTATACATTAACAGGGCATTTGGTAGAGTTAGAATGTTTCAAAGTTTAGGTCGGCTGTGTAAGGTTGGTTAAGATCATTTGAAATGTGAGAGTGGTATCGCATACACAATATTAAAGAAAGAAAAGACTATTCACGGATAGATAACTCAGACAGTTATTGTATGATCAGGTCAGTTTAAGAACGGAGGCATCGTTATAATCACGGCTGATTTTAGGGCTAGGTAAAACTCCACCGACACTGTTGGGATGTTATTACGACAAGAGCACAACACTGTAACCTCTTTGTCCCCCACTATGTCGTGGCCTATGGGGAGTAGGGGTAACAAATGACGCGTGCGTTTCCACTAACAAATTCACTCTTACTAATGCTCCAAAAGAAGGAGAAATTAAAATAGATTCATCAGCTATTACGTATTAAAATATTTCAATATACGTTCATTGCCTATCTCGTTTACTGTAAGATAAAAAAAATCTGTTTAAAATCAGACAACAACTCTTTCGTATTGACCTTTCGATTAATATTTTTGTACATTTATAAAAACATAAGAAAGGGAATCTATGAAATTATGAACAATGAATTAGGAAATGAATGTAGTTAAGTTTCTAATATCTGATGAAAATATCTGTTAAGAACAGATATTAGAAACATACTACATTGCACGAGAGAGAGAGAGAGAGAGAGAGAGAGAGAGAGAGAGAGAGAGAGAGAGAGATACTTACTTTTAGTTGCTGAATTCTTCATGGACCAGATAAGATGTTCGACGTCATACTGTTCTTTGTAAGTTGATATTTCTGTTGAACGTAACTTAGGACTGACAGGTAACTCCTGTCCTTCGTGTAGATTTTTATAGTCAATTTTAGGTTTATTTCTTAAAAATGAAGCCATTATGTGCGAAAATTTGACACCGTGTCAACTGACTTATAACAAGCAGATATCTTCCATTCTGATATATATAGAACCTGATATACAGTTTCAACCTAGCCCTGAAGCATAATGAAGGTATAAACTGTTGCTAATTGTCATTAAGGACAATATGGTCCGGTCAGCTGCCAATTAGCGCTGTAAAAACTGTGAAAATACAATTGATTAACTTGCTTTCATAATTACTTTGTCTATTTTACAACAATAAAGCAGATTAACATAATGTATGGCAATTAACAGCTCATTAAATCACAAGTCATTCAAATAGCGCATTATCTTATTATTAACAATACTTTATTTAATATAGATAAAAATTACAGGTTTCTCTATTCATGGTACATTTATACATACATACATTAATAATATATATAACAGCATGATTTCTTAATAATATTAAAGTTATAAAGTAGCATAGCAGTAGCTCTTAAAACGCGACCTTCAACTATCGCCCACAGGTAGTCACGTGACCAATATCGTTCTGGTTCTGTTCACGGAGGTAAAAAGTGAAAAATAGAAAAATTACTAATAATTTTGTTATCAGGTCTAATTAAAATATCGGCGATAAAAGCGAGCTTAAATACATGTGTTTGACGATAAACAACGCATTTTTGAATTGAATTTGATAGGAAACATTACATACAAGTTTAGTATTAGCAAGATATATGGTTTTAGATATTTAACAATAATTTAGGACTCGCTTCCCTGTAAAGTCAAAAGCGTCGATAAAATACCTGATGGCTAAAAGCATATTAAATAGTAAATTTGTCCAGAGGTTTATTCCATCTTTTTTTTCTCATGTAGACAGTACAAGCCATCCGACATATCACTGAAGATTTGGCACATGGAAAGCAAATTGGGATGGTACCTGAAACTTCACTGAATATGGGACACATCGAAAGTGAATGTTGGACACATAGAAAGCAAATTGTGATGGTATCTAAAACGTTACCGAATATGGGACACATCGAAAGTACATTATATTTAATAATTCAAATGGTTTTATTGCGACAAATTATTCTAAAAGAGAAAGAAAAGCAAACTTATGGCTAAGATCGCCAAAATTAGCAAACATTTCTATTTTTTAGATATTATTTTATACTTTTGCACGTTTTCATCAAAAAGTACACAATTGCTAAAATAATGCACAGCAAAGGTTTGTATCTATATGCAACTTAAAGTGAATGGGGTAAATCAATATGACAGTATGTACCAGCATCGGTCAATGATAGAACAAATTAAAGATTAAATTTTAGAAATATCCAACAGCTACTGGTATATTTAATACTATGATGTACAAAATACTTTAACCTTGGTACGTTTACATCTTTTGAAATACCATTTGTCAGCATGTCATTAAATTTACAAGGTCAAGTAAGCTTAATAATGTAAATATAAGGTCACATCTGTATTTATATACATTTAATATTGATTTACCCCACCCACCGTATTTTGCATATACAATACAATGTTTTGCTCTGTACCATTAGAAACTTTATTTTTATATGTTTATAAATTGTGTAACTGTTATTTTGTAAAATATCTATAAAAAAATAGGCAAAATTATAACAGAATATTCAAATTATAGAAATTGTTGCTTTTTTTAAGATTTTAAGTTTATATTTTGCATATTTTTATATTTTAAAATATTCTTTCGCAATAAAAGCATTAAAATCAACAAATATCAATATGTTTTGATAACATTAGTCATAAAGAGCTATCAAATATCATTAACTACTGTAAATATAAAGACAAATATGGATTTTGTCAAATTAGGCGGCCATCTTGGATATTTTGCCATTTTGAAAGTTGGTCTCGGTGTTAAAATAATCAGCTAACCTTGTTCTATGTTTGTGCCAAGTTTGGTGCTTTTCTCAAAACTGGCACAATTTTTTCACGAAATTGCTCCACTACTTGAACGTCACTGGATATTGGACACATCGAAAGTACATTGTGATGCTACATGCGGTACTGAATAGTGGACACATCGAAAGTAACCTGTGTGGTGATACCTTGGGCGTCACTGGATATGGACACATCGAAAGTAACATGTATGGTGATACCTTTAACGTCACTGGATATTGGACACATCGAAAGTAACCTGTGTGGTGATACCTTGAGCGTCAATGGATATTGGATACATCGAAAGTAACATGTGTGGTGATACCTTAAACGTCACTGGATATTGGACACATCGAAAGTAACCTGTGTGGTGATACCTTGAACGCCACTGAATATTGGATACATCGAAAGAAAATTATGCTGGTACATGCTGTACTGAATATTGAACATATCGAAAGTACAGAGAGAGGATCGAACCCACGATGCTCTACCAGTGGACCAGACTCTCTACTTTGAGCATTTACCTCATATACAACATTATTATTCATACACTGCATGGCTGTTTATTTCCTTATACGTTTCAATTTAAGAGATACTTAAATGACTATTTCAGAGAAATCTTGGCTGGGTTGACTAGTAACCATCCTAAAATTCAAATTCATATTCCACGGTGGTGCACCGTGTTGTCACTTTTTTCTGTATGTTTGTACTGCACTTGAGTATAATTATGATTAGTATATGGTAAAGAACGAGTTATTATGCTGTTGTGGCTCTCCAGTTAGGCATTATGCTGTTGTGGTTCTTGAGGAGTCCGTTCTCCATTTAGACATTGTGCTGGTGTGGCTCTCCAGTTAGGCATTATGCTGTTGTGGCTCTTGAGAGTCCGTTCTCCAGTTAGACATTATGCTGTTGTGGCTCTTGAGGAGTCCGTTCTCCAGTTAGGCATTATGCTGTTGTGGCTCTTGAGGAGTCCGTTCTCCAGTTAGACATTGTGCTGTTGTGGCTCTTGAGGAGACCGTTCTCCAGTTAGACATTATGCTGTTGTGGCTCTTGAGAGTCCGTTCTCCAATTAGACATTATGCTGTTGTGGCTCTTGAGGAGTCCGTTCTCCAGTTAGACATTATGCTGTTGTGGTTTTTGAGGAGTCCGTTCTCCAGTTAGACATTATGCTGTTGTGGCTCTTGAGAGTCCGTTCTCCAGTTAGACATTATGCTGTTGTGGCCCTTGAGGAGTCCGTTCTCCAGTTAGACATTGTGCTTTTGTGGCTCTTGAGAGTCCGTTCTCCAGTTAGGCACTGTGCTGTTGTGGCCCTTGAGAGTCCGTTCTCCAGTTAGGCACTGTGCTGTTGTGGCCCTTGAGGAGTCCATTCTCCAGTTAGACATTGTGCTGTTGTGGCCCTTGAGAGTCCGCTCTCCAGTTAGACATTATGCTGTTGTGGCCCTTGAGGAGTCCGTTCTCCAGTTAGACATTATGCTGTTGTGGCTCTCCAGTTAGGTATTGTGCTATTGTGGCCCTTGAGGAGTCCGTTCTCTAGTTAGACATTGTGCTGTTGTGGCTCTTGAGGAGTCCGTTCTCCAGTTAGACATTATGCTGTTGTGGCTCTCCAGTTAGGTATTGTGCTGTTGTGGCCCTTGAGTAGTCCGTTCTCTAGTTAGACATTGTGCTGTTGTGGCTCTTGAGGAGTCCGTTCTCCAGTTAGACATTGTGCTTTTGTGGCCTTTGAGGAGACCGTTCCCCAGTTAGACATTGTGCTGCCGTGACCCTTGATGAGTCCGTTCTCCAGTTAGACACTGTGCTGTTGCGGCCCTTGAGGAGTCCGTTCTCCAGTTAGGCACTGTGCTGTTGTGGCTCTTGAGAGTCCGTTCTCCAGTTAGGCACTGTGCTGCTGTGGCCCTTGAGGAGACCGTTCTCCAGTTAGACATTGTGCTGCTGTGGCCCTTGAGGAGTCCGTTCTCTAGTTAGACATTATGCTGTTACATGTTTAACAAACTATTTTTGACCTCTTAGAGCATTACTGTGCTACCTGCCTTCAGGTTTGATATACTTATCGCACCTTGATACACTAAGAGGTCGAATTATAAATAAAACAATTCTCCTAATGTGTTGTTATGGTTTATCATATTATAAAACAAAATGTTTGATTTTGTTATTAATATATTACTTTATTTTATTATTGTTATTATATTTTGTATTATTATATTATTACAATAAAATGGAGAGAGGCATTACGATATTATATTAATAAATCGCTATTCTCAATAACCTTTTCCTTTAAACTTCACCAGTTTTCACAACAAAAACGCAAATCTTTCCCGAACAAAACAAATGTTTTACCTTTAAGGTCAAGGTCACAGTACACATTATACTTTTTTTCCAATTCACATTGACGTCCAAATTACGCTTCGGGATCATCGGTAAATAACGGGATATATCTATTCTATATCTCAAAGGGACCAAAATGACGTGCGTTTTTTAATAGTAACACAAATCGTGTACCCCATCACTCAGAACTGCAGTGGACATACACGTTGTTAACATAAGTCTTTGCTAAATGAATATACAGTAATATACAGATAATCTCTGTTAATAAAACAGACAATGAATAAAATAATGCATAAGTGAATATATGATCCTCGGTTATGTGACAGAACCGTGTAATAAAATATAAACGAGGCTCCACGGTGATGTAACCGAACCGTGTAATAAAATATAAACGAGGCTCCACGGTGTTGTAACAGAACCGTGTTATAAAATATAAACGAGGCTCTAATGGGATGTGACAGAACCGTGTTATAAAATATAAACGAGGATCCACGGTGATGTAATGGAACCGTGTAATATAAACGAGGATACACGGTGATGTGAAAGAACCGTGTAATAAAATATAAACGAGGCTCCACGGTGTTGTAACAGAACCGTGTAATAAAATATAAACGAGAATACACGGTGATGTAACAGAACCGTGTAATAAAATATAAACGAGAATACACGGTGATGTAACAGAACCGTGTAATAAAATATAAATGAGGATCCACGGTGATGTGACAGAACCGTGTAATAAAATTTAAACGAGGATCCACGGTGATGTGAAATAACTGTGTAATAGAATATAAACGAGGATCCACGGTGATGCGACAGAACCGTGTAATAGAATATAAACGAGGATCCACGGTGTTGTAACAGAATCGTGTAATATAAACGAGGATCCACGGTGATGTGACAAAACCGTGTAATAAAATATAAACGAGGATCTACGGTGTTGTAACAGAACGTGTAATAAAATATAAACGAGGATCTACGGTGATGTGAGAAAACCGTGTAATATAAACGAGGATCCACGGTGATGTGACAGAACCGTGTAATAAAATATAAACGAGGATCCACGGTGATGTGACAAAACCGTGTAATAAAATATAAACGAGGATCTACGGTGTTGTAACAGAACGTGTAATAAAATATAAACGAGGATCTACGGTGATGTGAGAGAACCGTGTAATATAAACGAGGATCCACGGTGATGTGACAGAACCGTGTAATAAAATATAAACGAGGATCCACGGTGTTGTAACATAACCGTGTAATATAAACGAGGATCCACGGTGATGTGACAAAACCGTGTAATAAAATATAAACGAGGATCTACGGTGTTGTAACAGAACGTGTAATAAAATATAAACGAGGATCTACGGTGATGTGAGAGAACCGTGTAATATAAACGAGGATCCACAGTGATGTGACAAAACCGTGTAATAAAATATAAAAGAGGATCAACGGTGTTGTAACAGAACGTGTAATAAAATATAAACGAGGATCTACGGTGATGTGAGAGAACCGTGTAATATAAAGGAGGATCCACGGTGATGTGACAGAACCGTGTAATAAAATATAAACGAGGATCCACGGTGTTGTAACAGAACCGTGTAATAAAATATAAACGAGGATCCACGGTGATGTGATGGAACCGTGAAATATAAACGAGAATCCACGGTGATGTGACAGAACCGTGTAATGAAATATAATCGAGGTACCACGGTGTTGTAACAGAACCTCGTAATAAAAATAAACGAGAATGCACGGTGATGTATTATAACCGTGTAATAAAATATAAACGCGAATCCACGGTGATGTAACAGAACCGTGTATTAAAATATAAACGAGAATGCACGGTGATGTAACATAACCGTGTAATAAAATATAAACGAGGCTCCACGGTGTTGTTACAGAACAGTGTAATAAAATATAAACAAGAATGCACTGTGTTGTAACATAACCGTGTAATAAAATATAAGCGAGAATGCACGGTGATGTAACATAACCGTGTAATAAAATAAAACCGAGAATGTACGGTGATGTAACAAAACCGTGTCATAAAATATAAACGAGACTGCAAGGTGATGTAATATAACCATGTAATAAAATATAAACGAGAATGCACGGTGATGTAACAGAACCGTGTAATAAAATATAAACGAGAATGCACGGTGATGTAACATAACCATGTAATAAAATATAAACGAGAATGCACGGTGATGTAACAGAACCGTGTAATAAAATATAAACGATGATCCACGGTGATGTAACAGAACTGTGTGATAAAATATAAACGAGGATCCACGGTGATGTGACGGAACCATGTAATAAAATATAACCGAGAATGCACGATGATGTAACAGAACCGTGTAATAAAATATAAAGGAGGATCCACGGTGTTGTAACAGAACCGTGTAATAAAATATGAACGAGGATCCACGGTGTTGTAACAGAACCGTGTAGCAAAATATAAACGAGGATCCACGGTGATGTAACACAACCGTGTAATAAAATATAAAGGAAGATCCACGGTGTTGTAACAGAACCGTGTAATGAAATATAAACGAGGGTCCACGGTGAAGTGATAGATTATAGTGACTTCATCTTGGGGAAACACATTGGATATGGCGCATTTTCTTTGTTTATCGGAATGGTGCGTCTTACATCGTGCGAAAGACAGTTTGTGGTTATAACAACGTTGTTTTAGGTGGGTTAATTTAGCTGGTGCGCATTTTATTTCTAGCATACGTTTGCAAATTGTTATAGTGTATACATTTCTAAAACTATAATTCCCCAATAATTTCACATTTCTGTTATTAAAATACATAAACATGACAAACTTGGATTTTAATCTGCGTGTATATTTGTATCGTATTTTAATATTTATCTAGGTAAAAACACTAGCCAGATTGAATTATTGAGTTATTGGCTATGTCCATTGGCAAATAAATATCTTGATAATCACCTTCTTAGTGAACATATATTTTCGCAACAATAAAACAATGATTTGTGTTGTTTTGAACTCATATTAATTTTTTTCACATCACTCACACCCAAGCATTGCAACTATCAAGTCTATATAAAGGCAACCCAATATCATATTTATAAAATAAATGTATCAAATACTAGTAACTGTATGGAGTAATAGGAGTAATAGAATCACGTGAGTAAAGTTAAGCCATGATTGAGTAATAAATGAGCAGATAAAAATAACGGTTAAAATGAACAGATGAAAACAATTAGATCTTCTGAGTAAAAATGAGCAGATGAAGTAAAAATACTGAGTAAAAATGAGAAGGAGAAAATCTGGCTGAGTGAGAAGCAGCTTACAAAATTAAATCAACTTTGATTAAATTCTGAGTAAAAATAAGTAGATGGAACAAATTACAGAGTATAAATTAGCAGGTCAATAAATAATTGAGTAAAAATAAGTAGATGGAACAAATTACGTAGTACAAATTAGCAGATCAATAAGTAATTGAGTAAAATAAGTAGATGAAACAAATTACAGAGTAAAAATAAGCAGATCAATAAATAACTGAGTAAAAATAAATAACTGAGTAAAAAAAAGAAGATGGAACAAATTACAGTGCACAAATTAGCGGATCAATAAATAACAGAGTAAAAATAAGCTGATGGAACAAATTACAGAGTACAAATTAGCAGATCAATAAATGACTAAGTTAAAAATAAGCAGAAGAAAAATACTGAGTAAAATGAGCAGGAGAAAATTTAGCTGAATGAAAAATGAGCTGATGACAATTTTATTTTTTAGTAAACATGATTAAAATAATAATTTACACTTATGGCAACACATTGACAACAACAACAAACACTATATCTAATATATTTTGTTTTCATACACATTTATAACATGGTATCTTTATTAAATAAACCATAAGAAATTGTATCAAAATCGTATTCAGTGTTCATTTATTCAACAGTTTCTTAATAAAGCTGGATGATTAAATTGCTCTTAAACCTTGTCGAAAAGGTATTTCCGTTTCTCGCATGCAAACTTTAACGCTTCCATTTTATCGTAATCTTCAGAGTCTATCAAAAATGGCTGTTTTATGTATCACTTAATACACAGGGACTTGCCTTTATCCGCAATGATGTAGTAGTAAACTCGTTCACCAAACCTTTTCTATACATATCTTTGAATACCCTTTATATGGCTTCATTCTCTGATATAATGTGTTATTTCATTCTATTTAAAACTTCTGCGTTATATTCTGACTGATAACGCTCAAATACATCTTTAATTTATGATACGACCCATTGGGTCGTCATTTTCTTCCTTATCGTCAGTTTCTTCATTTTCTTCCTTTTTCCCCCATCGTCATTTCCTTCCTCATCGTTTGACATGTTATGCACGCTATCTTTAGTTTCAAATTCCATGTATGAATCATTATCTAGCTTATCATTTTGATGTTTTAGCTTCCTTGTGTCTTAACATATTGAACCGTCTATTACATATATATTTGCATATATCACATCAGAACATCCCTCATCTATGAAGCGTGTCGTATATTTATCACTGATTCAACTATTTCACCTTTGTCAACCTTTTAGAATTCTAAATCTCTCCAACTATGAATCAAACTCATCCATTTTCAAATTTAATTTTTCAACTTCGTCTTCTGCTCTTTCTGACATGCTACATCTGGATGGACCTCTGGCAATTTCCAACCATATAGTTTTTAACACTACTGTTATCGATGTATGTGGATCTTTCTTTATTCTTTACATACTAGTTATATATTCTTGAAAATCCTTATCTTCGTCAATCTCTGTGTCCATTCGTTTGAGTTGTTCTAAATTTGTTCTAAAATCCAATTTGACCTTCCTTTTCCTTTTCCTGTTTAACGTGCACGTATTAGCATTTGTGATTTCATTTGTTTTACATATGAAATGTTCATAGTTATACAACTAGTGCTTGTATTTAATTAACGTTGATTTAAAAGAGTGTGATGGTTTTAAACCACAATTGAAAAGCGTAAACTCTGTCGGATAATTTTTTATTGCGAAGTAAGATAAGTGAGTAGACACTCAACTATACTTTACTGAGATACGAGACAATGATCCGTTGGGAAATAAGTCACGTTTACCTTTATTAAAACAGCATTGGTATCAGCTGACACATATGGTACATTTAACATCACACTAATACAAAATAACGTTCTAAGAATACTTTCCAGATCAACTAGCCAACAATATGCGCCAAGAGTATATCGCTAAAAATGTACCGCCCAATTGAAATATAGTCTGCTACTACTAATTTGCATAAAGAACAATTTATAAGAAATTAACACCATTTCCTTACAAAAACAATCAATTTCAATGTTACATGAACAGAAAATATATAAAAATATGTTTTCTGACTTATCTTTTGCTTTTAAATAGTATTTAAAAATCGGCAATTTTTTAGTTTGAGTTTTTAGACTCAAAGGTTTTATGAATTTTAGCCCAGGTCGTTTTAATAAAGCTTGAACAAGATTTTGTCCATTTACCCAATAGAAATAACCCCGCTTAAAGCCCCAACTGCCATATAAAAGTTGCAAGATGACTCCAGGGCAGGTTTTATATACATGTTATTCAATACATGATTAAAATCAAACGACCCTTTTTCAAAAGTTCAGTCATCAATGTTTTGTTTTTGTTATAATGTTGCATACTACTAGATTATTGTTACTACATTTAAAAGTATTTTCAAAAAAGTTCGTTATATGCAGTTTGAAAAAAAAACTGAAATTCGTTGGAGATGCACTCTTTACACATGAATCTGTGTTAATTCACCATCATCAGATAGCCTAGTGTAGCATTGTAATTTGAGAGTCTCCTCTTACAAATATTTACTAACCTGGGAGTAAACATGATGTTATGGCTTTAATATTTTGTTCTGATCTATTTTTAAGACATGTTATCTGTTGACGAGATATGCTACATGACTGCTGACAAGGCGATAGCACGCATTGACTCTAACTGAACACATCACATTTTTCTATCGATATAGAAGACAACCGAGGGAGATAGATTTCCGATTGTCTATTTTCATTTTCGATATATAACTAGTACTGAACACAGGGGTACATGATTAAGAAGTACTCCTAAATACTATGCACATTAAAAGATCGAGAAAAGAAATCCGGAACCCGAAAACCTAAAGAAAGTATTTACATACTAATAGTATGAAAGAAACGAAACAGTTAACAGGCTTAAAACAGAAAATGTGTTACGATAGCATAAAAGTGTACACAATTTATAAAGTTGATGACGAAAAATATGTTAAAATTTTCCTACTTTTGCATGCCTGGGATCATAGTGACCTTGATCTTTGACCTACTGTGTCGAAAGTCAATAGAAATCTTCATCATGTGATAGGAAGTATTGAGGTACAACTTTAAAGTTGAAGGTTAGAACTGTCTGTCTTACATTTCGGAAACAGATGTTTAACATTTTAATACTTCTTATGAACCGATTTAAACCCCGTATTTGTGGGAACACCCATCCCTTGTGATCCCCACCCTGTATGTGTGTGACTCTCCCATCTGGTTTTTGTATGAACCCTCTCTCCGTATTTGTGTGACCCCCACTCCGTATTTGTGTGACACCCACTCTGTGTTTATGTGACACCCTCCCCCACCACCCCGTATTTGTGTAAACCCCTACTTCGTATTTGTGTGAACCAACACCCCGTATTTATGAGACCCCCTCCTCCCCATCACCCCTATTTATGTGACCCCTCCCCACATCACTCCGTATTTGTGTGACACCCACTCCGTTTTTGTGAACAGCTACTCCATATTTGTTTAACTCCCCCACCCCGTATTTGTGTGACCCCCACTCCGTATTCATGTGACTCCCTCCCCACATCACTCCGTATTTGTGTGACCCCCACTCCGTATTTTGTGACCCCCCCCCCCCCCCCATGCCATATTTGCGTGATTTCTCTACCCCATATTTTTGAGAACCCCTACACCGTATCTGTGTGCCCCCCACTCCGTACTTTGCGAACGCCCACTCTATATTGACGTGACTCATTCACTCCTTATTTATGTGATTTCCACTCCATATTAGTGTTAACTCCTACTCCTAATTTCTGTGACCCCGTCCCCGTATTTGTGTGAATCACCCACCGTATTTGAATGACCCCCGCCCAGTATTTGTGTGCCAACATCCTCCCACCAACCCGTATTTGTGTGAATCCCCACCCCGTTTTAATCTGACCCCAATAACCCGTATTTATGTGACCCCTCCCCCACAACCATGTATTTATGTGACCCCCTCCCCCATCTCTCCGTATTTGTGTGACCCCACCCACCAACCCGTATTTATATGAACCCGCACCCTGGATTTGTGTGCACAAATTCTCCTACCAACCCGTATTTGTGTGAACCCCACTCCGTATTTGTGTGCCAACATCCTCCCACCAACCCGTATTTATATGAACCCGCACCCTGGATGTGTGTGCACAAATTCTCCCACCAACCCGTATTTGTGTGACCGCTTCGCGCACTTGAAAATATGTTATTATGTTATACCGACGACACGCAAAGGAGTTCTACATATAAAGGGTAGTGTATATAAATTAGTGTTACTAATATTACAATTATGTTGCTATATATATATCTTTCTTTAATGACGTGTTGTAAACGGTCTTATGAAACATTTTATAAGACAATGAAGCATCTATTTAAAGGATAATAAAGCATGTTCTTTCTGTTCGTATTTATACGAGCTGAAAATTCAATAAGTGTATTTAAAATGCTGACAGTTCCAGTATTTGTTGTTTAATGTGCGAATATACGATTTGTTAATAACCTTAAATGTTATACCTATCTATGTAGATACAATACTACAATTAACTCTTATTAAAATAAGTTGCGTGTTCCCTTTAACGTCCGTATGTTCTATACAAGACAATATTACACTGATGCCCATTTTTTATCATAAATTCTATTTCAATTGAAATGAGAGTCCAGTAGAAGTAATACTTACAAATATATATATATACCTTGGAAAAGTAAATTAAAGAGAGTTTATGTTATGTTGTAATCAAATTGCCTTAATTGTACACCAGACTAGTTAAAGTTGTCTCCCCTTATATAAATATGCCATACGAAGTATCTGAGACTCGTAGAATATTACGATACCTCCAGTATAGAAGTTCTTGACAGAATTGACAGTTTTGAGTGTGACACTTGGCAAGATTGAAACATTTGATAGCTTAAAATTTGTTATAGTGCATTCACTTTCCAAAACGTAATCAATAAAATTAAAGGAAAATGGCACCTTCTGGAACTTCTATCAGTAGTATCGAAGAAGTGTTGAAATATGCCCCTGTCCGTTCAACAACTTGAGCAAAAATACAACCCACTGATTGGAGTTGTTGTATTTTATGTCAGTTGGCATATGTAAAACAAGTACACTATGTAAGGATGATTGTTACGGGTGTAATTAACCTTATTGTGTTCGAAGGAAATTACAACCTAAAATGTCTGTCTAAGTTTAAAAGACAAAATATGAAGTATGATGATACTATCGAAGATGATACAGTAATGGCAGAATTATGTTTTGAACTGCAAAAGGTTTGTTTTTTCTCAGGGACATGTGTATGTTATGGTAATGTTTGGAGTAGCCATTTTAAGAGAAAGCAGGTCTTAAATCAGTCCGTTCCGAGCAAATATGAAGATCGTTCTATGAAGACGTCAAAAAAAAGCTACTGACCCAAAAGTACAGTTAATCAGACCATCATTACTGATGTATCCGGAAGTGAAGCTAACTGTGGAATTTTGCTACTATCTTACTAACAAATTCCCAATGTTACATTCCGAGGCCTATGCGTCTGATTTCTGGTCTTATACTGATTCATCTGATAATAATTGAAGTATTCGAGAGCCATACCAAAAGTATACTTCTACAGGAAAGATTAGATGTTGTGCAACATTAAAAGGTGAGATGGGCATGACTCAATTTGGAAAATAATATACGTCGATTATGTAGACAAGGTAATCCCTGGAAGGTTCTTTCTCTCTCTCTCGCCTGCTATTTGGTGGTATGACGATTATTCTAGACGGCAATGCTGAAGTCAGAAACTATGCGGAGAACTGTAAAGTTTGTATAATAGCAGAATCTATAGTATTTGGCGTATCTAACGCCATACACATGTTGGCATTGCAAATACTATTCACCAGTTTTTTATGCTGCCAATCCCACTGTTGAAATAAATATGATCCGCAGAATTCTGAAGGCATTTCGACAATATGAAGATTCGGCTGGTTTAGATGCAAATTGAGGCAGGCGTATACCCACCAAACACCACCGAAAACATTTTAGAGCGAAAGGCAGATTGCAGAGCAGTGAGGCCTATAAAGCATTGTGGAGACTGCATTGATGTATCTTCATACCGTGGTTGGCACATAGACATAAAACTGTTGCATCCGAGCTAAATTTTATTTTGATAATGCCGTAAAAATGTTGCTGATGCGTTCTCCAGGCAAAGAGTTCAAAGAGGATATACAGAAAGCAATTGAACAGGTAAATTAGACAAAACGCTCAAGCTGTTTAATTGCTCGTTTCATGGAGTTTGGTAAATTGTGTACAGATGTGTTTTGGATGACGTACATGGGACATGGTTGAAATTTTGTTTGACTTTATCAGAGTGGATTGAGGGGACTACTTGGAACTCTAACAAGGTACGTTTGCTGATATGTTACCACTATACAAGTATTACCCCTGTGTACCTACTTTACACGCGCTGTAAACTACATGTCACCTCAAGTTTGAACGTTCAAGTGGATATGTTAGATAATAGTTTAGGATTATTTCTTTTTATTATAGTGTATATCTAGACACTATACAAGTACTACTCCTGTGTACCTGCTTTACACGCGCCGTAAGCTACATGCCACTTCATGTTTGAGGGTGGAAGAGGAAGTTTCAAACGTAGCACATGTTACACAATAATTTAAATTAAAATCTCATTGGTCAATGCACTCTTGGTTGAACATTTAATAAAAAGAAAAGTGATTAGATAGGTAACTTTGCTGGCGGCAAGTTTGACGAAAAAGTGATAACTTTATCGTTTTATTATCTGTATATGTTCTTAAACTTAAAAATAAAACCTACTTTACAGTAAAAGGCACTACTAGACCACTAGGTTTTGGAGTTGTAATTTTGGCTAATTGTTTCCGTGGTAACAATCAAATACTGAAAATAAAAGCTCCCTCACAGCACAATAAACTACTTGACCGCTAGGTTGACATATGTACAGAGTTTCATGGACCTATCTTGAATAGTTTTAAAGATATGAGTATTTAATAATTTTAGCTATTTGTTTCCCTGGTTACAGAAAACATATTGAAAATGAAAACTCCCCAATAGCAAAATGCATTACTAGACGTCAAGGTTGACATTAGAGGTTTCAAGCGGTCGGTAGCATTGGGGTCATTAGGGTAAAGTCCAACTGAGTCCCTTGGAAAACTGAGATTGAAATAAATAAAAATGCTTATTCAACTTCCTTTTTCATTTCCCGGATAATCTGCAGTTGCCTAAAGCAGCTACGCTACTGCCAACACTCCCATCTACGTCTTGACTCGCAACGCATGATGTAGTGGGTTTGAAACTCTTTGGAGATTCGCTTTCAAATACGTCTTAGTGTTTAATGTGTTGTTTAAGTAATAACACCTAATAATTACAAAAATATCGGCATAAATATAAAGTTTTTTTTATATCCTAAGAAATGAGTAGAATGCAGTAGCTAGAGTATGATATATTATAATATTTCTTATATCTTCTTTGTACACCCACCATCTGCGGAGGGACATCCTTACCATACGCTCCCCCAGGTTGCCTTTCCCAAAACTTTCGGACTGACCTTACGCCCTTGTCCTGCTCAAGAAAGTAATCGTTCCTTTTACAAGGAAAATTTATAATAAAGCTTGAACCAGTTTTTTTTATCCATTTACATACTGAATGTGAGATATGGCCGTTGACAAAGCGATAACACGAATCGACCCTAACGGAACACTTCAAATTTTATTGATATTTATTTATGTTGATTTAGAACACGACCGAAGAAAGTGATAGTTTTCTTAGTATCTATTTTCACTTTCGGTATATAACTTGTACTGAACACAGGATACAGGATTAAGACCAACTCCCAAATATTAATGGGGAATAATATGCCCATTCGGAGATCGAGAAAAAAAATCCGGAAACCAAAAACCTAAAAAAGTATTCACATAATAATACTATGAAGGAAACGAAACAACTTACAAGCTTTAAACTATTCTGATCGCCGTGTGTCCGTTGTCCGTCCGTCGTTAACTTTGAATTCAAACGACTTTTTCTCTGAAATCGCTTGACAGATTTGCATTAAATTTGGTGTGAAGCATTGTTACATGAAACTCGCGCAAGTTTGTTCAAATCAGGACCCTTTGGTCAAATTTGACTCCGTTTCAGGGTCTTATGATTCTTTTTTCAAAATTTCAAAAAAATTCTTTTCCGAATGTAAGGCCTCAAGCTTTGATATTTTGCATGTAGTATTACTTAATTAGTTTCTCTCAGTTTTTTAAAGCCATGACCCTAGTGTCAAAAATCTTTTTCTCAAGAACCGACCAGCCAAATTTGTTTATATTTGGTGTAAATGATACCTATATGTAGGGGTTTCAGGTTTCAAGTAAAGGAGCTAGGGTTCAGTGGGCCCATTAAGGGGACTTTGATCTTTACATTAGGAATAGTTTTGGAAAATAAATTATGTTTTTCTTATTCATTTTTTGGTATTATTCCAATCATACTAATGTCCGAAGCATTGTTTAGTCATAGCAGTTGAGACTGGGTCATATCAGTGATCACGCGAGGTCATCGAATTGTCCAGGCTTACGCGGGAAAAACACAAATCTCCACATTTTCAGTCGCTAAAACAATACATTTCAATTAATCAGTGATCACGCGAGGTCATTGAATTGTCCAGATTTACGCGAGAATAACAAAAATCTCCCAATTTTCAATCGCAAAAACAATATATATTTATATATTTATTTTTCAAGGACCGGTTGTTTATATTCACGTAGCATAACAGTCCGCGCAGTAATATTATGCATTGACACCATAGGTTACATTTAAAAATAGCGTCCAGTCATAAATTCTCATGCCAGTGATCAAGCGAGGTCATGGAATTTTCCAGAAAGATTTAGGTCAACTCTATTTTCCGAAAATGTACTACGGTCTATTTTTATATATTTTTTAAAATTCATGCGTGCTGACTGTGATAATTGACACGGTAATAAATCAATGTTTGTTTTAGTTGCGATTACTGGAATAGGATCCTGTGCGCTATAAACCGAATCAGCTATTTGTGTGTGTGTTTGTGTGTGCTTGTGTGCTTGTGTGCGTGCGTGCGTGCGTGCGTAAGTGTGTGTGTGTGAGTGAGTTGGTTTACCTAACCTTGCGAGGTATTTTTAGGGGTGCGAAAATCGGTGACAATTTTTAGGGTTAGGGTCCAAATTAGGATTATTTAGGGCTAGGGTTAGGATTCATTCCGTTTTGGGTTAGGATTATGGTTGTCAGAGGGTTTTAAGAGGGCTTGATTGTCATACCGAGGTATACCTCGGTAATTTTGTAGGTGTTACTGCATACAAAGTGAGGTTTAGTTCATATAGGAAAACCTCGGTAAGATAGGTAAACCAGACCGTGTGTGTGTGTGTGTGTGTGTGTGTTTGCGCGCGCGCGCGCGCGTGTATATTTTCTCATTTATTACACTTTGTGTCATTCATATTTACCTGCCATGAATATAGTGTACCTAATCATCGTTAAAATTGCAAAATATAGTTGAAAGGGAATGGCAGTATCTAATATTGAGAAAACTTGTGGCCAGACCCTTTTGCCTCCAATAGTATTTGATTTATATGCATGAATTATATTGTAATATGTGTTTATATGGCGATAAAATATGTTTAAACTATAACACAGTTAATATTATATATCAAGACACTCTGATACTATTATGGCAAATTAAATTGCAAAAAAAGAAATCAACATAGATATAGCTTGAAATCGCGACATTTGGGTTGACAGTTCAAACCGTTACCACTACGCTATCAGGACAGACAATAGTACAGCACCGTAATATTGATATCTAGTTTATTTTATAGTTTATGTAATAGATAAATCTGCTATCGTACTACAAACACACCTAATACGGAAGGTTCCATCTAAAAATAGAATGACGTAGTTTCAAAATAGCTGATTCGGTTTCTACCGTGGCTTATCGTTATGGCTTCGGGCGGTTAAAAGTTGGGGAGGGGGTGTCGTAAATTATGCCAATTTACAATTCGGCAATTTACCAAAGTCGTGATATATGTCCTGGGGTATATGGACTAATCAAATGCACGCGCAAAAATGCGACAATACTGATTTGTTTTCACAGCTGAACACCGGTGACCGGAATTTTTATACCATCAAGGGGTCAACAAAACCATATGGCGTCGCAGATCAGCATGATGTCTGCTGGTCATTATAATAAGATAATTATTTTTTAATTATCTGTTCGTCTGTGAAAGATCCAGTTCTAATTAATTTATAAATATTATACGCATTACCGATTTAGATAAATTTTGAATTAATGTCCGATTCTAACTTTGACATTTTTGATCTGATCTGATGACAGAAGCAATATATTTACATACTACATGTAGATCTACATGTAAAAATTAAAGCATGGGGATTCTTTTTAAAAATGCGCAAGAATGGAAAGTAATTAAACGATTTTTTTTTTCATAGGTAAAATTGTAGCATGGTAATGGAACACATAATATAATAATAATAAGTCATTTCTATTTTTACTATTATATTAACTGATAAATTGCTACTGGACCTACCATTATTATAATTAAAACTACCACTATCTATTATTGTTATTAATTATTCATAATGATAGATCTAATAATACATATGTAGTAGTTGTATTAATTATAATTAAGGTAGTCCTTATTATTATCAGTAAAGGTTGTTCTTTATTATTATTGTAAACAATCTGTTTCTTTATCGAGTACCACCGGTTCAAACTGGTATGGTTGGATGTCATAATCTAGGGTTTCCTGTCCTTCATCACTGCTTGAGCCTGAGAAGTCCGATAAAATGTCACTAACGCCGGAATCTTCATTAAAACCACTCTCGTGAAATATTTTCGTCCAATGCAGCCATCTTGAATTAGAGTGCGTTCTGGGTATGACGTCATCGATAACCTCGTTTGGGTAACTCCGTTAATTCTTTCGTGTATTTCCGTGAGAAGTGTAATGTGCGTTACTGTTTCCGTGATTTACCGATGAACAGGCGCGAATTTCATGAAAACAAAACCATTTTTATAAACCTCTAATCGATTTTATTCAAATAATATAAAAACAATTAGCTTTTTGGTTACCCTTTAAAGCGGATTTAATCTCTATAAGGGACTAGCAGGGGCCCAGAAATAAATAAAATTATAATATTTAAAAAATCTTCTTCTCAAGAACTGATGAGCCAAATTATATTAGGTATAAATAATCCCTATGAGTAGGAGTTTCGATTTTGTTCAAATGAAAGGGTTCGGATATATTGGGGACCAGTAAGGGGATTTTGATTACATAGGAATACTACAGGGAAATGGTAAATTCTCTTTGTATCATCTATTTTAGGAACTATTTTAATCATCATTCGATCTGGTATATTGTTTAGTCATAACAGTTGAGACTTTGTCCTTAAAGGGGGATTAAATATCGACAAAGGGGCCAGCCAGGGCTTCAAAACGAATAAAATTGTGAATTTTCAAAAATCTTCCTCTCAAGAACCGACCTTCCAAATTTGTTAAAATTTGGTTTAAATGATCTCTATAAATAGGAATCGTAATACTCTATAGGTGATCAGGAAATTTTGTTTTTTCTCATTTATTTTAGGTATTCTTTCAAACATCTTGATGTCTGGGGCATTATTTAGTCATAACATTTGAAACTGGGTCCTTTAAAGGGAATTTGATACACGTTAGGGTCAGCAGAGGCCCAAAAAGGGATGAAATTGTGAATTTCTTAAAATATTTTTCTCAAGAACAAATCAGCAACATGTCTTCATATTTAATATAAATGGTTCAAGTTTGTTCAAATAAAGGAGTTAGTATTCATTGGGGGCCCCGTAAAGATGTATTTTTTTACGTAGGAATACTATGTGAACACAGATCATTTTCTAAATTTGAAAATAAGTGACAGGTGAAATGAGGTTTGCGACTTAGACCCATTTGTGCCTCTTGTTTGAAGAAATTTAGTGTGTCACTACATTACTTTTTTTTAAAATATCAAGCTGGTCAATCTACAAGTTATTGTGCATTTTTATGTGCGGATACATTCCTACATTCAATTCAAATTTATTCAGGTATATAAGATCATTAAACAACATATATATTATGATGATAAAATAACAGTAATAAATCAAGAAAATTAATTAAAGTAAAAACATTATAGTAATCATCTAAAAATTAAAGATCTTATATCCTGGGATCACCCATTAAAGCAACAAACGCGCTTATTTCCAACGGGGTCCTTTCCCTTAAAATTGTGATTTTTTAAATAAATGTAAAAAAAAATATGATATACACGAAATCTTAAGAATATAGACATTTGATATAAACTTGTTAAAATGTAACAATACAAAAAACATTGAAATATCTTATACCCTGAATAACTGAATAATACATATAAGTGGTTCACAACCAAGAAATATGTTCAACATATACCTAAAAGTTAAATATTCAAATTTTCTCAAGCCTGAGAGGAACTACATAAATGTTTTTTAACTTCATATTTAAAAATTTGCTTATTGACTAATTTCTTCAAATCGTTAGGCAAATTATTCCAGTCAGCAATTGCATTGCAATAAATGGTGCCCGAATCGAAAATCTTAGCATGCGGAACTATAAAATTACTTTCATTAAACCGTGTGCGGTTATGAATAGAAGACACCCTATGGAAGTTAGCATAGAGATATGTTTGCGCGGTGCCATGGAAAATATTAAAAACATGATTAAGTCTTAGTTGTTTTACTGTATCCTCAACCCTCAATACATTAACTGTTTCTAACAATAAAAAAACAACGTTTTATATTTCTGATGGCTTATGTCAGAATGAAGAAATATAGCTCAAGTATTCCTTTATATAGCTATAATGCTCGAACAACCAAACAGATTGCTTTATTCAGAAGCATTTGCTTGGTTTAAAAATGTAATTTATTCCGAAGCTCACACAGAAAATAATTCATTTTCATCAATATGGGAATGCGATTTTAAACAGCAGCTGGCAAATAATCAGATCATGAGAGAGTACGTTGACGCGCTCGAAATTGTACCTCCATTGGAACCGAGAGACGCATTCTATGGTGGCCGCACAGAAGGATTTAAATTATATTAAGAAGCCTCTGAGAGCAACATAATACATTATTACGATGTAACATCGCTCTACCCATGGGTGAACAAAACAGGCAAGATACCAATTGGTCATCCTGTTATAATCACAGACAATTTCAAAGATGTGCACCAGTATGAAGGTTTGATAAAGTGCAAAGTGCTCGCACCAAGAGGTTTATACATCCCAGTACTGCCCGTGAAATGCAATGGCAAGCTATTATTTAACTTGTGTCGCATGTGTAGTGAAAATTATCAACAGAGCCCTAGTCATAACAGTGATAAAGAAAGAGGTTTCATAGGAACTTGGGTCACAGACGAAGTAAAAATGGCAGTACCACAATGTTATACAATACAAACAATGTACGAGATCTGGGACTTTAACCAGATCTCACAATATGACCCGGTCTCCAACAAAGGCGGTTTATTTACTGCATATGTCAACACCTTTCTTAAAGTAAAACAAGTGGTCAGTGGCTGGCCCGATTTGTGTATTACGGAGGTAGCCAAACAGCATTACATATAAGAATACCACGATACAGAAGGCATCATGTTGGAATACAGTAATATCAGGGAAAATCCGGGATTGCGTTCATAAGCAAAGCTCATGTTAAACTCTTTTTGGGGGAAATTTGGACAATTTACCAACTTAACACAAACAACATATGTCACAGAACCAGATGAATATTTTGAAATGATGACAAATGATCAGCAGGATATCAAAAATGTTTGTTTTGTCAACAATGAAGCTGTTCAACTTGACTGGGCATACCACGATGATTTCATTCAATCATCATCCCGAACCAATGTAGTAATCGCTGCATATACTACAGCACAAGCACGTTTAAAGCTCTACAGTTACCTGAAACCTCTCGGAGATCGAATCTGGTATTGTGATACAGATTCTGTTGTATTTACCAGGACAATGGCAGCCAGCTTTGGGAGATTTCTTGGGAGATCTTACTGACGAAGCTCCAGACAACACAATCACACAATTCGTGACCGGTGGGCCTAAAAATTACGCCTACAACTTATTGAAACCTAAAAAACTCCATTTGTAAAGTTCGGGGTATTACTTTGAATTTCAAGAATGCTCTGGACATTAATTTTAGTACACTGCAGAAAATTATCAAATGCAAAGGTAAGGTGAAGCCAATCACAGTGGTTGACGAGCATAAAATCACAAGGAATACTGAAACATGCAATATCATAACTAAAACTGAAGAAAAAGATTACAAAATCGTGTTTGACAAGCGTGTCATTACTACCAACTTCAACACACTGTCATATGGAATGTAATATGTAAACATTGAATATGTACAGTACTTGAAAAACCATTTCATGTTGTATATATTTAAATGAACTTGATGTTCTACTATATGTGTATGTCACTATGTAATACTATACATGTCTGTAAATACTATATGCTATTTACATACTGTCGTTGTACTATTTTATGTCAATGTGAAATATACCATTAAATAAAACACTTGTATATTGTTTTGTGTTTGTTTTTTTTTAAACTAAAACACTATAAACGATATTATAAGTGAAATAAAAGCACATATTAGTTATGCTACAGAGGCCTGTCAGCCATTTATGGAAACCTGAGTGATGGCCCTATTAAAAGCGCTCCTCTGCATTGCTGAAACCGTCCTTATGTGCACCATATACGAACGTCAAAATGATTTGACATTTATTGTGACCTCAACATTATATAAAATTGACCCTGCTATAAAGAATAGTATTGTAGAATGATACATACAACATGCATTGTAATATATACAGCGTTATAGCTTACTTGTCCTCTTTACATATTAATTTAAATACACTATCAGTATAACTCCCTCATTCCTCAATACGTAAATTAATGTTGTCGTCACTACCTCTTGTTCCGCCCGATTGACCTCAAAGCTGTATACACCTATACAAATGATGCCGTCTGCTACCTGTACATTGAGCAACTGATATACATAACTCAACTGGTTTAATCCGCCGTGGTATACCTCTAGGAAGTGTTACGCCTCATTGATTCTGATTTTTCCCTAAAAAAACATGACTGTAGTAACACTGTTGTCCTTGCTGCGGCTGGTGATGATACTAATGTGTGAGCTGTAAATGAAAATAGTGATAGTGCTGCTGATGATGATGTGACGTTAGTGTGAATGGGGATGCTGTTGTAAATGTTGTCATTGTGGAAAGTGATTTTGCTGCTGCTGCTAATGATGATGATGATAATGATGATGAGTGTGATATTAGTGTGAGTGGCGGTGTTTACTGCTGCTATTAAATGATGATGTAGTGTGTGAGGTAAGTGTGAATGGTTATGTTGCACCTGCTGATAACGATGATATGTGTGATGTTAGTATGAATAGTAATATTGCTGCTAATGATGATAATGATGTGTGTGACGTTAGTGTGAATGTTTATGTTGCTGCTGCTGATAATGATATGAGTGATGTTAGTGTGAATAGTGATATTGATACTGCTGCTGATAATGATGTTTGTGACATAAGTGTGAATGGTAATACTGTTGTAGGTAGTGTTATTGTGGAAAGTGATTTTGTTGTTGCTGATGATGATGATGAATGATAATAGTGTCAATGGTGGTGTTCAACCGTTGTTAATGACGATGTAGTGTGTGATGTTAATATGAATGGTTATGTTGCTGCAAATGATGATGTAGCGTGTGACATTAGTGTGAATGGTTATGTTACTGCTAATGATGATGTAGTGTGTGATGTTAGTGTGAATTTTATTGGTTATGTTGCTGCTAATGAATATGTAGTGTGTGACGTTAATGTGAATGGTTATATTGCTGCTAATGATGATATAGTGTGTGACGTTAGTGTGAATGGTTATGTTGCTGCTAATGATGATGTAGTGTGTGACGTTAATGTGAATGGTTATATTGCCGCTAATGATGATATAGTGTGTGACGTTATTGTAAATGGTTATGTTGCTGCTAATGATGGTGTAGTGTGTGATGTTAGTGTGATATTTATTGGTTATGTTGCTGCTAATGAAAATGTGGTGTGTGACGTTAGTGTGAATGGTAATGTTGCTGTTAATGAAGATGTAGTGTGTGACGTGAGTGTGAATGTTTATGTTGCTGCTGATGATGATAGTGCTATGTGTGATGTTAGTGTGAATGATGATGTTGTTTCTGCTGCTACTGCTGCTGCTGCTGTAAATGATGATGTGTGTGATGCTAGTGTGAATGGTTATGATACTGCTGCTGTTGATGATGTTGTGTGTGATGTTTGTGTGAAATTATTCAATTATTCAAAAGCATCCATCTATTAAAATGTAAAAAAAGATGAATGAACAAATCAATTATATTATGTATTTTAAAAGCATTTAGCCTACATGTATCTGTGCACTTATAAAATCTTCAGAAAACGAGTTATGGAATATCTGGCCATATGGAAACCCGGCCCCGTCACTAATCCAGCCAGATGAAACGTACTTGGAATAACCGGCCCCATTGAGCATAGAAAATCCGGCCCCACACTTATTTTAAAAATAATATCAATTACTATTTGGTATTTCTAATGAAATATTGGAAAGTTATTAGATAATTTGAAACGCACATATTAATAACAGTGGGATTGTTATTGAAAACTTACTCTTAACGGGAATTATATAGTACATATAAAATCAATGAATGTTAATGAAAAGTAACCTTTTTGGGGAATGAAATACTTATGATTTATAATTCAATTTAATAATTAATTAATTAATTTAATCATGAACAATGTCTGTCTGTCTGTCTGTCTGTCTGTCTGTCTCTCTCTCTCTCTCTCTCTCTCTCTCTCTCTCTGTCTCTCTCTCTTTCTCTCTCTATGATATGGGTTATAAGAATTTTTTTGTCATTAATAATTATAATTTGAAAGAAGACAAGAAAAAAATGGATCACATGTCTTCAGGGAATTGTTATAATATATTATGCAGTTAATTTTAGTGAATTGCAACGTCAACATATTAACGTGGCCAAGTATTCCTGATATAAAAGATTGTGCATGCACTCAATACAATTGTATTGTAATTGTAAATAATGCCCCCACTGTGTCTTATTGATATTTATTGCGTGTGCCATCTTCAGTTAGATTATTTGTAAAATGGCATATATGTATCAAACCTTTAAATGCTTTTTTATTTTTGAAATCTATAATATGATCGTAATCGATTTGAGTTACAAATATTTGCATACCAACTCTGTATATGTATCGAACAAACGTTGTTTAATTAAATCAAAAGGTATTTTGTATTTCAAATTGGTATAACCAAATGTTAGGAAAACCGAGGTGATCATGTTATTTTTTTATTTGGTCTGCCTAATTGGTTTTATTGAAATTATTATTTCAAAATCATTTTTTTAACATGATATAAACTGTTTTGTTTAACATATTAATGTTTATTTTTTATGTATGTATTGTTTATGATAAATAACCCTAATATTGCTATTAAAAAATAAAATTTGGGGCCGGATGGACCATGCTAAATGGGGCCGCATTCTCCAGGGCCGGATAATTTTGGGCCGCATTCTCCAGGGCCGGATAATTTTGGGGACGGATTCTCAATAGCCATTTAGCCTACATGTATATGTGCAATCTAAAGCTTAATTTTGATTGGCTATTTGAATTATTGGTCTTCAATCACAAACATTTGCCTCAGGAGAGTGCAGCTGTAGAGAGCCATATATCACACTCTTGTGCTAATGAAGGACAATATAACATAAGATTATGTAAAAACTTCCGTGCTTATTAAGGACAGGATACAAAATAATCATGTAGTTACCAAAAACATATAATAAGTAACCCTAGTTACCAAAGGCATATAGTTGGTTACAAATGGACAAAATGCCTGTAAGAATTATTGATAAACTGTTAGTTACCAAAAGATACCAAAAATATATAGCAAGAAACCACAGTTAACCACAGTTACCAAAGACATATAGTGGGTTACAAATGGACATACTTGTGCAGAGGTGCACATTTTGGGCCATATATGCAATTTTCCAGCCAGTGGCACAGGCCCTATCGTGATATAGTTTTTGGATAGCTATATAGTAAATTATGGAAAATAGGACGAATTAAAGACATATCAGGTGTGAAGGGAGAAACCACGGGACATTTAGCAAGTAAATAAAACAATTTCGGATTAAATTTTGTCTCAATATCTTATAAGAAAACATCGAATAAACAAATGTTAATTTAAATAACCGGAATATATTTAGATACTGAACGGATTGTTGTGAAACTTCAGTAGACCACAGTCATGCTTATTACCTCGATTACTAGACTTAAAGGCAAGGTCAAAATGTTTTTATTCTTTATCGGTGTTTTCTCCAGAGCGCGTTTCTTGTATTTGTGACGCAATTAAATTTCATTTGACGCAATCAAGCTTGTTCATTGCGTCAACTATGGCGCAAGCTTAATAATACCGAAATTCAAACTAAACATATTTCTTTTGACAAGTGGGTTTCAGAGTTATACTTTTTACACTGCTAGCAGTTTTGACAGATCACGTGGTATGATTCAGGGAAACCCCGGTCACGCGAATATACTATGTAAACGCTTTAATTGGTTATTAACGCTATATTTATGCAGTCGTATGGACGATAATGATCACGTACATAATGGTCCACGAAGCACATTGTAGTTTGAAGAAAATGTCTTTGAAAACAAACATACATTGCAACAATAGCACTAATATATACTGGTTAAACATATTACCGCGAGTGTAAAACTTTACCAGCCATGTAAATGACGACATCACAAAATAAAGTTACTTTATTGTCTTGAATAATCATTCTAAAAGTTGTTTCTTGTAACTATACCTTTGAAAACGATAAACTCATGAAAAGACAGTGGTTAAAAAATTTATGATACAAAGTCAGCCATTTTAATTTTTTTCCTAGTATACATATAACCGCAAATTGACCATCCAGACGCTAAGAAATGGTGCCATCAGGTAAAATACTGCTACTGGATTAAATTTTTGAACAATTTCAAGTTAATCATGTATGAAAAATATAATAAAAAATTCAAATCAACATAAACAGTGAGCTTTGTACACTTAATAATTTTTGTCCACTGATTCTAGTTTGCTAAAACGAGGGTACAAAAATGTTGACCCTCTCCGAAGAAATCTTTCTGGTGTACAGTATTTTAAGAGCACCCTTCCATTTAAATTGTTACACTGTCCCTAGGTAAGAAATTCGAAGTGCGCATGTATGAGATAATGCTATTAAATGGGCAATCGCAGTAATACGTATATCGCGGTATTAGGTATATAAGGGATACACCCAGTTTTAGGTTGTTTGTATATAAAGATGAAAAGTTGAGATCGTGAAAAACAATGGTTTAAAATGTACGGATGAAAAACTTTTATTTTGTTTACTATAAGGTATCAAGATGCGCATGCACGACATTCTATTATCAGTTTAAACATCGGCCAGTCCATGTTTTATGACGGTATTCCCAGTTTTGTTAAGTAACCATTAAAATGATTTAATATTGTTTTAAAGTATCATTTTTCTTAAACGCGTATGAGCCAGAAGAGAAATGCTTATATATAAATGGGAAAATGAAAGTTTTGTTTTCCGAGGAGTACAATGCTTAATAATGGTAAACATGTAGCTCAGCTGAAATATAAATTATTGAAAAAAATAATTTAGTGTTTTTCATTAAAAATAGTTAGGACAATGATGATTGAGCTGGAGCCATGACATTTGAAAAGTTCATGGCCCGGTCGCCATGATCATAAAAACTGTCGTTAGGAAGGAAAAGACAACTTGTTTCAAGTTGTTGTCACTTATTGGGCCAAAAATGAACCATTTGTTTGGAAGTTAAATTGTTTTGAAGTTGTTTACTTCAGTTGCAATTTTGATTTTAAAATTTGTGTGAAATAGGAAGAAAAACTGTTGAAGTAAAATATGTTATTTTCACCATTATTTATTCAAGCTGATTAAGTTTTAAAACTAGTCAATGATGGCCCCCAGATTTTGAAATTGACCCCGAGATTTTTGGTCAGTGGGTCCTACATTGTTCCTGTTTTTCTTCTTTCGTCACACAGTAAATACTGGACATCTTTCAATTTTCACTAGCTATCATAAAATTTGAAAAGTATTTATACCAGACACTAGACCAAAATTTAGACATATATTTGCATCAATTAAAAATCGAAATCCAGCTTATCACATGCCAGAGTTGCAGTATAAATGACTACAATCTCATTGCAATTGGGGTTAATAATTGCATAACTCTAAATAAAAAAGCTCAATATGAAGTTGATGTCTCTCAAAAATTATATCCCTTTTTTAACCTCATACTTTACCAGAAAGTCCTGCCATTCTGTGTTTGTCTTTAGTCTGGTAAAAAAATCAAAAAATCATCGCATGAGGTACGGAATGTTTATGGAAGTCTGTTTTAACAGAAAGTGACTTTAGACTATATTTGACCATATCTCATCGGCTGCCAAGAAAATAATTGTATTATGAATGCATAAATTGTGGTCAAAGGTCACTAGGTGCAAAAAAAAAATAACATTTTGCATATCTCGATGCTACCGATATACTCAAACACTAGATACCTCATTTGAGTATTTATTTAAATGGAATACATATATTTGCTTATTGTAAATACCATTATATTGCAGAATTATCTTTATATGGGAATTTATGGACCAAAAAATCCCGAAATAATCAAAGTATCAAAAGTATTTTCGAAAACTTGATTTAGATATTATTAATTTTTAACAACATAGTTGCTATGAAGGGTTTAAACGAACTAATCATGTCGTATGTGTATGTACGGACCATATCAACCTTAACAAACCTATTTTAATTATTTGACAATGTAACACATACAAAATAAGTGTTTGCTTGAGAATTTTTTTCTCCGTTAAAATGTACACTAGAAACAATATCGATACATGGCTCGAGTATGTTGACACTTGTTGATGCCATTTCCAATGTGATTCAATGTCGTGTTTTTTAAATTAAGATTGTGTTTCCATTTAATTATTATTAAACATTAAATTGATATATATATATATAGCGAAATAAAAAACCTTATACAGGCATTTTCAAAGGGAGTAAATCAGAATTTTTCAAAATTTTGAAATTGGCTTATAATACCCCCCCCCCCCCCCCCCCACACACACACACACACCACACACGCCATCACCCAACCAATAGATCATGCCTATATATATACTCATTGCGCACGTATTGCCAAAAGGATATCTATTTAAACATGCAAAATAATATTTGAAAAGGGATTTCCTATCTTGCGCTATTCGCCTAGGTCAAACTGAAACAGATTTTCCTGCTTAAAATATGTTGTGACATATTAAATGTTATTTCATTTTGATTTCAATTTGATCCGTCATGCAGGTTTATACGTTTTTAAATGTGTTTCATCTTAGACAGAGTCTGAATGACGATGTGAAGGTCGTCAATCAATATCTAAGTGCTGTTTATTTTTAGAATAAAGATTTTGTTTCAAGTTTACCAATCCGTTTTAAATATTGGTTTTGCCTTGTTTTTGGTAGATTTATTATAGCGAACCATTTGTATTTTCTTTATTTATAATAATTAAACGCTTTTTATCCACTTAAAATAAATTTAAGGCATTTATAGTTTTAAACTTTACAGTAATATGATATTGGTCTATCTGTGCTATGATTGGCAAAAGGTTTAAGAGGTTATTGCAGTAAAACTAAGCTTCATGTAGGGAAGAATAGTTTACCTTAACTAAATTAACCAAATATTTTCTATACATAATAATCACTGCACCGCTGATCAATCTGATGAACATGTACCAATGTGTCCGTAAACAAATCGAAAGAAATTGTATTTCAACCAAACTCCATAGCTAGAAGTATGTTTTGATATATCTTAACAATGCGCAGGCATATGTTGTTTCAACAGCTATCATCAAGAACTCAACAACATAAAATGTAATAAGTTAAGTTATGGGCATTGCAACTACATCACATTACATTAACATGGCATTATAAGAATAGTATGACATGCCTTTTGGATAGTCTCATTTTCATAAACTAGTTCATGTACACTTGATTTATATTACAATTTGCTATCTACTATCTGTGCGTTGTTAATATCAACTGCCAGAATATACACATGACCTATGGATCGTTCTATATAATTTGATCAGCGTATCATTATGTATTGCTATGTTGATTTCTTAAAATAACTGATCCACTGTCACAACACATGTTCATTTGAGTGCGTGTAAATCACGGAATTAAGATACACTTATGACTCTGTTAGCTGTAAGAAAAATTACAGCGAACTTTTTAGTTGTGAAATTTCTGCATTCATTTTCCAATTTAGTTATCAAGATATAAGACAAAATGTGTTTTTCTTTCATATTTGAGAAAGATCAATGATATTTGAATAGGACTTCAATAGTTAGTTTAGCAATCCTTATACACTGTTAAAATGATTTCGGTATCTGATCATATCAGCTGCATTTCTGTTCAAACTGAACTTTGGCTCAGATTTAAAACAGTCAGATTTGGCAAACTTATCACTAATTTTCCAAGAGTTATTATTTAACACACATAGAAATTTAACCATTGTGTTTATTTCCTTAGTCTTGCAGTACAATTGTTACAGTTTTCAACTTCAAATTATATTTAGATATATATAGGTTATCATCTGTAGAGTTTCATTTATATGGATTGCTGCGCTGTGAAAGGACAGGAAGCCTAATATACATTTTTCTCGAAATGCTCGTGATATAATAATGAAATCAATACACTACACTAGTAACTGGCTAATGATAGAATTGCTTTTCAAACGTAGGTTTCGGTTTAGATTATGAAATATGAAATATATATATTTATATATATCTAAAGTTGTTGACGATTTTAGGATTGTAATGTTTACTGGTGCATTAGATGTTCAGTGCTGAAAGTTTATATTCCTATTTAATTCTATTTAAAAAAAGTGGCCCAGCTTTAAATTCCATATGATTGCATTCTGTATCATGTAATTTATTGTTTTGTTAGCTAGAGCGGTAACACTGACTTGGACCATGTTAATCAATACAGAAGTCTGCATAGAGGTAACCAGTTCTACTAGTGATTTTGTCTTAAGAGTATTTTAACAATTATAGACTTCCTGGTACTACTGAAGATGCATTTTCAATGCCAATTGTTTTATAGCTACCAAGTCCGGGTGTGACTTTAATATAGTTTTCTTTTATTCAGTGCTCAATTATCTTTTGCTAGTAGCACATTGTGTTTATCACCATTTATCAGAGACAGTTACAATGATATATCTTCTATTTGATTTGATATTGTATTTGTTAGGGTTGTAGAAATGTAAAGTTGTGTGATAATGGGGATGGGAATGAAGGGGTGGAGTTAGTCTAATTTGGGAAGGAATTAATTTCGTCATTTAATTTATGCTTATGATGTATTGGTTAATAATCATAATTTACAATACAAATCAGACTCAATGTTAAACATGAGAGTCATTAGATTTGCCAAACATCAGGTAGTGGTTTATTCCTCATATCGTATTGCTTCCAAGCTTTTTTTACATAAATATTGAGGACCAGGACATTTAATGTGCTAGGCAGTTAGTGGTGAAGCTTAACTGTAATTGTGATACACTGCCGTAATGCCATTGGGCCGACCATATATCACATTAATTGTCTTAATATCCCCTACATTTGAAGTAGCATAACCTCTTAAATGTTGATATATACAGCACAGCTCTTAAATTACAGTTTGTACATAGTACCGGAGAAAGGCACGTGAGGCCAAGTTCATTCCAACAATGTATATATTAATATACCCATCAATTACAAACTATACTGTAAATCTTTGTGTATAGGATGACATGAATCAAACATTTCACCTAATTTTAATTAATATCCCATAATAAAGCTAAAACTTAATAAAAGAGTACAACATATTTTGTACAATTCCCTATTCAATAGTTTACTAGTTGACCTTTGACCCAAAGAGCTGAATGAATCATACACATCATTTAAAGGTATATTTTAAAAGAATCAGTTCTATTGGTAAAATATAAAACAAATATCTCATATATAAATATTGTTATTTATATATATATATATATATATATATATATATATATATATATATATATATATCAGTTCCAGCTTAACATTTTGCGCATGATACTATTTTGTGACCTTTGGCCGTTTCAGTCTGTCAAACTAGATGTTTAGCTGATATTCACATCATAACAACAGAAAATGTTGTGATTAAATGTGTATATTGACATTAGACACATTTTACACAAAAACCCGTTTGTTGCCTTGTATAAGTCTAAGCTAATTTAATATCATGTCGTATTTTTTGCAAATTCTTCAATATTTCAGTTGTTGACCTTTGACCCAATGACCTCAGTGAATAATACATATTAATATTTTATACTCATGCCAAGAGTGCTGGTCAGAACAATTAACAAATATTTTAAATATGAATGCTTTTGGTAAAACTATTATCTCGTATAGTTAAAATTTTTGCTTGCTGTGACCTTAAAACTCAGTCAAAAGGTCAAATATTTTCTGGCAACCGATTGTTTCTAATTTAGGGTAAAGTGGTTTACTCAGTTTGCCCGGTTGCCGTCCATAAACATGCCGTACCTCATGCATCGATTTCTATCCGCATATTTGAGAAATTGAGACTACTTCATATTTCACTCCTTCGTGCAGAGTATACAGCATGTGGGGCAGCATCATTAGTATGATCAACACCTTATCAAATCTAACGTATAAATCATAAACATGTACTGCAAATCATACAAGGAAACAAGTAAGTTAATGGTTTGCTATTGTGATACAGGCATTAAGTAAATCACGAGCATAACAATACACCAAGTAAAAGAAACAGAACTTGTCGATTTACACGCCCAAGTCAACGGATGATTATCTCTTTACGTTTGAATTGGAAGAGAATGAACCAATTACACGATGTTGAGGGAGAGTTATGGCCATTTGTACCTACATGTATAATTCATTTACATTCATCAAATAGTTACAACAAATTAAAGGAATTATTAAACATGAAAGTCATGGAAAAAAATGATTATAGAGCGTACATCGCTCGTTATAATGAATACCACATTTAATTTTGTATTGTAAAGTATAGCTTTACATACGTAATACAATACGTCCAACGTAAAGGAAGACTTTAAATGTCGGCACAATTTTGGTCATTGCAATATGACTTTCTAATCAGTACACCATTAAACGTATTCCAAAATCAGTTTATATTATCCTGCTCCACTATATAATCACTGTATGTTCCTGATCCATAATCTTTGTTTGTACATTTTACCCAAATCTGTTCGCCTTTTTTCAACACGGCAACGATAGTAACTGACGAGCGTCGTCGAAATTGGAGTCGCCATATTCAGTTGTGTTGTATACTTTATCTTTGGATAGAATCTGTTAATTGATAATGGCTCCTTGGTTGATGCAAATCTGTACCGAAAACAGATAGCTACCCGCTACCGGAGCTGTGAAAATTCCGCTCATGTTATTATACACATCTCCATAGTTTATCACCGTTGTTGTGAACACCATTGTGTCACCGACTGCAGGATTGGTGTTGTAGTTCTGTCTTGCAACAAATACGACGGGTTCGTGTTGTGCTAGTTCTGTAAAACAAAGATCAAATGGATAATTGATACATTAAAATGATGAAGTGATGTCATGTAATAACAGACCACGTGAAGTACGTGCTGTGAATCATGGCACGTTATACACGTGTGTAGATCTATGCTTAAAACACACATTTTTATAGTCACTGTATTATGATAACCTAGTGTAATATCACTACCGACATATCGCATGGTAATGTCATTTTAACATGGGTGTCGTACATTTTTTATAAAACAATTATATAAAAAATGTTTTAAAACGACCAATCAACGTCAATTAAAAATACTGAGGTCACTTTTAACGTTTTATTTTATCTTTAAAAAAAAATGTAAAGATGTTTTAATAAGTCAACATAAAATCGACGTTTTAATCTCAGTAATGTGTATGAACAGCGTGTAAATAAGCTTAAAGTCGCCTAATGAGAAAAGTGTTGTAAAAACTTTGTTTATTGTATCCATTTGTTTTTGGCTGTTTTATCGACTATACCTTACTTGCTTGTGATATTGTACAGAAGGTTACGTTCTGTTACATGTATTTGAAAAAAACACACATGTCTTTATTGAAAATAATGTTATGATTGATTAGTTTTGAAATTTAAAAAAATTGATTATTGAAATACATTGATTAAGAAAGAATTCTAAATGCGAAAATAATTGTCGACAACGGTGTTATTTTATTTTACACAATGTAAAGTAAACAAACTTTGCTTGGAAAAACAGCCAGTTGCAAATATACAATATCAGGAAATATCAACAGAATATGATTCATATCCAAATTTTTGCTATTAAATAGTACTTAAACAATGGATATCTTGAGTATGAGTATGAACGTTTTATAAATGTTGACTATACCTTACTTGCTTGTGATATTGTACAGAACGTTACGTTCTGTTACATGTATTTGAAAAAAAAACATGTCTTTATTGAAAATAATGTTATGATTGATTAGTTTTGAAATTTAAAAAAAATGATTATTGAAATACATTGATTAAGAAAGAATTCTAAATGCGAAAATAATTGTCGACAACGGTGTTATTTTATTTTACACAATGTAAAGTAAACAAACTTTGCTTGGAAAAACAGCCAGTTGCAAATATACAATATCAGGAAATATCAACAGAATATGATTCATATCCAAATTTTTGCTTTTAAATAGTACTTAAACAATGGATATCTTGAGTATGAGTATGAACGTTTTATAAATGTTGACCCATTGTTAAGATAACTAATTATGTTTAACTTTCAAATTTGCATTTTCGTTGTTCATCTGTTGAAGATGATCTTGCAGTACTAGACCAATGTTCTCAGTTATTTTCATTTGATGTTCCTCTATTGGTTTGTACAGGATGCTTTGTTTTTCATTTTGCAGGTTTATAGAAGTATTCGTTTTCGCCTTTGAAGCATGTAAACTATAGTTTAAAGCAAATTAATTGAATATCAACTTTGTCATATATCTTAAAATCTCACAATCATTGAACAATATATTGTATAAGATTATATAAAAATGACGTAAAAATCACTCGGTTAGATTTTTGGTAATTTCGATTAAAAGCCGGTTTTTTTAAAAACTTCGAGAGAAAAAAATAGTACCCCTTTTTTCGCTAGTATTTTCAGAATTTGGCGTTCGTCATAATTTTTACATTTGAAAATCCATACATCCATCAAATATGTACGTGGTGATACATGTTTCGATTCTGTACATTAGGTGAAACTCAACTGAGGTCGAAAAATACACGATTTTGCTGCTATAAATTGGGACGTCAAAAGGCCGAATATGGCCATGTTAACGCCGTCACATACAAATATATGTTATATTTACCGCAGAAAAAAATACACATTCACATTGGAAAGTACTTTTAGTAATATACCAAATATACTACTGGATTCGAAAATATTTTAAAAGGTATATTCCTCCTTAAACATAAGTTTAACTAATTGTTCTGGTGTAATTTCTATATTACAATGTGCCTATGGTTTTTAAAATCAAAAGTTATTTTCAATCATTAAAAACTTTAACAGGAAGCTAGATTAAATATATAATACCATCCTTTAAACTGCCACGTAGATGTAAAGACATAAGCATATAGCATTTTGTGTTGATATATCTGGCAATCGAAATGGTCCTATGAAACTTGGTCACCAGTCTTGTTATTTATATACTATATATGATCGGAATGTAGCCTTACTGTATGCTTGACTGCGTTCTCACCTAGTGGTACGTGTGAGGTTGTTTGGTTGTACATTTGTTATTCAAGCTGGGGCCATGTAAGCTCAGCAGGTAGAGCACATGTCTCTCAATCCTGGAGTTGTGAGTTTGATCCCTCCGATCGACCACAATCTCCGTGATGATAGATATGCGATATTATACAATTATCAGCTATGCAATATGATGTGCTATGCACCAGAAAATTCAATATTGACCGAGGCGTTTTATCATATAAAATATAAACAAACGAATTCTGAGCCTTTAGGTTAAGATTATACATTTTATGTAACCACAGTATTTGAATAAATGCATGAAATTCAACTTAAAAAAAATATATTGATAATAAATTCCCTGGAAGGGATTCGAACCATGGCGGGAAAAAAATCTTGCGCAAGTATACGTCTTAACACCACTTGGCCAACGACACGTGTGGATAAATGGTTGTTATTTTTACATTCAATTGTTTCTCTCGTAAATAATGGAAAAATATATCATTTGATTGAACAGTTGCCTTTTGTGTCGTGTCTCGCCAATCAGCTTTCATTTATGTATAGATTATACAATAACGCGTCTTATTGACGTTTAGTTTTTTGTCACTATTTGCGGAGATAGTTGGTTGTGCTCGATATCTTCTTTACTTTTCAAGATCAAAGGTTATTAGATTGACTGATCTCTGTAAGCACTGGATGAATAAAAATCACATGACGTGATGAAATAAAGATAATTCAGATCGTATGCAGTTCTAGATAAATAATCCAACTGGATATAGCTCCACAGAGAAACCAATAACTGTGAGTCAGCTACCTAATAGTTTTGATTATCAATAAATATGTTAAAGATATACAGAATGCATTCGATAATTCTACAAATCAATGGTTTATTATCTAAACTATTTAACACGTTCAAACAATCGTAATATAACATGATACATACGTCGAACTAAGAATATCCCATAATAATTTAAGAGGCAATCAGTTTTAACTATTTAAAGTCAAAAGAGAAGTCAAACTTGTAATCCTGAGACTAGGCTAATGGTGAATTGTGTAAAAGACGGAGTTTAATATGCTACGCTTAAAGAACACTCCGCCACGAACTGTAATACAGGTTTCCAGATGTATAACACGGATCCAGATACAACTCTCTCTCTCTCTCTCTCTCTCTCTCTCTCTCTCAGAGTATTTTTACAGCTTGTGGTGTCATCCTTTCCAGGTAGGCTCTTTGGATCACAACTCGTTCCAGCTCCCTCAAATGTATTTCTGTTACAGAGCTAGTACCTACACTATCTTGAGCAGACAACACAGTCTTGAAAGGTGCTTGGACTGGCAGTGAAGCTGGTGTAATTTTACACAATATTTCTGTTGCACTAGTTTCATGCTCCTGCAGTGTTATAGTTTGGTCAAGACGTTGCTTAACTCCGTGCTTCATTTTCAAATGTCTCCACAGATATGCAGTCTTTTTAAAAGTTACATTACATTCTACACATGTTGGTCTGTCTTTCATACACTTGAGCTTATTCAATTTAGCTTTACAAATGCTTTTGTTTTTGTATATTGTTTTAATAGATTCTCCCTGGTTTTGCATAAGGATAGGTATCTCAGACATTGAAGGTAAAACGGACTGATTAACAACATTTACTCCGTAACAACCTAACCTTCCAGATGGTTTTAACTGACATGACTTGCCTTTAATAGTTAATGTGTTGTTAGATAAATCAATCTTACAATCTTGAATTTGCAAAAAGTCTAAATCAAGTAAACCATCTAACTCAATATCTGCAACCACAATGTCACTGACACATTGAACACCACATATCTCTATGCATGCTGAGGTTTTGCCCTTGATATTGACTTGATCTTCTGATGCTGACAAGATTTGTGTTTTAAACGGTTTCAGCTCACTGGAACAAAGTCTAATAATATCCCATACTCTAGTAGAAATTATTGTAATAGTTGCTCCAGTATCTATTAAACATTATGTCAATATATTATTCATTTTAGCATCAATATAAAGACCTGAACCAGCAGCTGCAACATGTTGTTTATCATAAGATGAACTAGGATTGGATTTGGTGTTCGCGTTCGGAAACTTAGGACAATTAAGTTTAATATGATCTTCGGATCTGCAATAAAAACATTTCCTTTTTTCTGCTGACTTCAACCCGAGAGTTCTGTCGGCCATGCTAAAATCTTCTACTTTGGTTGGTTTTTGTCTCCTGTGGTTTCGAAACCGTCCTCTCATGAGACCATGATTGGAATGCCTTTCTGAGATCTGAAAATTATGTTCTTGAGACTTTTTAATTCTTCTCTTAATTTTGTCTCTTTATCTGAAGTTGATCTCAAATATCCATGTCCCTCCATATGCTTCCTTTCAGCACGATTATACGCTTCAAGCTCGACTGCATGCCGAACAGGATCGTTTAAATTTAACGGCCTAGCTTGTTTGATACGAAGTCTCATGTCTGAGCTTATGAGAGAGTCCATAAACTGCTCTTTTGCTAGAGTTTCCCAAACATCATTTGGTGCTGTTGGATAGGCTTAATTAATTAGCCGTTTGACGTCCTGACCAAGTTCAGATAGAGTTCCTGATGCCTTTTGTTTCCTCTCACGCAACTGAACACGGTATAATTCAGTTTGATTAGGTGGGGCAAATCTTTCTTCTAAAGACCGTACCAGCTCGTTATAGTCATTAGCATCTGAACTTAAATTTCAAAAACACCCTGAGCTTGTCCTCTTAGTGATACAGCCAAATAAAGTCCTTTCTGTTCTTTTGTCCAACTATTTATTTTTGAATAAGCATCAAAATGAGCTTTATAGTCCAGCCAACTGCCCGAACCATCAAACGTTGCTGGTTTGACTTTTACTCCATAACCATTCCATGAGCTATGTTTCGAATACCAGGTTCTGCACTTACTTCGTGTTTTGGTGTTGAACATATCTGTTTCGAGTCAGAAGTCTTTCGTTTTGTAACAAAACGGTCAGGTTCCTTGACGAGTGTTGTCTCAAATTCAACATATTCCTTTTTAATGGGACTGCACTAAGGCGGAGTCCTGAAGCCAACATCAATCTCTGTCTTCAAACACTTCTTTAAACCTTTGCCATCCTCCATCTTTGATACCTTTTTCAATGCTGAACTGCTCCGTCCTTTATTTGTAGACATGCCCAATTCCATGTTTTCTATCTGTCGTTCAAGAAGCGATATTTCAGTTTGAACCTTACTCATTTCGTTTTGCCGTCTCAACTCCTGCAAACTTTCATCTAAACTTTGCATCCTACTATAAAATTCCTGGCTATATTCCATATTGAATTAAGTATGGGTAAGTAATAACTGTAGGTTATAATATAATCCCACTGCTGCAACCAATTTTTGTAACGTGCACCGAGCGGATTATGCACACAACTACTAATACATATGCTATATAAGAATTTTCCTTGGGCTACTTGCTGTTTGATTTAAGATAAATGGTGAAATAATTTTCCTCAAGCTACTTTGCTTTATGATTGGATGACAAATGATTGAACAAATGATTCGTGTTTAAAAAGAATAATCACGTACAATTAACTTCTACATATAAAACCAAATTATAAAGGTTTCGAACTAACGTTTCAAACAAACGTTTCGCACAGCACTATGCCCAGAACTCTGTTTTAAATAAATAAAACTAGTTCTGCAGCACTCCAACAAATGCCTATGACTCTGTTTTCAATAAATAATACTAGTCCTGCAGCAATGTTCCAAACCTGTCCCAACACCTGTCTGAGACAAACAATGGCACCCAACAGATTACGACCCGGAGCACTGTTCACAAGTTTCAGAGGGTTCTGCAACTCTGAGTTCAAAACTGCACTTCTGAGAATCCCTTGTTCACTTGTGACACTCGGTCCAAAGTCCCAGTCTGTATTACCAAATAATAATTAATTAACAAATTAATTAAGCAACGTCTTCTTACAGCTCCTTCTCTGTCGAGTTGTTACACCAGACTGACCAAGAATACTGGCGGTCGGCTGCTTATATAGCATAAGTCAAATGGCCTAGTCACATGACTTCAATCGGGCATCCTTAGTGTTATACGACCACATAATGAAATTAGAGATATTGCGATTCAATTGAAATACCATCCTTAATCAAATTCAATGAGCGTCTACCTGACAATTTATTATATATATATTCTATACGTTTATTAATGTAGCTTAATAAACAATAAGGAATATTTAGACTAGTCATATATATATAAGGTAAATATCAACCAACAGCAAAGTACAACGGCGTAACAAAATACACCGCATAAATATATATAATATATATAAATAATATAAAACAATGTTATATGGTGTTTTTCGTTGCATTGACTTGTATCACGACGGTGTCTGCTTGGGAAAGTATTCAAAGGGCTGTGGCACTGGAGTACCATGCTGATGAGTGCCATGTGATGAAGATTCCATTTGACAGTTTCTTGTTATGACCCGGGCTTGGAGTTTCGTTCAGTAACTGTTCGCCTTTGATAAAACCGTATAAAACATGCATTTAAATGGCGTTTAATTCTCCATACCGCTTAATAAACTTCAACTGAACTATTATCAGATTCTTGTCCCATGTGTTTGTTTTATTTTATAGACATTATTTGTCTTAATGACGTCATATAGTGTATCAGTATTATTATTAGATGTGCTCCCCATGCGTCACCATTATCCCATCAGAATTTAAACGGATAATTTACACTAAAACAGGTCTAATGCACCTCCAGGTGCCTTGTCGCAGGCGTGATTCATGAAATAAACCGTTACATTAATGCTTCACCATTAAGATATTGTGTTGCAGTGTCATCCATCCTGTAATGACTTTACAAGTAGCAATATAAAAATGTTTCTCAAGTTACACAGTATGCTTTAATTATACGATTTGTGATTTTGTTAAGTTTGTTAACATTTTCACGTTTTATAAATGAGTATTTTCGTATAAGTGTTTTCTTTGATTATTTTACACTTCATAAATTCACTCTTTAAACTCAGGATATTCTATAAGATATAATATGTATTATTAATACGTCAGGGTTTCGTTTATCTAAGTGTAAGATAAATGTTACAATAATTATATATAACATCTCCAAGTGTAACACTATAGATTATATGATAATCTTCTTATTTATTGTTAATTTTTTTTTGATTAACATATCGGTGCGATACGCCAACATGCTTCCTTGTTTTTTCGTCTCTTCATTCTATTCGCTTTGTGAGGCCCTAAGAAATAAAAAAAAACAAACGCGTATATGACATGACGTTCATGCCGTCTTTTTATTGATCATGAATATATACATGAAAGAAATATAAATTAACAAGTATATCTTATTGAAATGAATCAGAATTTGTAAATATTTCTCAGATTAAACAGTTTCAAGTTTAGTTTAACAAACATCCTAGTATTAATAACATTATTACAGTTATAGAAAATAACTATATAGATTACCTGATAAATAGAAAATGAAACGCGTATATGATGTTGATGCTGTCTATTGGCAAGAGCGATGGGCGTTGTCATGACTTGCAATGATTACAGTTATCTTTATTTGCATTATCAAAACTGATATTAGCACTGGCCAAATAGTTTGATCACGTAAATTAAGAGATATACCACATGTGGCAATGTATATTTAAACTCTTTTTTTTATTAAATGTTGATGTTACATAAAACCAAAACAGGTTTTAGATTTATGATTTCTTTTTTATCTGAATAAAAGTTCTTTGCAAGATATTTGAATGATTGCTAGATGACAGAAGTTATTTTGCGTTCGTCTTCAAAGACATGATGGCTAATGCTTGATATAAAGAACGATTGTTGGGGTCACATACGTAACTTAAGCACATATGTAACTAAAAGGGCATATTTGTAACTATTTAGAAAAAAAACCGACATGGCACAAATGTAACAAATCGGACACATATGTAACCAAAATCCTATATGTAACTGGAACGGACATATATGTAACTACTACCATACCATATTTTTGACGAACATGTAACATCTCAATCACGGTGTTTTTATTTATAACATAATTTGTTACAATGGAAGGTATCGATTAATAAAGTTAATACAGATTTAGATAACACTTGTGTCGGTCTCATTTATTCCACAGTTGACGGTGATGATGGGTGGCAACGACAAACTTTGTGGCGGTTTTGTGATGATTATTTGACATATTACGAATCAAACAGTCTGACAAGATAATGATATATATATATATATATATAATCTTTTTTTTAATCACTCATCCGCGTCGGCTTTGGGCTAAATGCTTATCTGTACGTGCAGCTCGAGCCCGTGCGTTAGTTATAGTGACTGTATAAAGAAAACAACATAATTAAACATCACTATAAAAGTGCAAATGACAGCAGCTGAAATCGGAAATGTTTGATATTTCCTTAAAGCATGGCCACCAGGTCATCAGATAGGTAAACATTGGTTTAGAATAATTTTGTCTGCTTTTTATTCTAAATATGTATCAAATTCATACGATGACTGTAAAGTTAGTAGGTATTTCGCAGTTGGTAGTTGGGGATTCGAATAACCAACAACCGACCAGCTGCCAGTTGGGGACTCGGATTCTTTATTATAATTACTATTTGATTTACATATTTTACACGTGTTGATGTGTTTAAAAATATAATCGATAAAAAATGTAAGTAAATCAATATAAAATCTAAATCCCCAACTGGCAGCTGGTTGGTAGTTGGCGATTCGCGGTGAATCCCCAACTGAACATTTTGAATAAACGTTTGGTGAGTCTACTCGTTATATTGTGGAAGCAACGCCGTTCTGGTGTTTTTATTATTATATTATGCTGTTTTTCTATTGAATTGTTAAAATAATAAAAAAGCGATTTAATAAAAAAAAAAAACGAATCCCCAACTGGCAGCTGGTTGGTAGTTGGCGATTCGCCGCGAATTCCAAACTGGAAATTTTGATTCGCCTCCTGATGAATATACTCATGGTATTGAAGGAACAACGCGGAAACGGTGCTTATCTATTGTTATAAACTGTTTTTCTATAGAACTGATTTGTTCTTTGAAAACAAATATCGATTAAAAAAAAAATATCCGAATCCCCAACTGGCAGCTGGTTGGTAGTTGGTGATTCGCGGCAAATCCCCAACTGGACATTTATAATCGCCGTCTGGTGAGTATACTCGTAATATTGAAGAACCAAACCACCACTGGTGTTATTTATAATCATGAACTTGTTTTTTTATTGAATTGATATGTTTAAATAATAAAATAGCGATTTAAAACAAACGAATCCCCAAGTGGCAGCTGGTTGGTAGTTTGTGATTCGCGGCGAATCCCCAACTGGACATTTTGAATCGCCGTCTGGTAAGTAGACTCGTTATATTGAAGAACCAGACCACCACTGGTGATATTTATAATCATGAACTTTGTTTAATTGAATTAATATGTTAGAATAATAAAACAGCGATTTAAAAAAAATCCGAATCCCCAACTGGCAGCTGATTGGTAGTTGGCGATTCCACGCGAATCCCAAATTAGAAATTTTGAATTGCCGTCTTGTGAATATACTCGGTATATTGAAGAGCCAACCCGGCGCTGTGTGTTATTTTTATCATAAAATTGTTTTTTATTGAATTGATTTGTTTTCGAAAACAAATATCGATTTGAAAAAAAAATCCGACCAGCTCCCAGATGGGATTCGGAATTTTTCTTCAAAGCGCTGTTTAATTATTTTAACATATCAATTCAATGAAGAAAAACAGGTTTATGATAATAAATAACACCAGTGGTGGTTTGGTTCTTCAATTAAACGAATCAACTCAGCAGACGGTGATTCAAAATGGCCAATTGGCGATTCGGATTTTTTTTTCAAATCGATATTTGTTTTTGAAAACAAATCAATTCTATAGAAAAACAGTTTATAACAATGAATAAACGCCGTTCCCGCGCTCATGAGTATATTCATCAGGAGGCGATTCAAAGTTTCTAGGTGGGGATTCGCAGTGAATCGCCAACTCAGTACCAATCAGCTGCAAATTGGGGATTCGGATTTTTTTTCAAATCGCTGTTTTATTATTTTGACATATCAGTTCAATATAGAAAACAAGTTCATGATATTGAATAACACCAATGGTGGTTTGGTTTTTCAATCAAGAGAATATACACGCCAGACGGTGATTCAAAATGGTCATTTGGGGATTCGTTTTTTTTTAATCGATATTTGTTTTCGAAAAAAAAATCAATTCTATAGAAAAACAGTTCATAACAATAAATAAACACCGTTCCCGCGTTGTTCCTTCAATACCATGAGTATATTCATCAGGAGGCGATTCAAAATGTCCAGTTGAGGATTCACCGCGAGTCGCCAACTACCAACCAGCTGCCAGTTGGGGATTCAGATTTTATATTAATTTACATACATTTTTTATTGATTATATTTTTAAACACATTAACACGAGTAAAATATGTAAATCAAATAGTAATTATAATAACGAATCCGAATCCCCAACTGGCAGCTGGTCGGTAGTTGGTTATTCGAATCCCCAACTACCAACTGCGAACTACCTATTAGCTTTACAGTCAATATCCATATGTGCAATATTTCAATTATGTTGCAAAATCGCGAAATGTTTTCTGTTCCAATTTACGTGAAGTCATGACGTCACTTTTAGAACCTAGATATTTACGATCAAATTGTTGAGATTAATTAAAATATTTGCCGAAAAATAAAGGGCCAAAGTTATTTTCTGAGAGACCAATACGCCAGCAAATACAAAGTGCACTTTAAGTCAAGCATACTGCTTTAACAAGCGAATATTTAAGTAATATTTAGCCTTAATAGGGTCGTTTTGAATATTTTCATGGTTGAATAATTAATTACCTTTAGCACACGTCTTACTATGCACTTAAACTAAATATTTCATACTAATGTTAAAGAAAGTTCAGCATGTAGTCCGGATCACAACGTAAGACAACGCGGTGAATTACAAAAAATAATGAGTGTCGGGTTAACTCTTTTGGTCAGTATGCATACACTAGATTAACAATATCAGTTTTCAAATTCAAATTTTATTGGCAATTTCGGCAAACATTTGCCTTTGGCCATTTACAAAGTTTTTAAATAAATATGGCCAAGACACAATACACAACAAAATCATAAATATCATTCACATACAAGTTATGTACTAAGCTATAAACATATTGAGTAGAAGAAACAGTTACATTATATAGGGATTGTAAAGAAGTTTCATTATCAAATATTATTTACTTGTTCTAGTGCTAGTTTTCTTATCTTAAAAGCTTCAGATACATATTTTCCTATTTTTAAAATATTTTTCTTGTTTTTATTTGACATAATACTTGAAAATTTCTGAACTGTAGGCCAAGATGAACTATTTAAATATAATATTCTGATGCTATGGTATTTTGGGCAACATAGTAAGAAATGATATTCAGTTTCAACAACTTTCATGGAACATAATTTACATATCCTATTTTCTCTATCTATATTATTAAATCTTCCAAACTCAATTTCTAAATCGTGGGAGCTTAATCTAAGGCATGTTAACTGTTTTCTAATGGCATTATTTTTTATAACATCTAAATAATCTTCAAAAATAAACTGTTTCTTGAATTTCCTAAAATATTCCAATTTAGGCAATTCTTCAATGCCAGTATTCCAACTCTGGATATACTGATCACGTATTCTTTGTCTAAACATGGGTAGATAATTTACGTCTGTATTAAAGTTTAACCATAGTTCATCAAATCCTAGTCTATCCAAATATTCCTTCACATTACTTGCCCAACATTTACCAGTGATAGATTCACATTGATCAATAAAAGATCTATATATAATAGAATTTGGGCTTTTCAAAATCTTAGTCCAGAATTTTACTGCTCTCTCTTTAGCTATAATTGACAGTGGATATCTTCCTAGTTCCCCTAATACAGCTAGATTTGAGGTTTGCTGACGAACACCTAAAATACGTTTGCAGAATTTGATATGAATTTTATCCACTTCCTTGAAATCATAGATACCCCAGACTTCCGCCCCATATAAGATAATAGGTACCACCATCGAGTCAAAAAGGGATAACTTGGTTTTAATGTCGAGATTAAGTCTATCACAAACAGATAGTAAGTTGTTATAAGCCTTCAATGCTTGTTCAGATAACGCGTTCACAGCGTGTGTCATATTACCCGTGTGAGTGAATTTTATACCTAAATAACAAAACGTGTCAACAACTTCAATAGGTTCCCCGTTAACCAAAAAAATCAAAGTTATTAATTTGTTTTCTTTTCTCGAAGATACATATTTTTGTTTTATTAACATTTATTTTGAGACCCCATTTACGCGAATAGTTTGATATTTCATTAAGCTGAGTCTGTAAACTTTTTGAGTCAGTAGTGAATAGCGCTATGTCATCGGCAAATAAAATCATGTATATAGACAGTTGATTTAGATCATTCTCAGACAAACCTTGAAAGTCAATACTGTACTGAATATCATTAATAAAAAGTATAAATAAAAGAGGCGAGAGTGGCTCCCCTTGCTTTAAACCAAGCGTAACATCGAAGAATTCCGATAAATTACTGTTAGACGGAATTTTTACACAAGATTTAACATTTTCATAAATACATTTAATGATTTTAACCATTTTACAGCTTAATCCTGATTGTATAAGTTTAACCCAGAGGGCATCCCTAATAACGGTGTCAAAAGCTTTTTCGTAATCAATGAATGCACAATATAGTTTGGATTTATTAGCTAAAATCTTTTGAATAATTGAATGAAGAATAAATATACTATCAGCTGTACTTCGTTTATCCCTGAAGCCAAATTGTGAAGCGTTAAATACATTTTCAGATTCGCACCAGCGATTAATTCTATTCCGTAAAACCAATGAAAATATTTTCGAGATTATATTTACAAGAGTAATTCCTCGAAAATTACTAGGGTCAGTTTTATCTCCTTTTTTATGAATAGGAACTATAACTCCCCTACACCACGCATCAGGGTATATACCAGAGTCAAATATATGATTAAAAACATGCTTTAAATATGGACTAATAAAATCTTTAGAATCAATAAAAAAGTCAGCAACATTATTTTCAAAGTCACAACTTTTATGTCTTTTTAGACTGGAAATGGTTTTTGAAATTTCCTCAATACTTATTGGACAGTCAAGAGCATCAATAGACAGTGCTTCCGGTTGCATATCCGGAATATGCTCATCAGGATCGAACTGCCCATGCGGTGTATTTGAAATATTTTTAAAATGGTCAACGAAATCTTGCATATTAATATCGCTTGAATTATGACTATTCTTTTTCTTGTATTTATTTATATGTTTCCAGAATTTCCTGGGGGTTTTCTTGCTTAGAGACGATAATTTACTTTTTTCGATTTTATGGAAATCAAATTTTGGTACTCTTTTTGCATTGCAGAATACTCTTCTACTATTCAAAAATAATAATCTATTTTCTTCATTTTTGTTAGATTTAAAAACCCTTTTATCATTTAGAAATTTTTTTTTGGCATTTCGACAAGTTTCATTAAACCATGGAGATTTTTTTATTTTATGTTTTGAATTTATTTTAAATGTTCTCCCATTTGTTTTAAAAGAAATATCATATATAATACTAGATAAATTATTTACACATGTGTTAATATCAATTTCGTTTTGTAATAATTTATCACAAATATCATCAAATACATGTTTATTTTCATACAATGAATTGTTAAAATCATTTAAATCTGAATCGTTCCAAATGATTTTATCATATGTTAAATTATCAGTTTTATATAATATTATTTTATCGCAGTCAATCGAAAACTCTATCGGACAATGATCTGAAAATTCATTTAGATCCAGTACATTCATATCCGATAAACTTGTAAAATTATTCAACTCAGTAATTAAATAATCCACAACACTCGATGCGGTTCGATTTCTGATCAAATTAAAGCAGGTAAATTTACCTTGCTCAAGGCGACCGTTCACAATAGCTAGGCTATTCTCTTTACAGAGATTTAACAGCTTGTTGCCAAACGTGTTCACTGTATTGTCCAGGGAATACCGTACAGGTATGCCTTGCACGGGGAAATCACTTAACGGCATGTCAACATATCGGTCAAGATTAATACTATCGACTAAATCTGACCGTTGACCTACTCTGGAGTTGAAGTCACCTGTGACATAAATATCACCATAGTATTGATATTTAACAATATCGGTGTTTAATTGGTTAAAGAAGTCGTATTCAAAAAGATCTGAGTTTGCATTTTTATAAATAGTTGAGCTCTCAGGGGGGATATAACATGTGCAAAAGTACAGATCATTAGCGCTACCAAAAAACTGCTTTTTTAATTTAAACCATATAATACCGTTATTGTTTACATTAACAAGCTCAATCATATTTTCATATTTTTCCTTGTAATATATAATTATACCCCCACTATGACGTTTAGCTTTCCGATTAGATTTCGGTCTAAAACATGAAAATTCGTTATAACCATCAATATTCACACAAAAAATATTTGAGTTCCAAGTTTCAGTTAAAAGCAAAATATCATACTGATTTACGAAGTTTAAGAAATCACAGTCTGACAGTTTTTGTTTAATCCCCTGTACATTCCAGAGTAGGAATTTCAACTGTTCTTTGGGTCTGTCCTAGGCATCTGTAAAATTGTCCGCTCTGTACAAAGAACTGTTAATGTAAAGTTTGTCATAGGCTAATACAGCTTTTTTGTTTTCAGATTTTGCCTTAATCATGATTGGAATAAGTTTTTTTCTGCGTTCCTGGATTGCTTTTGGGTACTGATCGCTAATTCTGATGATTGAGTCCTTCAGTTTGTCAAATGACGTTTGTTTGATACGTAGCTTGTCCTGATGGTAGTTGAATTTGACCACGATTGGGCGTTTTTTCCCCGCTTGGAAATGGCCGATACGGTGAGCACGGTCGATCTTGATGGTATCAGCATCCGGTATATCGAGAGTTGATTTTATGAAGTCGGTGATTTTCCGAGTACAGTTCTCGTTTGCACGTTCCTGATGGTTGGATATTCCATCAAAACTGAAAAATAAAAGATTGTCCCTCATGGATCGCGACAGTATTTACAACATATATTGGAGACTATCACAACTACATATTACAATCGCAAAGTATAGTGCACACAGTAAAATACATGTTGTTTGTCAAAATTCTAGCATGTTTCGTGGTAGTTACATATATTCCCATTTCAGTTACATATAAGATTTTAGTAACATATGTGTCCGATTTGTTACATTTGTGCCCTGTCGTGTTTTTTTATTAAACAGTTACAAATGTGCCCTTTTAGTTATATATGTGCCCTTTTAGTTACATATGTGCTTTAGTTACATATGTGACCCCAACAAACGATAACTTCTCTACCTAGATAAGTAAGTGTATAAATAACTCGCCTGTAAAATGGAATTACGGTCGGCATTACTAGTCTGGCATGATGACGTTCCAAGCCGTTCGCTCCGAAGTTTCATACTGTGTGTCTTCTGTTAACCAAATTAATCGTATATTGTTTCGCCGTCCAAACTGTTCCTCATCCAGCCTCCTGACGTCTTATCCTCCTCCTCCGCACATTTCAGCTCGTCATCTCCTCTTTCAGCTTTTCTTTTTCCACTATTCTACCCTATAATATTCTATTCGTTTTGGTTATCAAGACTAGAAAGTACAGTATCCAGTAAAGGTCATCGTTGCATATGTATCAAGTATAAAATACAACGACACTAAGATGGTGAATGGCCGAAACTATAAAACAAAGATAGCGAAAAGTCGAAACCATAGTGGATTCGTTATTTCGACTTAACGGAAAATAATAAATATGCCACGATTGCCCCCAACTGAACAACGTAAGAAAGAGTTCCTTTAAAGGGATTATATTGGCAAGTAACACAAACACGCTGTTAATCCAGACTTGTTCTGTATGCAGTGTGCATAAAATAATGCTTATGTATTGACGTATAACCTTTATTTACTTCAAAGTTATCAAATTAACAGTAATTGAATATTGGCCAAAACTTTAATACCTCCCGCAATAAAGTATTGCGCAATATTTACATTGAACTCCGTAAACTTCCCGAACAAAGCCCCGAAAACGAGATCGTGAACGAGTCTTCACGATGTTATCCGATGATTGATCGGAAACCCGAAGCGGTTCGTTGAAAACAAAAACAAAAATGTGGCTTCAGAAAATAAAGAGGTTATGCAATTAGACACTTAAGACGCGTATATCTCTAAGTTATAAGCGTATCTTCATGCTGAACGTGTGTATATAGGACAGGGAATTGACGGTAATATGCCAATATAATCCCTTTAATGATTCGAAGGTTTCCATACAATCTTATTCTTTGTCATCCATGGTGAGAATATTGTTAAGCTTTTGTTGGTTTTTTAAATATTTCGTACAAATGAGGTTTCTTCCTTTCTCTCTTTCGTAACCATTTCTTCGTCGTTTTCAGCTGTTTCTGTTACAGTTTCATAATTTCCCTTTGCTCTGCTTTGGTTAGCTAATATTTTGTTCTGTCATTTTTGAAAGTTCCTATTTTGTCGCCTGCTTTGGCATTGATAATAATAATGTGGACAGAGATTATTAACATATGTAAAATGTCGCTGTTTTTTGTGTTGTTTTTTTTTTATTTAAAGACAAGCAGGTCAGTTTGCATCATTGAAATAGAATAAATCCGGTTCCCTTATTACTAGTATGTTAGTAACAAAAATGACTGCAAAACTCTGGTACAATAAAATCATATTAGCTCTGTGGGAAGATGCTAAAACACTCTCCCCAAAAAATATAGCTAAAAGAATACTTCTGTACCAAATCCGATTAAATACGTCATTTAACTGACGACAAAAGATGCCGGAGATTGCCACAGGATTAACTCAGCCGAGTTTCGCTAAGAATAGCTGAGAAGTATTTGAAATAAGTTATATTATGAAAATTAAAAAATATTTACATGTATTTATTTTTCATTTTTTAACTTTATATATGAATGTACATGTGCATGTATTTAACCATATATTATTTACATCTTCTGATTATCCAGAGCATATTGAATTCAGGGTAAGCAAAGAAGCAACGTTGGTAGTATACATCTTGAGAATCATTCGGACCAAATTTCAATAAAATCTGTTTAGTGGTTACTGAAAAGGCATTTAAATGACGACAAAGAATGACTGTAACCTATTTATCAAATTTATCATTTTAAGAATGAATTTTCAGTCCATGCCAACTTCGGCGGTAACAGCATAACTTCGAAAACTATGGCATAGCGGCCCTGTAATACTACTGGTGTGTGACGGCGGCTTCGTAACACTACTGGTGTGTGGCAACGAACCTGTAACACTACTGGTGTGTGGTACCGACCCCATAACACTACTGGTGTGTGGCAATGACCGAGTAACACTACTGGTGTGTGTCAGCAACACCGTAACACTACCGGTGTGTGGCAGTGACCCCGTAACACTACTGGTGTGTGGCAGCAACACCGTAACACTACCGGTGTGTGGCAGCGACCCCGTAACACTACCGGTGTGTGCCAGCGACCCCGCAACACTACCGGTGTGTGGTAGCGACCCCGCAACACTACTGATGTGTGGTAGCGACCCCGCAACATTATTGATGGTGTGTGGCACCGACCCCGTAACACTACTGGTGTGTGGTAGCGATCGCGCAACACTGTTGGTGTGTAGGAGCGAATCTGTAACACTACTGATGTGTAGTAGCGGTCATGTAACACAACGTGTGGTTGGTATAGGCCCCGTAACACTAATGGTGTGTGGCACCGACCCCGCAACACTACTTGTGTGTGGTAGCGGCCCCGTAACACTACTGGTGGGTGGCACCGACCCCGCAACACTTTTGGTGTGTAGGAGCGATCCGGTAACACTACTGGTGTGTAGTAGCGGCCCCGTAACACTTCTTGTGTGTGGTAGCGGCCCCGTTACACTTCTGGTGGGTGGCACCGACCCTGCAACACTTCTGGCGTGTAGGAGCGATCCGGTAACACTACTGGTGTGTAGTAGCGGCCCCGTAACACTACTTGTGTGTGGCAGCGGCCCCGTAACACTTCTGGTGGGTGCCACTTTCTAAAATTACCGTGGACATTCTCAATCAAGAAACTACACATTGAGTCACAATCGATGCTACACAGACGATACTCCCCGCCAGACTATCAGATCTGCGTGATGAGGACAACGGAATTGTTGAAGCCATTTCGTATACGGTTCATAGATTGAGAGTGAAGTGACCGGTGGTTAACTGTACAAACCATATTGCATTGTAGGAAAACTTAAACAAACCAAGATTGATATCATATTCTGGAATTTTCACAATACTATTTGTACTTGCGATCATGTAAGCAGCATCTGCATTCTGCTGGCGTTCCAGAAGCAAAATGTGATGAACAACAACTTAATATCACAACACTTTATTGGTGCTCTGGGTACTATTATTACCATCATGGTTATTTTCTAACCATCATGATGTCTTTCTTACCACCGTTATACCTTTTAAATCATCATGATATCCTTCCAACTACCATGAAATTTCCTTAGCATCGGGATATCTGTCTAACTATCATGATCTTTTTCTAACATGATTTCTTTCTAAACGTCATGGCATCGTTCCAACCATCATAATATCTTTCTTACCATCATGGTATCTTTCTAACTATCATGATATCTTTCTTACCATCATGATATCTTTCTAACTATCATAATATCTTTCTTACCGTCATGATATCTTTCAAACCGTGTTGATATCTTCCTCACCATCGTGATATCTTTCTTAACATCATGATGTCTTTCTTACCATCATGATATCTTTCTAGCCATCATGATATCTTTCTAACCATCATGATATCGTTCTTACAACAGTGATATTTTTCTAACATTGCATATTTCTTACCATTATGACATCCTCTTTACCAGCATGCTATCTTTCTAACCATCATGATATGTTTCTAACCATCATGATATATTTGTAACCACCATTATATCTTTCTAACCATCATGATATATTTCTTACCATCATGATATCTTTCTAACCATCGTGATATCTTTCTAACCATCATGATATATTTGTGACCACCATTATATCTTTCTAACCATCATGATATATTTGTAACCACCATTATATCTTTCTAACCATCATGATATATTTGTAACCACCATTATATCTTTCTAACCATCATGATATATTTCTTACCATCGTGATATCTTTCTAACCATCGTAATATCTTTCTTACCATCATGGCATCATGATATCTTTCTAACCATCATGATATCTTTTTTACCATAATGACATCTTTTTTACCATCGTCATTTTTTTTATTGTCATGATATCTTTACAACTATCATGCTATATTTCTATCATCGTTATATCTTTCTAACTATCATGATATCTTTATAATAATCATGATATATTTTTATCATCGCTATATCTTTCTAACCATCATGATATCTTCATAATAATAATGATATGTTTTTTATCATCGTTATATTTTTCTAACCATCATGATATCTTTATAATAATCATGATATATTTTTATCATCGTTATATCTTGATATATTTTTATCATCTTTATATCTTTCTTACCATCGTGATATCTTTATAATAATCATGATATATTTTTATCATCGTTATAGTTTTCTAACCATCATGATATCTTCATAATAATCATGATATATTTTTGTCATCGTTATATCTTGATATATTTTTATCATCGTTATATCTTTCAAACCATCATGATATCTTCATAATAATCATGATATATTTTTATCATCGTTATATCTTGATATATTTTTATCATCGTTATATCTTTCTAACCATCATAATATCTTTATAATAATCATGATATATTTTTATCATCGTTATAGCTTGATATATTTTTATCATCTTTATATCTTTCTTACCATCATGATATATTTATAATAACCATGATATATTTTTTACTTTGTTGCTATATTTCTTACTATCATGACATTTTTCTTTCTAACATGATATCTTTATATAAAAAATATATATTCTATTAATTAGTTCAAAGCTTTATATTTACAATGAAGTAAAATTGCTTAACAACTCTAATAAATCGGGTAACTTTCATCAAAATTGATATACATACACACATATATAAGATTGAATTTATTCTGAGCTAGCATGACCCGGCTGACTAATTTTAGAGGACACCGAACACAAATTGTAAATATCAAAGAACAATATATATTATTAACTTCAAATGATTCCTACATTTAATAAAAGATACAACGTCAGTACTTGTGAACACGGATTAACGGTTGACAATTGAACTTATATTTCTATTAGTTGTATATTTTGAAAACTGTTAGGTAAGTTGCAGTATGAAACACAATAAAATACATTGTCTTTGGTTATATTTATCAGTTTTATATGCTCATATCGAATATAGGACACGCTGTAATCCATCTAATCCAGGGGACTTTTGTATGATAAAGAACTATTTTGCTAAAATATTTGTTATGATATATTTCTTACCAGTCTCTTCTACATACAACTATTTTAAACATTTGTTTTTAAATTCATCAACTTTCCAAAAGTTACAACGGCTGATTTCTGCCGCGGCGTGCTGTTCACAATGACACCACAAAAAAATCCACACATAACTTATTTAACGACTTTTGTGTTGATGTGTTGGTGGGGTATGGGGTATGAAAAAACATTCTACGGGAAAACTCGATGTTTGGAGGACGATAACATAACGTATATATATTTGCTGAGCTGTCATGTCGGCAGATATGAATATATCTTCTTGTGCTGTCATGGTTACGTGTATTCGCTCCGCAGAGACTGTTTCCGTATCGGCGGAGCGGCTACATCAGTACTTTGGATACTTTGATTAGAATATGCCTTTCGATGAAACAGATTTACCACTTTGATTAATATATGCCTTTCGATGAAACAGATTTACCACTTTGATTGGTATAGATTTTGTCACGTTTATACGGATTTCACATACTGTACCAAATTAATCGCGATTTATTGATAAATGATAAGGAGATGCTTCATATTAATTTAGAAATATATAGTTTAGGACATCCTGGCAGACAAACTTTCTTTAATGACGCGGTGGGTTCCCGGAACGATGATTAGATGCACTGACCACCGTTATACTATTGATAAAAGGTGGGAAAACATTAAAATATACAGAAAAAATATGTATATATTTGTTGACGTTAATATCGATATTTACTTATTTGTACGTCAGTATTTACCTGGCACTCGTGAATATTCCGTGTATATGTGTATATTAATTTTCGGTGTCTGGTATTACTGTTGATGAACCAATACCTGTAGTTTACTATATCGGCATCACATGGCATTCACGAATAGCTGTGTGGATAAGGCGTTCAGCTGCAAAATCTTCAAGTAACACGTGACTGTAACAGTTTTTTTTTTTTTTTATCTGCATAACTAATGGCGAGAAAGTAGGCCATGTTCAACACGATTTTTGAAAGTTTCGTTAATGAAAGAAATATACGAGTATTGTACATTCTCATATGTAAACCGTTGTAGAAAATGTCGACCAAGAAACCTTTGGACCATTTCAGAGCTAAAGATAAATTACTTATCGCCAGCGTATCCAGGAAAACACAGGACTGGGCACGCAACCGTGTGTTCAATGGAGAGTCCAGGCCACTGGCTTCAGTAGACGGATACTTTTCAGAATACACAGAGAATTAAGGAAAACTGGAAAATTGACGTCATCACAATGTCCGAAACGTGAACCAAGTTACATAGAATAATGTAAAAATAAAATATAAAACGAAACAAATACATTACAATACATTAAAATATAGCTAAAATGTGTACTGTACCGGATTCGAACCTGTTGTTTCTGACGTTGAAGTCAAAGATCTTACCACAACGCCACCTGGGGTGGTATTTACCAACCATTCTTAAGCATATTCTTAGGCTTGAACTCAAGAATGAATTTTGAAAAACAAGCTTAGAGACCCGGGTTTTTTTTTCGACAAATATTTGCAAGCAGATAGTGACACCTAATACATGGTCAAACCAACTCTCACAATAGCTCTATCTGTCATGGTAAACTAGATATCTGGGGTTGAAATTTAAGTCTAAGAATATTCTCAAGAATGGTTGGTGAATACGACCCATTGGATAACTTAGTTGTTTGTTTTTTAGTAAAACTAAATATAAACAGTGACTTACTTAGGTACAAATATATTTAAAAAAATAACGAAAAAGTCCGAACATAATTATTGACTAAGATTAATGAGTGCCAGGTAAATACTTACGCACAATACAGTAAATGATGTGGACTAATTTGTGTGTGTGTGTGTGTGTGTGTGTGTGTGTGTGTGTGTGTGTGTTAAAAAACTACATGACGAATCAATCAATCAATCAATCAACCAACCAACCAACCAACCAACCAACAAAATAACCAACGATAGAACGAACGAACAAACGAACGAACGAACGAACGAACGAATGAACGAACGAATGAATGAAGTACACTTTTGGTTCTTCGGCACAGCAATTAGACAAGCTAAGCTTTTTGCCTGTGGGTGAGTGATACAATTAAGGTGAATTAACTCCCGATGTGTTATTTTATGTACACGAACGTGATGTCACTCACATAATCCGAGAATAATTGGCGGAGATTTCGTTTTCACTCAATTGTAAAAACGCGGGAAGGGGGTTAGAAACATCATTGTGGGCAGGACACTCGGACAGTACAGATCTCCAGGTATTTACGATTTTGTCTGTAAACTTGTATTTTAATAATAGTGATATTCTCAGATAGCATACCTGTATCTTAATATCATATCTTTTTAGTTCTTCTCTCGATCTTTCTTTTTATCTAAAGTTGTCCCTTCACACTTAAACTTATTGAGAGAAATTGGTGATGTGCATATTCCTCAACCAGTATGTCTCCAACCTAATACGTTGCAAGCACGTACCTAGATATTCATTTTTTATAAAGTAAGACATCGGAATAATTAAAACTAAATACAAATATTGTATTTAAATTAGCAATTTAGTATATTGCAGATAGCAAGTAACACTTGATCAGACTAATATTGGAAATATATAGTCTTTGTTGAGAAACTGAGAGTTACACTGTGGCATCAGATGGGTAGTAACAAACAAAATACCAAATTATTACCGTGCAGGTTAAAGCTTTTAAATGGACAGGTATGAACAGGACACATGCTAATCTTAGTCAGTTTCATTCATGCCCATGTATCAAATCCCATGTATACGAAATGCAGTCATTGTCAAATTTTATTGTCTTAAACTTCATATTCTATAATAAAACACGCATGCATGCGCGCGCGCTCACATACACACAAGGGGGAAATCTGGGAAACGTTTGTAAAAGATAATAGGATTGTTTTCTAGCATATCGAAAAAAAACACTAGGAATTAGAGAGATTCTTGAGTACCATTATTAAAACACATTTTATAAAATTATGTTACTGATATTATTGTCAGCTCTGCCATTGTTGTTGCATTCACCTATGGATTTCTTGTAATTCCGGACCTGGTTAGCTCAGTCGGTATCAATCCAGGGGTCGCGAGTTTGAATCCCAGGGAGGGCGACAAAATTCTCCATGATGATTGGTATAAAATATTGTGTCTTATTGCCATTCGTCGCACCATTGATTCAAGTGGGGAAATTATCAGTTACTTGCTGAGAAGGATTTGTTTTAATCAGTATTATTAAATCTTCCAGGATCCCAGGAAAGAGTGGTTAGGTAATAACTGATCGTCTTTTAGCGTGTCTCGCGTAGGGGGGGGGGGGGGGGGGGTGCTAAGGTTTAATTTAAACCAATTCAATATCATTTGTCCACTTAGTTCACATAAATACGTGAAATTACGAGGTCATGCAAAATTGTAAAGTGTAAATAAGAGTCAATTTAATGGGAGAGTTTTACAAAATACATAACCATTTTCAATATATTTGACATTTTTCGTTCAACACAATACATACATATAGTTAAGTCGATTTTCCAACAACGGATAACAAATTACTACAATATGTAAAGAAATATCACAACTAAAAATACATGTGATGACAACAATAATCAATAAGAATTTTAGTAGGGTTGCGTTTTTTACATACCGACCGGAAGTTATGTATTCTCTCGCATGGTTGAACATATTTTGGAAATAATCAGGAATAATTGTTGTTATGAAGTGTTTTAACAGTAATATTATTTACCAGCATTGTTAATGTAATTTGTAAGAAGGGTAACTGTAATACACAACGCATGTATGATGACAAATGGTTCACGACTGGTATTTACTCTTTCAAAAGCCGAAGAACCGTCTGACATGCCATGAATTTCCGCGCGAGATACGAAAAATAGCTTGAAAGTGACACTTTTATTTCTGTTGAATAAATGTACAGCTATTAAAATACTAAATTTCATTTATTATTATCATCGCATATTGCGTTGCGTGACACTATTGGTAGGTTGGTTATGTATATTTGTGCAAAGATAATTGTGTGTGTAATTCCTCAGCCATATAAATATCATACTCATCTATCTCAATTTTTGTGTTTGGTAAATGCTATAACATACAGTTTAGAACATTTGTTATGTTATTGACTTTTTCTCTCTCCTTCCTTCCCTCTATATATATATGAAAGAGAGAATCATACGTCTTTCAAAACACCTTTCAGGAGCACCAGATCCGCGAAGGATACATAAATTGTAGAAATAGTGAATACAGTAGAGAGAATTACCATTTTACTATCTAAAACTTACAATAACGAGATATCCTTTTTTCTTTTGTTAGATAATTTGTTTTCTTCCCTGTTCAATTTGTTTGTGATTTTATCATTAAGCGTGTTGAATGTCGACGAGTTTGCTAAGATAGAAGATCAGCTTTGGCTTGGTTTATTTTATTTGTCAATACTACCGACCGTTGTTTGGATCTGCTCAAAAGCAACTGAGCTAAATCATGTGATGCTCATTTTAGCACTGTAAAATGGTAATTCTCTCTACTGTGTATATATATATATATATATATATATATATATGGAGATAATTATTTGTGAATAACCAAGACATAAATGTACAGACCAGACTACGGCGAGTGCGCCTAGCTACAATGCAAACCATAGATACAATATCAAGGCCTCTGCCAAACCAATAAATTTGGTGTCGACCATGACGTATATACTATAGAATTACATGCAACACATCTGGACAGGGTGGACAAATTTACATACATGAAGTGATAGCTTTATATGAGTAGGATCCAGTTAAGGATTCATGACTACTCACATGCTATATAAAGGACAGATTTATAAACCCGTTGGATCATATAGATACAGTGAATTCATATATATTTAATTTCATAAAGGGAGATAATATACTTATACATATTTGATACATGTATACTAGAGACACACATATACATCTATATATAAAATGACAGATCTACTCTTTAAAACTTTAAAATAAAAAAGAATGGAGCATGCTATGGTCCTGATGATACTTTTAAATTCAAGAACATTACATCATACATAATATAGTTCACCAAAATGACTTGTTCAAAGCATGAATGGTAAATAAACACTCTCAAAATAGAGCCACAAGACTTGTACATACCAAACTTGAAAATTATACCATACATAAATAGACAGTTTTAAACTATCGAAACTGCCCACACTATACCACAGAAGGAGACGTGGTGCATTTCAGACTGTCGAAATTGGTAAAGGAATTGATGATGAGTCTTTATTTGATAAATTTTTACTACTCGAAAACATCTTTACAAGGACATAATTTGAAATTGGAAAAAACACGAGTGACGATGTCAAACTACCTTCACACTTAATAAAATTTTCTCGCAGAATTTTAAATCTGTAGAACAGTTAAACACATGTTGTTGATGCAAAATCTGTGGATTTATTAAAAATCAGACTAGAACAACATTACGATGGGTCACTCCATATAAGCTATGAACTTACAAGATGTGCTGCCTTACATTTAAGATAGCTGTATTAGACTAAACGTATATGCAATCTGTCTCCAAACTAAGTTACTTCAAAAGCTATAACAACAGTAGATGTACAGTGTTATAAGTTCACCACATCACGGTGGGTTTAAAAAGGGCCTGCAGGTCTTTCCTTTGGAACCCGAAATCATACAGGTATAATACAGAATAGTTTATTTTTTATTTAAGCATATTACATAGCTTATCATCACAATTAATAACATATCAATACATTGATATTATTTAGGACCAAAATAAGTTTTTGAGCGTGTGAAAATCCTTTACAAACAAGTAAGTATCTTGTATAGCATGCATAATATACATAGTCAATTTTCGATATTGACATTGTTCCATTGCCCAAGAACAATAATTATGATTCCCAGTTATAAATTTTATGCTGGTCCCGATTAGCTGTCTTTAGCGTATCTGACTATCAATTAAGGGGTTGTGAGTTACAATCCCTGTCAAGTCAGTCTCCATGATGATTGATATATGACACTGTGTCTCATTATCATTCATCTCTCAACGCTGATTCAAATGGGAAAGTTGATAGAGACAGTATGTAACATATCAAGCTCCTAAACTAAAAGTCAAGGTCTTATTGCAACTTCACAAACTAATGCTTTTCTTTTTTTTTTAATTTAGTTTTGTATCTAATATTTTATTGCCATAAAATTGGGTTGATTCTCAAGTTATTACAAACTTGGTATTGACCCTGCCCTAAATACAATATTACATATAATTAATGCATTGCTAAAAAATAATTAGAAAGTCGCATGTCAGCCAAACATCTTTTCTCTGTGATTTAACATTTATCATTAGGTGGCTTGTGTGGTGGAAAGCATCCATTCTTTAACAAACTTATAAATGCATCTTATTAAATGTTCACATATTTTTGCTTTAATTAAAAAACACTTGGCTCTATTGATTGCCTTAACATATGACATGTTGCATGTAAGATCCAGACCCTTCCTTAAGGGTCATGGTAACATTTTTAAGTTTATTTGACAATATTTTGAGTCTGTTCGAGATTTCATGTCTGACCTGTTACTTCGCATTCATGGATGAATTTCAAAAACATGCCGTTCATTTGATTAACATGATATTACAACATGTCATGCGTAAGACCCAGATCACCGTACCTCAAAGGTCAAGGTCACACTTAAATCTGTTTGATATTTTGTGTCTGGTCTGTAACTATGTCTTGCATTGAGGGATTTTAAAATAACTTCCTACAAGTGATCAACATGTCATGGTGTTATATCACTTGCAATACCCAGGCCTATGCATCAGATGTCAAGGTCACACAAAGGTCAAGATCATATTTTAAGGTAAAAAAATATGACAGTGGGTGTCCAGTCTGTAACTTTAGTTTATTACTTGTGATATTGATTGATATATTTAAATACCTACTTATAAAATATATCGTTATTATCCCCTGCTGAAACTGAAGGATATAGTAATGGTCTGTGTGTGTGTGTCCATCTGTAACACTTATTCAAGTGATTTTGTCGAATCTTCACACTATTACTGAGGATATCGAGAGGAAGTGTAGTGCACAAGAACCATATCTTGCTTGCTTTTTTAATTATCTCCTTTTAATTAAAGAACTTTGCTTAACTCTAAAAGTGCTGAACGGAATGTATTCAAAATGCATACAAAAACAAGACATTAAGGAGAAGTGCAGTGTCAAAGAACCATAACTCTACATATGACACACAGACTCTTTTTATTTTCAATTTCTACATGCCTTACAGATAATAGATATAGATGGCGAAATTCATTAACAAAGATGTAAGTAAAATGCTTTTTCCATTATCTATGGTGAGTTGTCTGATTGCTGTATATCTGCTAACTTTCTTTGCTTCTATTCTTTTAATTGCAGGAGCGATCACGGATGAAGAAAAGGGCCGACAAGAACAGCATTTCAGATGTGAGTAAATGTCATTTTTTTATGTTGTTGTCTTTTATTCTGTGCATGTTAGAGAAGAAGAATAAAGATTACTAAGTTATTCAATATATAAAAAGAATGAAGAAAAGAAAACACTCTGAACTAATATGGAATAGTGGATAAACCAATGAACCGTTGCGATGAGAACAGACGCTGCCCTAGACTGAAGACAGCATAGCCAGAAGGGACAACACACTGATACAATATTGTTGGGATGGGAACAGACTCTGACCTTGACTGAAGACAGCATTGTCAGAAATGACAACACACTGATACAATATAGGATTGTGGATTGTTGGAATGGGAACAGACTCTGACCTAGACTGAAGACAGCATTGTCAGAAATGACAACACACTGATACAGTATGGGATTGTCGATTGTTGGGATGGGAACAGACTCTGACCCAGACTGAAGACAGATTTGCAAGAAGGGACATCACACTGATACAATATGGGATTGTGGATTGTTGGTATGGGAACAGACTCTGACCGTGACTGAAGACAGCATTGTCAGAAATGACAACACACTGATACAATATGGGATTGTGGATTGTTGGGATGGGAACAGACTCTGACCCAGACTGAAGACAGCACTGTCAAAAATGGCAACACACTGATACAATATGGGATTGTGGATTGTTGGGATGGGAACAGACTCTGACCCTGACTGAAGACAGCATTGTCAGAAATGACAACACACTGATACAATATGGGATTGTGGATTGTTGGGATGGGAACAGACTCTGACCCTGACTGAAGGCAGCATTGCCAGAAGGGACAACACACTGATACAATATGGGATTGTCGATTGTTGGGATGGGAACAGACTCTGACCCAGACTGAAAACAGCATTGTCAGAAATGGCAACACACTGATACAATATGGGATTATGGATTGTTGGTATGGGAACAGACTCTGACCCTGACAGAAGACAGCATTGTCAAAAGGGACATCACACTGATACAATATGGGATTGTGGATTGTTGGGATGGGAACATACTCTGACCCCAGACTGAAGACAACATTTTCAGAAATGACAACACACTGATACAATATGGAATTGTGGATTGTTGGGATGGGAACAGACTCTGACCCTGACTGAAGACAGCATTGTCAGAAATGACAACACACTGATACAATATGGGATTGTGGATTGTTGGTATGGGAACAGACTCTGACCCAGACTGAAGACAGCATTGTCAAAAATGGCAACACACTGATACAATATGGGATTGTGGATTGTTGGTATGGGAACAGACTCTGACCCAGACTGAAGACAGCATTGTCAGAAATGACAACACACTGATACAATATGGGATTGTGGATTGTTGGGATGGGAGCAAACTCTGACCTTGACTGAAGACAGATTTGCCAGAAGGGACATCTCACTGATACAATATAGGATTGTGGATTGTTGGGATGGGAACATATTCTTACCCAGACCGAGACAGCATTACCAGAAGGGACAACACACTTATACAATATGGGATTGTGGATTGTTTGGATGTGAACAGACTCTGACTTAGACTGAAGACAGCGTTGCCAGAAATGACAACACACTGATACAATATGGGATTGTGGATTGTTGAGATGGGAACAGACTCTGACCCAGACTGAAGACAGCATTGCCAGAAATGACAACACACTGATACAATATGGGATTGTGGATTGTTGGGATGGGAACAGACTCTGACCCTGACTGAAGACAGCATTGTCAGAAATGACAACACACTGATACAAAATGGGATTGTGGATTGTTGGGATGGGAACAGACTCTGACCCTAGAAATGACAACACACTGATACAATATGGGATTGTGGATTGTTGGAATGGGAACAGACTCTGACCCTGACTGAAGGCAGCATTGCCAGAAGGGACATCACACTGATACAATATGGGATTGTGGATTGTTGGGATGGGAACAGACTCTGACCCAGACTGAAAACAACATTGTCAGAAATGGCAACACACTGATACAATATGGGATTGTCGATTGTTGAGATGGGAACAGACTCTGACCCTGACTGAAGACAGCATTGTCAGAAATGACAACACACTGATACAATATGGGATTGTGGATTGTTGGTATGGGAACAGACTCTGACCCAGACTGAAGACAGCATTGTCAAAAATGGCAACACACTGATACAATATGGGATTGTGGATTGTTGGTATGGGAACAGACTCTGACCCAGACTGAAGACAGCATTGTCAGAAATGACAACACACTGATACAATATGGGATTGTGGATTGTTGGGATGGGAACAGACTCTGACCTTGACTGAAGACAGATTTGCCAGAAGGGACATCTCACTGATACAACATAGGATTGTGGATTGTTGGGATGGGAACAGATTCTGACCCAGACTGAAGACAGCATTACCAGAAGGGACAACACACTTATACAATATGGGATTGTGGTTTGTTGAGATGGGAACAGACTCTGACCCAGAATGAAGACAGCATTGTCAGAAATGACAACACACTGATACAATATGGGATTGTGGATTGTTGGGATGGGAACAGACTCTGACCTTGACTGAAGACAGATTTGCCAGAAGGGACATCTCACTGATACAACATAGGATTGTGGATTGTTGGGATGGGAACAGATTCTGACCCAGACTGAAGACAGCATTACCAGAAATGACAACACACTGATACAATATGGGATTGTGGATGTTGGGATGGGAACAGACTCTGACTCAGACTGAAGACAGCATTGTCAGAAATGGCAACACACTGATACAATATGGGATTGTGGATTGTTGGTATGGTAACAGACTCTGACCCTGACTGAAGACAGCATTGTCAAAAGGGACATCACACTGATACAATATGGGATTGTGGATTGTTGGGATGGGAACATACTCTGACCCCAGACTGAAGACAGCATTTTCAGAAATAACAACACACTGATACAATATGGGATTGTCAATTGTTGGGATGGGAACAGACTCTGACCCTGACTGAAGACAGCATTGTCAGAAATGACAACACACTGATACAATATGGGATTGTGGATTGTTGGTATGGGAACAGACTCTGACCCAGACTGAAGACAGCATTGTCAAAAATGGCAACACACTGATACAATATGGGATTGTGAATTGTTGGTATGGGAACAGACTCTGACCCTGACTGAAGACAGCATTGTCAGAAATGACAACACACTGATACAGTATGGGATTGTGGATTGTTGGGATGGGAACAGACTCTGACCTTGACTGAAAACAGATTTGCCAGAAGGGACATCTCACTGATACAATATAGGATTGTGGATTGTTGGGATGGGAACAGATTCTGACCCAGACTGAAGACAGCATTACCAGAAGGGACAACACACTTATACAATATGGGATTGTGGTTTGTTGAGATGGGAACAGACTCTGACCCAGACTGAAGACAGTGTTGCCAGAAATGACAACACACTGATACAATATGGGATTGTGGATGTTGGGATGGGAACAGACTCTGACCCTGACTGAAGACAGCGTTGCCAGAAATGACAACACACTGATACAATATGGGATTGCGGATTGTTGAGATGGGAACAGATTCTGACTCTGACTGAAGACGGCATTGTCAGAAATGACAACACACTGATACAATATGGGATTGTGGATTGTTGGTATAGAAACAGACTCTGACCCTGACTGAAGACAGCATTGCCAGAAATGACAACACACTGATACAATATAGGATTGTCGATTCTTGGGATGGGAACAGACTCTGACCCTGACTGAAGACAGCATTGTCAGGAATGACAACACACTGATACAATATGGGATTGTGGATTGTTTGTATGGAACAGACTCTGACCCTGACTGAAGACAGCGTTGTCAGAAATGACAACACCCTGATACAATATGGGATTGTGGATTGTTGGTATGGGAACAGACTATGACCCTGACTGAAGACAGCATTGTCAGAAATGACAACACACTGATACAATACTCGATTGTAGATTGTTGGGATGGGAACGGACTTTGACCCTGACTGAAGACAGCATTGTCAGAAATGACAACACACTGATACAATATAGGATTGTCGATTGTTGGGATGGGAACAGACTCTGACCCTGACTGAAGACAGCATTGTCAGGAATGACAACACACTGATACAATATTGGATTGTGGATTGTTGGTATGGGAACAGACTCTGACCCTGACTGAAGACAGCATTGTCAGAAATGACAACACACTGATACAATACTGGATTGTGGATTGTTGGGATGGGAACAGACTCTGACCCAGACTGAAGACAGCATTGTCAGAAATGGCAACACACTGATACAATATGGGATTGTCGATTGTTGGGATGGGAACAGACTCTGACTGAAGACAGAATTGCCAGAAGGGACAACACACTGATACAATATGGGATTGTGGATTGTTGGGATGGGAACAGACTCTGACCCAGACTGAAGACAGCATTGTCAGAAATGACAACACACTGATACAATATGGGATTGTGAATTGTTGGTATGGGAACAGACTCTGACCTTGACTGAAGACAGCATTGTCAGAAATGACAACACACTGATACAATATGGGATTGTGGATTGTTGGTATGGGAACAGACTCTGACCTTGACTGAAGACAATATTGTCAGAAATGACAACACACTGATACAATACTGGATTGTGGATTGTTGGGATGTGAACAGACTCTGACCATGACTGAAGACAGCATTGTCAGAAATGAAAACACACTGATACAATATGGGATTGTGAATTGTTGGTATGGGAACAGACTCTGACCCTGACTGAAGACAGCATTGTCAGAAATGACAACACACTGATACAATATTGGATTGTGGATTGTTGGTATGGGAACAGACTCTGACCTTGACTGAAGACAGCATTGTCAGAAATGACAACACACTGATACAATATGGGATTATGGATTGTTGGTATGGGAACAGACTCTGACCCTGACTGAAGACAGCATTATCAGAAATTACAACACACTGATACAATATGGGATTGTGGATTGTTGGGATGGGAACAGACTTTGACCCTGACTGAAGGCAGCATTGTCAGAAATGACAACACACTGATACAATATGAGATTGTGGATTGTTGGTATGGGAACAGACTCTGACCCTGACTGAAGACATTATTGCCAGAAGGGACAACACACTGATACAATATGGGATTGTGGATTGTTGGGATGGGAACAGACTCTGACCCTGACTGAAGACAGCATTGTCAGAAATGACAACACACTGATACAATACTGGATTGTGGATTGTTGGGATGGGAACGGACTCTGACCCTGACTAAAGACAGCATTATCAGAAATGACAACACACTGATACAATATGGGATTGTGGATTGTTGAGATGGGAACAGACTCTGACCCAGACTGAAGACAGCGTTGTCAGAAATGACAACACACTGATACAATATGGGATTGTGGATTGTTTGGATGGGAACAGACTCTGACCCTGACTGAAGGCAGCATTGCCAGAAGGGACAACACACTGATACAATATAGGATTGTCGATTGTTGGGATGGGAACAGACTCTGACCCAGACTGAAGACAGCATTGTCAGAAATGGCAACACACTGATACAATATGGGATTGTCCATTGTTGGGATGGGAACAGACTCTGACCCTGACTGAAGACAGAATTGTCAGAAGGGACATCACACTGATACAATTTGGGATTGTGGATTGTTGGGATGGGAACATACTCTGACCCAGACTGAAGACAGCATTGTCAGAAATGACAACACACTGATACAATGTGGGATTGTGGATTGTTGGGATGGGAACAGACTCTGACCCTGACTGAAGACAGCATTGTCAGAAATGACAACACACTGATACAATATGGGATTGTGGATTGTTGGTATGGGAACAGACTCTGACACAGACTGAAGACAGCATTGTCAAAAATGACAACACACTGATACAATATGGGATTGTCGATTGTTGGGATGGGAACAGACTCTGACCCAGACTGAAGACAGATTTGCCAGAAGGGACATCACACTGATACAATGTGGGATTGTTGGGATGGGAACATACTCTGACCCAGACTGAAGACAGCGTTGCCAGAAATGACAACACACTGATACAATATGGGATTGTGGATTGTTGGGATGGGAACAGACTCTGACCCTGACTAAAGACAGCATTGTCAGACGGGACATCACACTGATACAATATGGGATTGTGGATTGTTAGGATGGGAACATACTCTGACCCAGACTGAAGACAGCATTGTCAGAAATGACAACACACTGATACAATATGGGATTGTCGATTGTTGGGATGAGAACAGACTCTGACCCTGACTGAAGATATCATTGTCAGAAATGACAACACACTGATACAATATGGGATTGTGGATTGTTGGTATGGTAACAGACTCTGACCCTGACTGAAGACAGCATTGTCAAAAATGACAACACAATGATACAATATGGGATTGTGGATTGTTGGTATGGGAACAGACTCTGACCCAGACTAAAGACAGCATTGTCAGAAATGACAACACACTGATACAATATGGGATTGTGGATTGTTGGGATGTGAACAGACTCTGACCCAGACTGAAGACAGCATTGTCAGAAATGACATCACACTGATACAATATGGGATTGTGGATTGTTGGGATGGGAACAGACTCTGACCTTGACTGAAGACAGATTTGCCAGAAGGGACATCTCACTGATACAATATAGGATTGTGGATTGTTAGGATGGGAACAGATTCTGACCCAGACTGAAGACAACATTGTCAGAAGGGACAACACACCGATACAATATGGGATTGTGGATTGTTGGGATGGGAACAGACTCTGACCCAGACTGAAGACAGTGTTGCCAGAAATGACAACACACTGATACAATATGGGATTGTGGATTGTTGGTATGGGAACAGACTTTGACCCTGACTGAAGACAGTATTGCCAGAATGGACAATACACTGATACAATATGGGATTGTGGATTGTTGGGATGGGAACAGACTCTGACCCAGACTGAAGACAGATTTGCAAGAAGGGACATCACACTGATACAATATGGGATTGTTGGGACGGGAACATACTCTGACCCAGACTGAAGATAGCGTTGCCAGAAATGACAACACACTGATACAATATGGGATTGTGGATTGTTGGGATGGGAACAGACTCTGACCCTGACTAAAGACAGCATTGTCAGACGGGACATCACACTGATACAATATAGGATTGTGGATTGTTGGGATGGGAACAGATTCTGACCCAGACTGAAGACAGCATTGTCAGAAGGGACAACACACTGATACAATATGGGATTGTGGATTGTTGAGATGGGAACAGACTCTGACCCAGACTGAAGACAGTGTTGCCAGAAATGACAACACACTGATACAATATGGGATTGTGGATTGTTGGTATGGGAACAGACTTTGACCCTGACTGAAGACAGTATTGCCAGAATGGACAATACACTGATACAATATGGGATTGTCGATTGTTGGGATGGGAACAGACTCTGACCCAGACTGAAGACAGATTTGCAAGAAGGGACATCACACTGATACAATATGGGATTGTTGGGATGGGAACATACTCTGACCCAGACTGAAGATAGCGTTGCCAGAAATGACAACACACTGATACAATATGGGATTGTGGATTGTTGGGATGCGAACAGACTCTGACCCTGACTAAAGACAGCATTGTCAGACGGGACATCACACTGATAGAATATGGGATTGTGGACTGTTGGGATGGGAACATACTCTGACCCAGACTGAAGACAGCATTGTCAGAAATGACAACACACTGATACAATATTGGATTGTCGATTGTTGGGATGAGAACAGACTCTGACCCTGACTGAAGATAGCATTGTCAGAAATGACAACACACTGATACAATATGGGATTGTGGATTGTTGGTATGGTAACAGACTCTGACCCTGACTGAAGACAGCATTGTCAGAAATGACAACACACTGATACAATATGGGATTGTGGATTGTTGGTATGGAAACAGACTCTGACTTAGATTGAAGACAGCATTGTCAGAAATGACAACACACTGATACAATATGGGATTGTGGATTGTTGGGATGTGAACAGACTCTGACCCAGACTGAAGACAGCATTGTCAGAAATGACATCACACTGATACAATATGGGATTGTGGATTGTTGGGATGGGAACAGACTCTGACCTTGACTGAAGACAGATTTGCCAGAAGGGACATCTCACTGATACAATATAGGATTGTCGATTGTTGGGATGGGAACAGACTCTGACCCAGACTGAAGACAGCATTGTCAGAAATGAAAACACACTGATACAATATGGGATTGTGGATTGTTGGAATGGGAACAGACTCTGACCCAGACTGAAGACAGTGTTGCCAGAAATGACAACACACTGATACAATATGGGATTGTGGATTGTTGAGATGGGAACAGACTCTGACCTTGACTGAAGACAGATTTGCCAGAAGGGACATCTCACTGATACAATATAGGATTGTGGATTGTTGGGATGGGAACAGACTCTGACCCAGACTGAAGACAGCATTGTCAGAAGGGACAACACACTGATACAATATGGGATTGTGGATTGTTGAGATGGGAACAGACTCTGACCCAGACTGAAGACAGTGTTGCCAGAAATGACAACACACTGATACAATATTGGATTGTGGATTGTTGGTATGGGAACAGACTCTGACTGAAGACAGTATTGCCAGAATGGACAATACATTGATACAATATGGGATTGTGGATTGTTGGGATGGAAACAGACTCTGACCCAGACTGAAGACAGCATTGTCAGAAATGACAACACACTGATACAATATGGGAATGTGGATTGTTGGGATAGAAACAGACTCTGACCCAGACTGAAGACAGCATTGCCAGAACGGACAACACACTGATACGATATGGGAATGTGTATTGGTGGGATTGGAACAGACTATACCTCAAACTGGACACAACATCCTGATTGGACAACGATGACCAGTGTCACAATTGTAAGTACAACTTTCTTTCACTTATTAATTATGGTTGTGTTTTCATTTTTAATCGTCTCGTGCGCCGTTTTATTCTACACGTGTCACAGAAGAAGAATGAAGACGACGAAATCAATAAATATATAAGTAAGATGGTTTTATATCTTTTTTTATTATGCATTGCGTAATTGTTTTTTTTAATGGTTACTAAACGTCTTTGCTGCTGATTAGATTGCAGATCCCTCGATAGATGAAGAAAGAAGACAACGATGACCAGCCTCACAGATGTAAGTACAACTTTCTTTCTCATATTAATTATGGTTGTGTTTTCATTTTTAATCGTCTCGTGCGCCGTTTTATTCTACACGCGTCACAGAAGAAGAATGAAGAAGACGAAATCAGCAACAAACATGTAGGATTGTTTTATTTCATTTATTATTATGCATTGATTAATTGTTTTTTAACGTTTACTAAAATCTTTGCTGCTGGTTAGATTGCAGATCCCTCAACAGATGAAGAAAGAAGACGACGACCAGCCTCACAGATGTAAGTACAACTTTCTTTCTCATCATATTTATGGTAGTGTTTTCATTTTTAATCATCGCGTGCGCCGTTTTATTCTACACGTGTCACAGAAGAAGAAAGAAGAAGAGGAAATCAATCAATAAATATATAAGTAAGATGGTTTTATATGTTTTTTTACTATGCATTGCTTAATTGTTTTTTTAAATGGTTACTAAACATCTTTGCTGCTGGTTAGATTGCAGATCCCTCAACAGATGAAGAAAGAAGACGACGACCAGCCTCACAGATGTAAGTACAACTTTCTTTCTCATATTAATTATGGTTGTGTTTTCATTTTTAATCGTCTCGTGCGCCGTTTTATTTTACACGCATCACAGAAGAAGAATGAAGAAGACGAAATCAGTCAACAAACATGTAGGACTGTTTTATTTCATTATTATTATGCATTGATTAATTGTTTTTTAACGTTTACTAAACATCTTTGCTGCTGTTTAGATTGCAGATCCCTCGACAGATGAAGAAAGAAGATGCCGACAACCAGCCTCACAGATGTAAGTACAATTTCTTTTCTCATATTAATTATGGTGGTGTTTTCATTTTTTAATCATCGCATGCGCCGTTTTATTCTACACGTGTCACAGAAGAAGAAAGAAGAAGAGGAAATCAATCAATAAATATATAAGTAAGATGGTTTTATATGTTTTTTTACTATGCATTGCTTAATTGTTTTTTTAAATGGTTACTAAACGTCTTTGCTGCTGGTTAGATTGCAGATCCCTCAACAGATGAAGAAAGAAGACGATGACCAGCCTCACAGATGTAAGTACAACTTTCTTTCTCATAATATTTATGGTGGTGTTTTCATTTTTTAATCATCGCGTGCGCCGTTTTATTCTACACATGTCACAGAAGAAGAAAGAAGAAGAGGAAATCAATCAATAAATATATAAGTAAGATGGTTTTATATGTTTTTTTACTATGCATTGCTTAATTGTTTTTTTAAATGGTTACTAAACGTCTTTGCTGCTGGTTAGATTGCAGATCCCTCAACAGATGAAGAAAGAAGACGACGACCAGCCTCACAGATGTAAGTACAACTTTCTTTCTCATAATATTTATGGTAGTCTTTTCATTTTTAATCATCGCGTGCGCCGTTTTATTCTACACGTGTCACAGAAGAAGAGTGAAGAAGACGAAATCAATCAACAAATATATATAAGTGAGATGATGCTTTTATTTCATTTTTTATTATGCATTGAATAATTATTTCTTTTTAATGTATAAACACTGTTGCTGCTGTTTAGATTGCAGATCCCTCGACAGATGAAGAAAGAAGATGCCGACAACCAGCCTCACAGATGTAAGTACAACTTTCTTTCTCATATTAATTATGGTGGTGTTTTCATTTTTAATCGTCTTGTGCGCCGTTTTATTCTACACGCGTTACAGAAGAAGAATGAAGAAGACGAAATCAGTCAACAAACATGTAGGATGGTTTTATTTCATTTTTTATTATGCATTGAGTAATTGTTTTTTAACGTTTACTAAACATCTTTGCTGCTGTTTAGATTGCAGATCCCTCGACAGATAAAGAAAGAAGATGACGACAAGCAGCCTCACAGATGTAAGTACAACTTTCTTTTCTCATATTAATTATGGTAGTGTTTTCATTTTTTAATCATTGCATGCGCCATTTTATTCTACATGTGTCATAGAAGAAGAGTGAAGAAGACGAAATCAATCAACAAATATATAAGTAAGATGATGCTTTTATTTAAATTTTTATTATGCATTGAGTAATTGTATTTTTTTAACGTTTACTAAACACCGTTACTGCTGTTTAGATTACAGATCCCTCGACAGATGAAGAAAGAAGACGATGACGACCAGTCTCATGGATGTAAATACAACTTTCTTTTTCATATTAATTATGGTTGTGTTATCATTTTTAATCGTCTCATGCGCCGTTTTATTCTACACGCGTCACAGAAGAAGAATGAAGAAGACGAAATCAGTCAACAAACATGTAGGATTGTATTATTTCATTTATTAGTATGCATTGATTAATTGTTTTTTAATGTTTACTAAACATCTTTGCTGCTGTTTAGATTGCAGATCCCTTGACAGATGAAGAAAGAAGATGCCGACAACCAGCCTCACAGATGTAAGTACAACTTTCTTTTCTCATATTATTTATGGTGGTGTTTTCATTTTTTAATCATCGCGTGCACCGTTTTATTCTACACGTGTCACAGAAGAAGAAAGAAGAAGAGGAAATCAATCAATAAATATATAAGTAAGATGGTTTTATATGTTTTTTTACTATGCATTGCTTAATTGTTTTTTTAAATGGTTATTAAACGTCTTTGCTGCTGTTTAGATTGCAGATCCCTTGACAGATGAAGAAAGAAGATGCCGACAACCAGCCTCACAGATGTAAGTACAACTTTCTTTTCTCATATTATTTATGGTGGTGTTTTCATTTTTTAATCATCGCGTGCGCCGTTTTATTCTACACGTGTCACAGAAGAAGAGTGAAGAAGACGAAATCAATCAACAAACATATATAAGTGAGATGATGCTTTTATTTCATTTTTTATTATGGATTGCGTAATTGTTTCTTTTTAACGTATAAACACTGTTGCTGCTGTTAAGATTGCAGATCCCTCGACAGATGAAGAAAGAAGACAGCGACGACCAGCCTCACAGATGTAAGAACAACTTTCTTTCTCATATTAATTATGATGGTGTTTTCATTTTTAATCGCCTTGTGCACCGTTTTATTCTACACGCGTTACAGAAGAAGAATGAAGAAGACGAAATCAGTCAACAAACATGTAGGATGGTTTTATTTCATTTTTTATTATACATTGAGTAATTGTTTTTTTAACGTTTACTAAACATCTTTGCTGCTGTTTAGATTGCAGATCCCTCAACAGATGAAGAAAGAAGATGACGACAACCAGCCTCACAGGTATAAGTACAACTTTCTTTCTCATATAAATTATGGTGGTGTTTTCATTTTTAATCGCCTCATGCACCGTTTTATTCTACCGCGTTACAGAAGAAGAATGAAGAAGACAAAATCAATCAAAAAACATGTAGGATGGTTTTGTTTCATTTTTTACCATGCATTGTGTAATTGGGTTTTTTAAACGTTTACTAAACATCTTACTTGCTGTTTAGATTGCAGATCCCTCAACAAATGAAGAAAGGTGACAATGACAACCAGCCTCACAGATGTAAGTACAACTTTCTTTTCTCATATTAATTATAGTGGTGTTTTCATTTTTTCTCATCGCATGCGCCATTTTATTCTACACGTGTCACAGAAGAAGAATGAAGAAGAGGAAATCTATCAATAGATATATAAGTAAGATGGTTTTATATCTTTTTTACTATGCATTGCGTAATTGTTTTTTTTTAATGGTTACTAAACGTCTTTGCTGCTGGTTAGATTGCAGATCCCTCGACAGATGAAGAAAGAAGACAATGACGACCAGCCTCACAGATGTAAGTACGCCTTTCTTTCTCATATTAATTATGGTTGTGTTTTCATTTTTAACTATAGCGTGTGCCGTTTTATTCTACACGTGTCACAGAAAAAGAAGAATGGAGGAAACAGAATCAGTCACCAAGCACGTAGGATGGTTTTATTTCATTTTTTAGTATTCATTGCATAATTGTTTTTTAACATTTACTAAACATCTTCGCTGCTGTTTGGATTGCAGATTCTTCAGCAGATGAAGTAAGAAGGCAAGGACGACCAGCCTCACAGATGTAAGTTCAACTTTATTTCTTATATTCATTATGGTTGTTTTCATTTTTAATCGTCTCATGCGCCGTTTTATTCTACATGTGTCACAGAAGAAGAATGAAGAAGAGGAAATCAATCAACAAATATATAAGTAAGATGGTTTTATTTCATTTTTTATTATGCATTGCGTAATTGTTTTTTTTTTTAACGTTTACTAAACATCTTTGCTGCTGGTTAGATTGCAGATCCCTCGACAGATGAAGAAAGAAGACGACGACAACCAGCCTCACAGATGTAAGTACAACTAAAATTCTCATATTAATTATGGTGGTGTTTTCATTTTTAATCATCGCGTGCGCCATTTTATTCTACACGTGTCACAGAAGAAGAATGAAGAAAAGGAAATCAATCAATAAATATGTAAGTAAGATGGTTTTATTTCTTTTTTTATTATGCATTGTGTAATTGTTTTTTTAATGGTAACTAAACGTCTTTGCTGCTGGTTAGATTGCAGATCCCTCGGCAGATGAAGAAAGAAGACAACGACGACCAGCCTAACAGATGTAAGTTCAACTTTTTTTCTCATAATATTTATGGTAGTGTTTTCATTTTATATTCTACACGTGTCACAGAAGAAGAATGAAGATGACAAAATCATCAAAACTGTAAGATGTTTTCTCTCATTTTTAATGTTCATTGTGTAATTGTATTTTTTAATGTTTACAATTGTCTTTGTTGCTGGTTTAGATTGCATTAATTATGGTTGTGCTTTCAGTTTTAATCCTCATGTTTTTATTCTACACACTTCACAGAAGAAGAATGAAGAAACAAAATAAAATTAATCAACATAGTAGATTGTTATCTTCTATATTCTATTGTACACTGTGTAATTGTTTATTCTGTTCTGTATTGTGTATTTATGTTATCATATGTTTATTAACTGTCCTAGATGCTATTGTGGAATCCAGAAATTGTCCCAGATGCAGCCATCAGACCAGACCAGAGCAGAGCAGCCAGCCATAGATATGTCATCTAGGATCCGCTGCTCACCAAGAAGTCACTAGAGGTCAGTATAAACAATGTCTAGTGAATGTGTCTTAGGATGTCGTTATCTGGGCCTCATGAGTGTCTCGCTGTAATTCTCACAATGGGACATTTATCCATATTTAATACTCAGACCCGGAACACTTCTGTGCCTGGGCCTCATGAGTGAAAAACAGTAAGAGTGTTTGAGTTCTGGTCAACTATTAAGTAATCAGAAAAGAGTGGTTAGGTTAATTGATCATCTGTAAGCCCTCGATGATATAAAAATATTCAAAGTATTTAAAAAATTCTAAGTTGTTTTACTTTGATTATTATGCAAACATGTTAAATGTTGTTATTCTGTATAATGCATCAACATGGAAGTTTGTACATATATGATAAATTTTGTTATTTCTACAATATAATGTTTTTATGGTACATTTAGAGATGGACATGAGATGAACATGAGAAATGAAGCCACCCCCAGGTCATATCCTCCATGAAGATGAGATATCACATGAAGCAGATGCCCTTATCTACAGACCAGACCAGCCTACCGTCGATATCATGTCCGCTAGTCTTCTAGGATCCGTTGCTTGCAAAATAATTAAAGCAGGTCAGTATAAATATTATGATCCTGTCTGGTTTATTTGAGCATTAAATGTAGAAGCTAATTGTTTTGTATAATTCTAAATGTTGTCATAGATAAAAGTAAAGAGAAAAAAAGTCTGCAAACAAAAACAAAAGTATGTAAATAAACTTTTCCTATTATTCTTTGCCCTACATTATGTTGCTGTGCTATGTTGTGTTGTGTTATGTTTACTTACAGTCTCTGTGTCTTTTGTTCTAGATGTTGCCAAAGGAGAAAAAATCAGACGAGAGCCAGCATCACAGACAAAAGTAATCTTTTCCTATTTTTTTACTTTGACTTTAGTTGTGTTTTCTATATGCTAAACATTGCATGTTTCCTGTTGTTTTTAGTTCTACAAAAGTGACTGATGTAGAATAGAGAAAAAGAAATCCATCATCAAATATGTTAGTAGAGTATTTTCTTTCATTTTCTATCAATTAGCTCAGTCGGTTACGTGTCTGACTATCAATCCAGGGGTCGTAAGTTCGAATCCCCGCCCGGCAACAGTCTCCATGATGATTGATATATGACATTGTGTCTCATTATCATTCATCTCTCACCGCTGATTCAAGTGGGAAAGTTATCAGTTATTTGAAGAGATGGGGTGTGCTGGAGTACTGGTTAATCCCAGGAAACAGTGGTTAGGTTAACTGATCATCTGTTAGCCCTCGATGGCTTAAAAGTGACGCTAAATATTCAATCAATCAATCAATCTATCAAACATTGTATAATTTTTATTGTTTTTTGTTATCTAACCATCTCTGCTGCTATTCTCAATTCAGTTGCCTCGCAGATAAAGAAAGAAATCAGAAGCTGATGAGAAAAGCATCGCAGATGTAAGTAAAACATTTTTATATTTCATATTTTTCATATGTAATTATGATTTTGACCTACTGTTTAATGATGGTGTTTGACGTTCTATTTAATTCTACACGCTTTACAGATGAATAATAAAGAATCCATCAACAAAGAAACATTTTCCTTCCTTTTTGCATTGTGTTATTTGATGTTAACTAACCATTTTCGGTGCTATTTGTTATTTCCAACCTGCATTGTGCAATTGTGTTAGCTTATGTTTGCTAACTGTCTTTGCTGCTATTTCCGTTTCAAAATTCAGTCACAGTTGAAGAAAGAAGTCGCCAAGAGTGTATGTAAATTGTTTTCTTTATTGTACCTTAACTATGGTTTTGTTTACTTGTTCACTAACAGTGTTTGCCATTATATTTATTCTACACAAATACAAAAAATGAACGTGTAAGTTGTTTTTATTCTTATATTCTGTATTGTTCTGTTATTTAATGTTTATTAACCATCTTAGCTGCTATTGTCAGTTCCAGATGTCACAGATGAAGTATGAATCAACAGACCAGACAGCCTGCCTATCAATATCATGTCATCTAGGATCCGCTGCTCACCAAAATATCAATAGAGGTCAGTATAAAATGTATTGTGAATATATGTTATGATGCTGCCTGCTTGTGCTTTGTGTTTGTTCTTGCAGTAATTATCACACTAGGTCATTACTTTAATAAATCAAGGAAAGTGAACTACTCGTATTTCAGTATTTGATACAACCTGAACAAAATTGGAAGCCGACCATTTCTAATGCGAGACTGACTACATCACAGGAGTACATTTTTTATTTTTGGGTGGCATAAAGTAATCGCAGCGTCCGTCCGTCTGTCTGTCCGTCCGTCTGTCCGGGCAAACAAATAGGTAGTTAAGTGTCTAGGGTTTAGGGTTAGTAATTTTTATGGACAGTTGAAAAGCAGATGAAAAATAATTACGTGGCTGTTTCTAGCCACTTAAAAACAGCATTTATGTGGCTTTTTTTCTCTTATGTGGCTAAAATTATCTAAAATTTAGCCACACAAGTAATAAGATTGACGCAAAGAAGCCACTTAATTACCCATTTTTGAGAACTTCCGTCCGGTATTTCGTTTCCGGCCTGTAACTTTCTCATGCATAGATGGATTTTGTTGATACTTGCTACAAATAATCAACATAGTATAACGACGTGTCGCGAGTAAGACCCACACCCGTACCTCAAAGGTCAAAGTCACAATTTGAGTTTGTTTGACAACACTTTGAGTTTGTGTGAGATTTCGTTTCCGGCCTGTAACTTTCTCATGCATAGATGGATTTTGTTGATACTTGCTACAAATGATCAATATAACAAAGGTCAAGGTCACAATTTGAGTTTGTTTGACAACACTTTGGAGTTTGTGTGAGATTTCGTTTCCGGCCTGTAACTTTGTTATGCATTGATGGATTTTGTTGATACATGTACTTGGTACAAATGACCAACATAACATATCATATATTTTTATTTTCACAGACCATTTGGGGGGCATGTGACACTTAACAGTGACATTTCTTGTTTTAAGATCATATCGTAAAAATGTTAAGTGATGTTATTCTATATATGTATCTTAGTTTGTACTATAAAATGTATTAATCATATATTTAGGGGTGGACATGACAAATGAAGCCACACAATCCAGGTCACTTCCATCTCTACCATCCTTCATGACGATGAGAGATCACATAAAGCAGGTGCCCTCGTCTACAGACCAGACCAGCCAGCAATTGATATCATGTCCTCAAGTCCTCTAGGATCCGTTGCTCACAAAATAATTAATGCAGGTCAGTATTATTATATACTTTGAATATATAGTATGGTGCTGTGTTGCTCATTCAAGTATTACGCGTAGAAACTGGCCCAATTTCTATTTATCCAAAAATAATCGTTTTTTATCATTATCGCTCTGGCATTGTGTTATGTTAATAGTCTGTGTGACTTTGTTTATTCCAGATGTCCTTTGTGAACAAAACAGTAGGGAAGAGCCAGCAACATAGATGTAAGTAACTGTTTTTTTTACTTACTTCTGCTTCCAATACACTAACTGTGGTGATTCTACTATTGATTTGTTTTTTGTTCTACTTCCGAGCCCGTGTGGTTCCAGCTAAGAATAGAATCACTGCTGATTTCTGCAGAGGGGTAGGAATCCTCTGAATGGGTGTCATGTTCATTTTATTATTTTTTGTCATGTTCACTATTGTGGTGAAATTATCAACCCCTGTGTGGTTTCAGGGAGCCATATGAGTGATGGCAAGAACAGGACCACTGTGGCTTATGCATGTGGTAAGAAGCGACAATTTGAGTAATACGATATAAATTGCTGAAACTTTGATGTAAATTCTACATGATGTGTTACAGAATGTCACCTGCAGTATCTATCACAAAATATGTAAGTGAAAATTTTAATTCCAGATACCATCACAAGAAAAAAAAGGTAGCCGCAAAAGTGTAAGTACTTAAATTCATTTTCTTATCATATATCAATTGTGGTTTTGTTTTCTTGTTTACTAACAGCTTTCACTGTCATATTTGTTCTAAAATACAATGAATATAGATTGTATTCTGTATTATACATGGTGTAATAATGTTGTTATATTTTATTAGTCGTCCAAGTTGCTATTGCCAGTTTCAGATGTTCTCATAGAGGAAAAGAGGTTGACACCCTCATCAACAGACCAGACCAGCCTGCCTATCAATATCATGTCATCTAGGATCCGCTGCTCACCAAAATATAAATAGAGGTCAGTATAAAATGTATTATAATGTCTTCTGGTTGTAAGTTATTGTAGTAATACTCACACTGGGTGATTTATTCATATAATTTAGTACTGAACATGAATCAAGGAAAGTGAACTACTCTAACTTTAGTATCTAGTACAATTTGTAGACTGCAGCAGTGGTCTAGTGGTAAAATGTCCACCTCGCATGCAGAAGATCGCGGGTTCAGTCAACGGCCAGGTCATACCAATGACTTGAAAATTGCTACTAGAAGATTCCAAGCTTGACGCTCAGTATTTAGAGGAAATATCTAGGTCTAGTCAGCCTGGTGGGTTACCAGAATGGGTATCATATCATGTGTCTGCTGCATGAGACTTTGTGACTGAATAGTGTTTCAAGTAGACACCATAATGATGTACATGTAACTGAAAAATTGTTAAAAGTAATGCTTATCACCATAAAACATCAACCTGCAGAGAAATCAGACTTGTAACATTTCTAACGATATCAAGACATCATTGTTGGAGTACAACTGTTTCACTTAAGATTGGTATGTTAACATGTTAAATGTTGTTATTCTGTACCATGTGTCTTATTTTTTGTATATCTAGGAATGGACATGAAAAAATGAAGCCACATAATCCAGGTCACTTCCATCTCCACCATCCTTCATGGAAAAGAAGATCCTGTGAAGCAGGTGCCCGCGGAAACAGACCAGATCAGTCAGCCATTGATATCATGTCTTCTAGTCCTCTAGGATCCACTGCACACAAAATAATTAATTCAGGTCAGTATAATTATTATGCTTTCTGACTTATTTACTTGTTAAACATTGAAACTACTTGTTTGTTTTAACCTGTCCTTAATTCAAATAATTGTTATCAGAGATGAAAAGTAAAGAAACCAAAGTCTGAAAACAAATGTGTAGATATACTTTTTTCTATCATTCTATACAGTGGACGTGTTATTGAGTTATATTACTTTAATAGCAGTCTGTCTTGTTTATTATAGATCTATGTTGTCAACGGTAAAGAAAATGGTCTATAAGATCCCGAACCACAGACATAAGTAACCTTTAATATTATTGAAAAAAATGTATTTGTTCTGTGACATTTCATTTCATATTTACTTTATACCACATATTGCATATAGAGATTATCTGGACTTATTTAGGATTCTTTCACAGAAAAAGATGGAAGATCATAAACTGTAGATAGCAGTAACTTATGTAAAATGTTTCTATTTATACTTTTCATCATCTTCTTGTTTTTCATTTTTAGTTACTGTTTGTGTTGTTTCTTTTTATTCCAACCGCTTTAACAGATGTGAGAACCAGTATCACATGTGTTGTGAGGCAAGCGCTGATAACTGCAGGTTTACTAGAGGTTGATGAAGTCCACCAATGTGTAAGAAAAATATATCTATTAACTTTTTATTACATGTATTGTTTTCTTTTGTTTTATACTGCAGCAGTGGTCTAGGGTAAAGAGTCTGCCTCACATGCAGAAGGTCGTGCGTTTGTCTCGAGTAGACAATGTTGCAATAGCACTGAAAAATTATTGAAAGCGACACCAAACACCATACAATCTTTTGTTTTATATTAACTAATTGTAATAATGCTTTCGTTAATATGAGGGTCTAACACAGATGAGGATATAATTGGGTTATTAAACCATGTACTGTATGTTAACTGCGAACACCAAACTAGGTTGTATTGTATCATCTGATTTAGCTTGGAGTGAAATCTTGAATGCGAAATGGATGCTAATGTGTTGTACAACTACAGCTCATTAAGTAACTTGTTAAATCTATATCATTCCATGTATAATTATCTAAGCTGTATATAAATATATATATATATAGGGGTTAAATCCAGGTCACTTCCTTCTCTACCATCCTCTATAAAAATCGAAGATAACTTGAAGCTGGTGTCCTCATCAACTGACCAATTTACCAGCCTATGAAATCATGTCATCTAGGATACGCTGCTCACATCAAGCTAATCAGTGCAGGTATTTAAAGTATAAAATATATTTTAGATATATATTACAATGCTGTATTTGCCCTTCATGTGTTCTTGTAGTGGTGTCTGCTTGTAGTGGTGTCTGCTCCACTCAAGTATCAAAGTGACTTGATTTATTGAATGTTTAGCATCATTTATAAGCCATCGAGGGCTATCAGACAATCAGTTAACCTAACCACTTTTTTCCTGGGATCCTTGCAGGTTAACCTGTACTTAAGCACACCCATCTTTGCAAGTAACTGATCATTTTCTCTGAATCAGCAGTGATAGACAAATAATAATGAGACACAATGTCACTTATAAATTAACACTGACACTGGCCTGGTGGTGATTCAAACTTGTGACCCCTGGATTGATGCATTTCAGACTGGCATATCGGGCCTGGGCCCGGTTTCTCGAAAATACTTAAGTCTGTTATTTTACTTAAACTCAAATAGTGTGCTCAATTTAAGTATAAAGTTGAGCACACTATCAAGTTTAAGTAAAATAAGAGACCTGGCTTATCAAAGTTGAAAGCAGTTGTATCATTTTTTGTACTTTATTATTTGGTATAATCCCATATGGAATCAACATAATTGCAAGATGAGTGTTTTATAATGAGCAGCTGTAATTGACATGTAAATTGTTGCATATGTGTTCACTATTTCTGTGTAGTCACAAAGTCAATCAGGCAGCAATATCAAACAATGATACAACAAGACTACCTCTTTATAAACTACCAAACTTCAAAAACATACCATCGAGGGTTTGTTTGCTGTTCAACAACAAATTAAGTATTCTGAAGAGTAAATCAAACAAATCATCATTCATTCTGTGTAGACAGTAAGCTTCATACTCAACAACAAAATCTGGCTAACATTGTTCTTGGAGATGAAAGATGATACCAGCAGAATTGCCATTAATTGGCAGAGATAATTTAATACATTTAGCTTGGGTCTTACAATATTGCAATAGAAACATGATTAGATATTTTCAACAGGTGGCCATATCATGGTACCATTTTGTAGTCCAAAAAATGGAATCTGTTTATAGTATAAGCCTAAAATTATTTGGTATGACAGTGCTAGGAATTGAAACATCATGAATATTCCATGCAAGACAGACATTGATTATTGAAATGCTGCTTAGCTTAGATGTATATATTTTTTATTTTGGAGGATAGAGTAACAACATGGAGCCAAATATACTCGGGTCAATGTGTCAAAAAGACGTGTAGCGAGACTACCATATCATGATACACGGAAGTTGAAGTTCATATTTTAATGGATATTTAACTGTAACATAGAGCCTTAGACGCGGGATTTCATATCACAGTCACCCTAAATACCCTAGCTACAATCTGATTAATCTTCCTGTATGTGAAATATTAAAAAGTATATTGCCCTGGCTACCGAAACTACAGCCTCCTGCACATGCAAGAAATAGTGATATCGTGATTTTCTTGGCAATTAACATGTTTCATAGGCTTCATACCAGATTTCCATATAAATGTTTTATGCTTCAGGACAAGACACCATAGGCACAGCCACTAAGCTGCGGTGTTACAGATGAAAATGAATATGAGACTAGCATTGTAACCTACCACTGAAAATATATACCCCCTTTATCAGATATTCAGGTAAGAAAAATACAAAACAGCGCATCTGGTTGAGTATGTAATGTTTATGAATTGTTTAACTGGGGCAGTGAAAGTTTGTTCTCACCAGAGACTACATGGTCTCACAGGGATATAATGACAGCGTGTGATCATTCTTAGACCTCAATTAATGTTGAATGCCAACAGAGGAAGGTTACATGTTATATAAGAGATTCAAGACAGTTTTTACTCCTGTTTTTGATAAGTACACGAAATAAATATGCTTAAACCACCATTAGATATTTATAGACATCTTGAATTAACATAGAACCAAACCCTTACAAACCAATTACATGCTAAATAAACGGAAAATATTTAAGTGATCAAAATCAAAAATATGAATATATTTAATGTTATTACAGAATGTATCGACGAAGTCCAGATTACATCTTCTTGTACAAATATGGAGAGAATGGTGGCCACTGCAGTTGGCAGAACTACCAGTAAGGCCTCATGTTGGACCTGTGTACTACACTTACAAAGATATAAACTGTTTGGAACATACTCAGTGGTGAGTAGAAATAAGTTTTGTTAACAATGGTTATCTCAAACTTGTAGAAAACACAATGAATCATACCTGCCACATAACAGTATTAATGCTATGAAGCAATATGCATGTTACAATACAATATACATGTTGCAATACAATATACATGTTACAATGCAATACACATGTTACGATGCAGTATACTTGTAACAATGCAATACACATGTTGCAAAATACAGTATACATGTTACAATGCAGTATACATGTTACAAAATGCAGTACACATGTTACACTGCAATATACATGTTACAACACAATAAACATGTAACAATACAATATACATGTTATAATGCAATATACAAGTTACAAAGCAATATACATGTTACAATGTAATATATCTGCTGCACTAAAATATACCTGCTCCAGTGACAACATCTATATAAATTGAGATAATTCAAGTTCTAATAGATGAATTGCCATCTTGCGTCAAGAGTTGTTGTTGTTGCATATCCTATGTTCATAAGTATTTTCTGTATGATTAATATTGAAATAACATATATGATTTTCATTTTGTATTACCCTTTATATTGTCTGGTATTACCCTTTATATTGTCTGGTACATGTATGTTCATGAATGTATATTTAGTTATACCCCTGCCGAAGTTGGAGGGGGATATGGTAATGGCCTCAGTCTGTCCTGTCCGTCCATCGGTCTGTAACACTTTTGTCTAGAGTATAACTACAAAACTATTCAAGCGATTTTGTTGAATCTTTACACAATGACAAGAGGACATTGAGAGGAAGTGCATTGTATAAGAACCATAACTCTACCTTGCTTATTTTTTTAAATTATCTCCCTTTATTATTTTACACTTGTCCAGAGTTTACCTCCAAAACCATTAAAGGGATTTTGTCACACAATGACTGAAGACATTGAGAAGAAGTGCAGTGTACAAGAACCATACCTCTACCTTGCTTCATTTTTGAATTATCTCCCTTTTATTAAATAAAACTTGTCCTGGGCATAACTCTAAAAGTGCTGAATGGAATTCATTCAAACTGCATACATGACAAGAGGACATCAAGGGGAAGTGCATTGTCTAAGAACCATAACTCTACCTTGCCTCATTTTTCAATTATCACCATTTATCACTTTTAGTATACTTGTCAGAAAGATTACTCAAGAACTATTCAAGGATTTTGTTCATATTTAACACAATCATAACTCTTTCTTCTGTCTTTACATAATTTATTCCATTTGTCGTTATATTTTTATTATGCTAGCCTAGAACAAAGCTCAAAAACTGTTCAAGGGATTAAGTTGATATTTCACACAATGATAGAGTACATTGAGAGGAAGTGCAGTGTGCAGGAAGCATAACTCTTTCACCTGTATTTGCAGAATTATTCCCCCTTTGTTACTTTCCCTTGTTTTGAAAATATCTTGAAAAGTTGTGAAGTAATTGATTTGAAACTGCATACAATGATAAAGAGCATTGACAGAAAGTGAACAGTACACGAATTTGCTTTGGGGGGGGGGGGGGGGGAAATCGGAAATGTCCAGCATGGCTCTTGTTTCTTTAGTGATACAACATGCATGTATATTTGTGATAATGAAATAAATAAATATATCTATTTAGCAGTGTTTGTGTGCAGGTGATAATCATAAATGATTGATATAAATGTACATCTATTCATGTATTGCTATATGCAAATTTCCTACTTGAAAGTCAAATTAATTTTGTGATGTTTGTCTCTCTCCAGGTCAGATATTCAAATGGGAGGATACGTTTCTTATTTTTCAATCTGATGTGCAACATGTTCCAGCTTGAGGTCCAGCAAACAACACCATGACTGTGCAAGATATGTAGACCGACATATTTGTTGTTGGCGGAATAACCTATGAGTGTAACAATGTCAGAATTTTGGCTAATATTGTGTTATTTTGAAGAACTTATTGTAAAGTTATTGTTAATAAGGCTTTTATATTTAACATGTGTGATATTTTAATATGTTGGGCTGTGGGAATACAGATATGTAAGATAGTAGTTGGAGTAATAATAAGTTGAATCTGTTTTCATGAATTTATAACCCGTGTGATTCTGGGTAAGAATAGAATACCCATCAATCTCTATAAATCCACAAAGTTGTGGTTACCATGATAACAAAAAAGATACAAATACAGATACAACCTGGATACTGTGGTAACCTAAAAAGTATCCAAGCTACATTTATGTCACACTGTTTGTCAAATTTTAAGTGTAATTATATGTGATGTAAATAATTTTGATTCTTTTTATTGTGGGGACTTAATGGAAGATTTAAGTCAGTCAGATTGCTTAGGTAAATAAAATTCTTGTTAATAAAAATATATAGTTGACATTGACATTATACGTCTCACTACACAGTTACGCCCCTTTATTCAAATGTTAGCAAAATTTTCGCGCTTAAAAAAAAAGACCTATGTACTTTGGTTATGAAATATTTTCAAAATGGTTCATACTGGTTGTGATTTCTTGCTGCAGATGAGTAGAGCAAAAGTTGGCATAGCATATACTGCAATAAGACATCACTGGTGCTAAAAAGTGACTTTCATATGCATGTATTTATGGGCATTTGAGGACTTCTTTTTTCAATTAATCTCGGGGTGTACTCTAGCCTCTTTTAAAAAAAACAACGTAGTCAACCTACCAGTTCTTGTGCATTTTTAAGTGGGTATAGATTCATGCTATGAATAAAAAATACTTTAAAACTCTATGTTGAATTATTTTTTTACCTTTGAAATCCTAGACCTTATTTTATATAGAACAAAGAACAAATTTCAATTGTGTAAGAAGACCTTATATTTCTTTCAAATACAACATAATTTTGTTATTATTGAATTAACCTAAGTTATAGATTTTTGTGTTCAGTGTTTTAATGCATTTTATAATTTAAAAAATCATTTATAGACTTAATTCATGTAGTTCAATTTATTTGCTATGTTTCCTTGTATGATATCCAACGAATAACACATCTTTTGTGACATAAATTTAGCATAGCTTGTTATTCCATCTAACAAAAAGGTAAAATAAAAAAATTGTATTGTGAACACTGACTTCTTTTGTTATTTACATTCCATTACTTAAGTGTAATTTTGTTTTAATGAGAATATGACATGTTCTACTATATGTACATATTGGCTCGGCCAGTAGTATCAATGAATTAGAGATATATGTCCTTTCATGCATAGATCAAGGAATATCAGAAACTTGTGTATGGATGACTGAGCCTAATTGCTGTACTTTGGAAAGCAACCGGAAATCTATCTAATGCAAAATATTTCCAGTGCTGGGGATCGAACCAACCCATTAGCTGTAAGAGGTTAAGTGGCAGAAACTTCGACACTGAGGATACATTTTAAAGTGACACGACACTTTCAATATTTTTTATATTTATTTCATTTTCGGGAAAAATTTAGCATGATCTAAATATGACGGTCTGTTTACAGTCCTTCATTTAGCAATGCGATAAGAGCACCCTGATTGGTCACTGACTTCAGCGGAAGTTTTGTAAATGTTAAAAGAGTACTTTGAATTGTTTGGATAGGCATGGAATTCCCTGATTTTGTATTGAGATATAACAGATGTCACGGACTGAGATGGACTTGGAAATCCATAGCAATAATTGCAATATTGGAATTAAAACTGCAAATATTAAATTTTAAGAATTGCACACCTGGCAAAAAGTTATACTTAATAATTTAACAATATATCATTTCACGTTCTGCAAAGAATATGGCGCCATTCCCTGCACATGTTAATAAATAATTTCATAACATATACTCCAAATACTGTACTATCCATGTACTGCATTATATAGTGAACAAAACTGATTCTGCTATGTTTTAAGTGTACATATTTAGAAATATTTCTCCCAAGTCGACTATCAATACAGGGGTTATGAGTTAGAATTCCCGCCCAGCAATGATGTGTCTCAATATCATTTGTCTCTCAGCGCTGATTCAAGTTGGAAAGTTACCGTTTTTTTGCAGAGATGGTGTGTACTTGAGTACTGGTTAGTCGTTGATGGCATAAAAGTGACTAAATATTCAATCAATATACATGTATTTACAATAGAGTAAAAATGCTAAGCAACTCGAATAAAGTCTGGTAGTTCTCATTTATATTGATATGCATACACACGCATATATATTCTCCTGCTTATATGTTAAAGTTATATGTAAACATGTTGAGGGCCTCATGGATGATTGAATTTATTCAAATGATTTCTCTCGTTAATAGGTCTGCAATTTTAATAATAGTAGTAGTATCGAGATAGAAAAAATATTGTTTTTTGAGTACTATAAGGTGCATGTGTATGGGAAGTATGGCTCTTTTGTTACCGCAAAACAGTGAAATTATTGAATAAAAGTGTAGGAATCGAAAGCAAAAATCATAGCTGCACTTGAACATTGTGAAAGTTTCTTTTTTGTTCGGTAATGCGGCACGTTAACGTGATATTTTTTGTAATATAAGGTACATGTATATTAAAAACGAGCAAAACTGAACGAATGTCAACGTTTTTTCTATGTCTTTTTCTTATAAACAATGTCTATAAAATCATACTTAAAGTTAATCACGGAACATATTGGCCCGATTAAAGGGAAACCGATTTTCACATTGTCTAATGCGCACGTGCTAAGTTGCAATTGGTTTTGTCTTAATTGTTTGCCCGGAACTATGTAGGTCCATTTGTATGTTTATTTCTTGCTTATAACAATAAACATATGTATGAAAATCGGAAGTTTTTTGTTCAGTATACATGGCATATTATATGCTTGATGCATTACTTAGTGTAACTACAGGAACATAAGCTACAACAATTGTTTAAAAAAGTTAAGAAGTAGACCGTGTGCACTATATTTAGTGTAATTAATAAAAAGTGACAATACTGATTTAAAGTTTTGAGAAGTAGTTCTCTGAAGTCTGCACAGTATTTTGATAAGAAGACAAACAGAGCACTCTCGAAAATAGTCTGGCGGTGCTAGTTTTATTTCCACGGTCTTGTTTTATGGCGTAATGACAAGCGAATGGAATAACGAGGCTGTGTGAACCTAATTTAACCAGGTTTAAGCTCCACAGTGGAGGATCTACAACTGGCCATTGCTGGGGAAACCGACCGTTGAAGATGGTAACCTCTGTTGTTACGTTATTGTTATATATGTATGTTACTTATTGTTTATGTTATGCTTACACATGTAGTCGTGACTTTTTCGTTAGCTAACAAAGAACCTCCAAAATTAATCTTCGTTGGAACTGATCTAGTTTCTGTTCAGCACCATAAGCATCTTGGTGTCACTTTATGTAAAGACGGTTCATGGCATGAACATATATCAAAAATCTCTTCTTCAGCCGCAAAAGTATTAGGTTCAATGCAAATGTTAAAATTCAAATTAAAACGCTCAACACTCAATCAAATTTACATTTCTTATCTTAGACCTATATTAGAATATGCATCAGTTGTTTGGGATAGCTGCACCATTAGTGAAAAAGAGGCATTAGAAAAAATACAATATGAAGCTGCAAGAATAGTAACTGGTCTAACACGCTCTGTCTCAATAAATAGATTATTAATTGAAATTGGCTGGGTATCTCTTTCAGACAGACGGAAAATGCAAAAATTGATTTAAGTATATAAAGAAAAACATGGTTTTTTACCTACATATCTCTTTGAATTGTTTCCTCAAACTGTTGATGAAGCTAATCCGTATAATTTGAGAAACAACTTGAACTTTTCAACCGTTCAAAGAAGAACAGAATTTTTTTCTAAATCTGTGATCCCTTCTTCTGTTAAACTATGGAACAAACTTGACCAAAATATCCGTGAAGCACCAACTCTTTCAAATTTTAAAACAAAACTTAAGGTTCAGTTTAAACCACCTATTGTCCCAAAATATTATTTAAGTGGTGTAAGAATTTCATCAATTTACCATGCTCGAATTAGAAATCAATGCAGTAATTTAAATTCAGATTTGTTTATAAATCACTTGAGACAAAACTCTTCATGTGACTGTGGTAGTGACATTGAAGATGCAGAGCACTATTTTTTTAAGTGTAAACAAAGACACAACCGTTTTTGACTACTAGAATTTTCCATCCATTGAGAACAAACTATTGTTCGGGAATAATCTTCTTACAGATGCTGAAAACGAATTAATTTTCAAAGAAACACAAAAATTTATTATGCACACCGAACGTTTCAAATAGTTCAAATGTCTACTAAATATATAGTAAATGCCAAAAATATATCATGTTTACAACACAATAGCTTTGCATTAACTTAATCGGTATATTATACGATATAATTTAGTAAAGAATTATATACGAATAATGTCACACAAAGCAATATGTAGTTATAATGAAGTACAAACATCCCACAGAAATAAAATTGTCTCTTCGTTCATTTCACTGAATACAAATCATGGCATGTCAGACGATTCCTCGACATTTAACTAATAAATATCAGTCGCGAATCATTCGTCATCATACATGCGTTGTAAATACCAGCAACAATACTTACACATTTCATTATTATCAGTACTGCTAGCAAACAACACTGATAATAACGTTGTAAAACTAATTAATGTGTGACAATTTTATAGTAAATATTCCATGTGAAATCCTGTAAACATCTGAAAGACTAAGACTTCCGGTTGATAGGTCAAACAACCGCGCTGCTAAAATTTTTATTGATTATTGTTGTCGTCATATCGAGCTGTACCTAGTAAACCTATTAGACACAGATCTCAGTTCCTTTTGTAATACTTTTGTTATTTATTAATGGATAAACAATTGTAATTATCTAAAAAATCAAAGAAAATGAAATAAGTAAGCATTCTTACCAAACGTTCATTAAACATTTTATTTACTCCCAATTTTATCTTTATTATCTCTGTCACTGTTTTTACAAAACAATGACGGTTAGTTAATGGGATATGTATCCCGGGGTTCGGCATGATAGGAGTTCATCTTGGTAAGTTAGGATCATCCTCTCTCATTTCAAGTCAGAATTTACATTAATAAATGTTATCTTATTAAAATATTTTATTTTCTTCACTTATATATATATATATATATATATTTTTTTTTTTTTTTTTTTTTTTTTTCTTTGCAAAATGTCTGCGATAAAAAGAAAATATAATAATATTGTGATTACATGTAAAGTATCGGAAATTGTGTACATTTTAATGTGATATTCTCATTGGGGAGGGCTGTTGCTAATGTTGTCAAAACTTGTAGCCCAACCCATTTGCACTATATATAAATATATTTGTATTGTTATTGATCATGTAATTGTATATAATAGATGCAATAAAATATTATTAAACTAAACACATGTAGTTGATATTGATGACTTTTTGCGCTTTATTCGTGTGTTTTAAGAGGCATTTATCAAAGTTGAAGACCATCTTCCATCTCTTCTTTTTTTCTGCAAAGCTGTTGGAGAATATCTTACTGATTTGATATCTGTCAAGATGATGCAGTTTTTAGCAAACCGCCTCACCGTGGAACAGACACAATATGAAATAACAAACAATTAAAGAGCATATTTCTAGTAAAATAGTAGATGCCCTCTTACTACCCAATGCTATGATATTATAATTGGTGAAATTTAGTCAAGCATTAGTATACTAGAGTTTCACAAATATGATACCCGTCAGTTCATGCATATTTGTATAGAACTTTTGATTCTAAATTGGAATTGCGGACTGTTTGAACTATTTTCGTGACGGACCAAATACTGAATTGAAACAAGAATATTTCAGAGTTAGGTCGAAAATCCAAGAGAAAAATAGAGCATTTACATTTTGATTGAGATTTATACTGTGTCTTTTAGTTTTAACACTTATATTTATTGTATTGTAACACACGATGTTTAGCGTCGATGTCAACATTGATTCTAGTCATGATACAACTGTATCTGCTTGAGACAGTGTTTTACAACTGTATCTGCTTCAGGAAGTATTTTACAACTATATCTGCTTGAGACAGTATTTTACAACTGTATCTGCTTGAGACAGTGTTGAGAGAGTGTTTTACAACTGTATCTGCTGGAGACAGTGTTTTACAACTGTATCTGCTGCTTGAGGAAGTATTTTTGCAACTGTATCTGCTTGAGACAGTATTTTACAACTGTATCTGCTTGAGACAGTGTTGAGACAGTATTTTACAACTGTATCTGCTGGAGACAGTGTTTTACAACTGTATCTGCTTGAGACAGTGTTGAGACAGTATTTTACAACTGTATCTGCTTGAGACATTGTTTTACAACTGTATCTGCTTGAGGAAGTAATTTTGCAACTGTATCTGCTTGAGACAGTATTTTACAACTGTATCTGCTTGAGACAGTGTTTTACAACTGTATCTGCTTGAGACAGCGTTGAGACAGTATTTTACAACTGTATCTGCTTGAGACAGTACTTTACAACTGTATCTGCTTGAGACAGTGTTGAGACAGTATTTTACAACTGTATCTGCTTGAGACAGTGTTGAGACAGTATTTTACAACTGTATCTGCTTGAGACAGTGTTTTACAACTGTATCTGCTTGATGAAGTATTTTTGCAACTGTATCTGCTTGAGACAGTATTTTACAACTGTATCTGATTGAGACAGTGTTTTACAACTGTGTTTGCTTGAGACAGCGTTGAGACAGTATTTTACAACTATATCTGCTTGCGACAGTATTTTACAACTGTATCTGCTTGTGACAGTGTTGAGACAGTATTTTACAACTGTATCTGCTTGAGACAGTGTTTTACAACTGTATCTGCTTGAGGAAGTATTTTTGCAACTGTATCTGTTTGAGACAGTATTTTACAACTGTATCTGCTTGAGACAGTGTTTTACAACTGTATCTACTTGAGACAGCGTTGAGACAGTATTTTACAATTGTATCTGCTTGAGACAGTATTTTACAACTGTATCTGCTTGAGGCAGCGTTGAGACAGTATTTTACAACAGTATCTGCTTGAGACAGTATTTTACAACTGTATCTGCTGGATACAGTGTTGAGAAAGTATTTTACAACTGTATCTGCTTGAAACAGTGTTTTACAACTGTATCTGCTTGAGGAAGTATTTTTGCAACTGTATCTGCTTGAGACAGTATTTTACAACTGTATCTGCTTGAGACAGTGTTTTAAAACTGTATCTGCTTGAGACAGCGTTCAGACAGTATTTTACAACTGTATCTGCTTGAGACAGTATTTTACAACTGTATCTGCTTGAGACAGTGTTGAATCAGTATTTTACAACTGTATCTGCTTGAGACAGTGTTGAGACAGTATTTTACAACTGTATCTGCTTGAGACAGTGTTGACACAGTGTTTTACAACTGTATCTGCTTGAGACAGTATTTTACAACTGTATCTGCTTGAGACAGTATTTTACAACTGTATCTGCTTGAGACAGTGTTGAGACAGTATTTTACAACTGTATCTGCTGGAGAAAGTATTTTACAACTGTATCTGCTGGAGACAGTATTTTACAACTGTATGTGCTTGAGACAGTGTTGAAACAGTATTTTACAACTGTATCTGCTTGAGACAGTATTATACAACTGTATCTGCTGGAAAAAGTATTTTACAACTGTATCTGCTGGAGACAGTGTTGAGACAGTATTTTACAACTGTATCTGCTTGAGACAGTATTTTACAACTGCATCTGCTTGAGACAGTATTTTACAACTGTATCTGCTTGAAGTATTTTTGCAACTGTATCTGCTTGAGACAGTGTTGAGACAGTATTTTACAACTGTATCTGCTTGAGACTGTATTTTACAACTGTATTTGCTTGAAGTATTTTTGCAACTGTATCTGCTTGAGACAGTGTTGAGACAGTATTTTACAACTGTATCTGCTTGAGACAGTGTTGAGACAGTGTTTTACAACTGTATCTGCTGGAGACAGTATTTTACAACTGTATCTGCTGGAGAAAGTATTTTATAACTGTATCTGATGGAGACAGTATTTTACAACTGTATTTGCTTGAAGTATTTTTGCAACTGTATCTGCTTGAGACAGTGTTGAGACAGTATTTTACAACTGTATCTGCTTGAGACAGTGTTGAGACAGTGTTTTACAACTGTATCTGCTGGAGACAGTATTTTACAACTGTATCTGCTGGAGAAAGTATTTTATAACTGTATCTGCTTGAGACAGTATTTTACAACTGTATCTACTTGAGACAGTATTTTACAACTGTATCTGCTGGAGAAAGTATTTTACAACTGTATCTGCTGGAGACAGTGTTGAGACAGTATTTTACAACTGTATCTGCTTGAGACAGTATTTTACAACTGTATCTGCTTGAGACAGTATTTTACAACTGTATCTGCTGGAGACAGTGTTAAGACAGTATTTTACAACTGTATCTGCTTGAGACAGTATTTTACAACTGTATCTGCTTGAAGTATTTTTGCAACTGTATCTGCTTGAGACAGTGTTGAGACAGTATTTTACAACTGTATCTGCTTGAGACTGTATCTTACAACTGTATTTGCTTGAAGTATTTTTGCAACTGTATTTGCTTGAGACAGTGTTGAGACAGTATTTTAAAACTCTATCTGCTGGAGACAATATTTTACATCTGTATCTGCTTGAGACAGTGTTGAGACAGTGTTTTACAACTGTATCTGCTGGAGACAGTGTTTTACAACTGTATCTGCTTGAGACAGTGTTGAGACAGTGTTTTACAACTGTATCTGCTTGAGACAGTGTTGAGACAGTGTTTTACAACTGTATCTGCTGGAGACAGTGTTTTACAACTGTATCTGCTTGAGACAGTGTTGAGACAGTATTTTACAACTGTATCTGCTTGAGACAGTGTTGAGACAGTATTTTACAATTGTATCTGCTTGAGACAGTGTTGACACAGTATTTTACAACTGTATCCGCTTGAGACAGTATTTTACAACTGTATCTGCTTGAGACAGTATTTTACAACTATATCTGCTTGAGACAGTGTTGAGACAGTATTTTACAACTGTATCTGCTGGAGAAAGTATTTTACAACTGTATCTGCTGGAGACAGTATTTTACAACTGTATGTGCTTGATACAGTGTTGAGACAGTATTTTACAACTGTATCTGCTTGAGACAGTATTTTACAACTGTATCTGCTGGAGAAAGTATTTTACAACTGTATCTGCTGGAGACAGTGTTGAGACAGTATTTTACAACTGTATGTGCTTGATACAGTGTTGAGACAGTATTTTACAACTGTATCTGCTTGAGACAGTATTTTACAACTGTATCTGCTGGAGAAAGTATTTTACAACTGTATCTGCTTGAGACAGTGTTGAGACAGTATTTTACAACTGTATCTGCTGGAGAAAGTATTTTACAACTGTATCTGCTGGAGACAGTATTTTACAACTGTATGTGCTTGATACAGTGTTGAGACAGTATTTTACAACTGTATCTGCTTGAGACAGTATTTTACAACTGTATCTGCTGGAGAAAGTATTTTACAACTGTATCTGCTGGAGACAGTGTTGAGACAGTATTTTACATTTTGCGAATGAAACACTAGTTTGGTTATATTCTGGAGATTTAACAACACAGAATGTATGCACATTGAAGCATCTTGGCTAGTCACAAACTAATAAAAACAATTGAAAAAGACATGTGATTGATTGATTGATTAATTGGTTGATTGATTGATTGTTTGATTGAATATTTAGCGTCAATTTTATGCCATCGAGGACTAGCAGACGATCAGTTAAGCTAACTACTATTTCCTGGGATTTTTGAAGGACTGTAGCCTACCAGTCTCAACAAGTAACTGATAACTTTCCCGCTTGAATCAGCGTCGAGAGATGAATGATAGCTTCATCTGCTGACTTAATGTCAATTAATCCAAAGCCAGCGGGGTTTTTTTGTACACTGCAACGCTAAAGTGAAAAAAATAATATAATGCAAAAATCATTATCAATTGAAATATTTCCGACCACTTGTGTACAAATAGTATTACACTGCACCAATCCGTCTGAATATGAAATACTTGGCAACACCACCGTAAAGCAAAAGTGACAATGTTTAGTATTTGGTGTGTGCATGTTTGACAACACTTGCTGTCGTATAGAGACTCTAACTGCTATAACGACATTCCGTGAAATATTTCCCCACTCATGAACTAACGCGCTTAGTGACTGGACGGCGTCATTAAGTAGTTCTGAACGTCTGTCCAACTCGTCAAATATACACTCTATAGTGGTAGAACGAGAGAAGACCTACCAATACATAGCATGTATGCCATTTTGATTTAGATAGTCCACTGTTAGCCGTGTTATCTGTGACTGCGCATCGCCATGTTGAAACATGCCATTTCGCAAGTGGCGTCCCGTTACCACTAGTATCACCTAGTTTCCTCTGTTCTCCAAATCCTTTACATTGCCCTCAAGAATTATCAGGGTTTTGGGTGTTGTTATCCCTACACAGACATAACTATACCACCACACAACTACGCATTCAAGTCCTTGTTCGTGTCCTTTTCGCCGACAAAGAATGTTGAACTCATTGTCTCCGCGTCCATAACGAGTGTGCAAACGCCTTTTGTAACCTAGAATCCCGATGGCGACATGTCAGTATCGTACACTTGTAAGGACTTACATATCAACACTGTGATTTACGCTATAAAACAGCTATTTGTTTATTGTGGTCATTCATTAAAAATTCATTTTTGGGAATGGTGTCTGGTCCCCAAAAAATTAACCGAGACGAACTCATAGAATTTCCTCGGAATAGTTGCTGTAATAATTGACTTTAATAACAGTTAATATTATGCGTGTGTTGTATACACAAGCAACGCTTAGTGCATATTACTACATATCGGTTCATTTACAATACTATAAGTACAAGTTTGGAAGTCACGTGATCGTATGTATCGAGGGAAAGTTTTTGAAAGCATTTGTAATTTCTGAAATAAATTATTTTGAATTAAAAATCCAAAGCATTTCAGACAGACCTGTATGCATCTGATTTACAAATCAAATAAGCTTAATTTCATTTGGAAAATAGAAACTTCATTTTCGAAGGCAAACGTAATATTAATTGAAAATTTCTTTGTAAAATTGATGGTTATAATGAATGTCCATGCTTAATACCGTAGTGGATGGATATTTCTTTATTTCTCCTATGTATCAAGTACATGTATGCATGTATATTTTGAATGCTTGCATGTATACATATTAAGTTATGTATGCATGATATTTCTCTTTGTTTTGAATGATATAAGCACATTTAATTACAATCATTTTGGTTTTCATTAAAATTGTTCGTTTCGGAAGTTTAATGAGGCTTCAAATAGCATTACAGGTAAACATTGGTACAAGGAAAATAAAAGAAACTTTGACAAGAATTTCTAAATTTTACAAGAAACGAGTTTAAAATCACCGAAGACGATAAAGAAAGCCGGTTTCTTGTTACCAGAAGAAACCTTCAGTTTGCAACGACTCTTTATTTACGTTTGCATGAATAAAATAAAAAATTATACGATATAAACATTATTTACAAAAATCCTTCGTGATACTTTTAAGTTTGTTAAATGGTAGAAATGGATTATAACTTGACTGTGTAAATAGTGTGTTAACTATGATGCGACTATGTGCAGTGAATTGAATTGAGTATAAATGCAACATAAGACGATTACCATGGTGTTTTTTAAAGTCTACAAATCTATTATTTAATATTGCTGGCAAATTAAAAAAATATTCCCAAAACAGTTTCATAAAATTTAACGAAAACCTGTTTTCAGGCCATCCCTTATTTGTTTTGTCAGAAAACAAGAAATAATCACTATTATCTGACCTAAATAAATCAAACCAAAATGTACTATCATCCATTGCAATCAAGTTTTTATTTTTGTTTTATGTTCGTGACTGTCTGACTTAATATTACGTTGAATTCAAACACGCGCAACTGTTTTAAAAGAATAAATTAAAAGTTGAAATGTCTCGTTAATGAAGTATATTCAAATTAAAACCAGGTTGAGTGTGAATAAAACATTTCACTTCCAATACATGGTAACCCATGTTAATAAATTAATTTATAATAAATAATGGTACGATAAGTTAATATGTTCGATTCTTCAGTCTAAACTGATCACTAATCAGTGCTGCGTTCAGTTCGGTTAAATATTTACTAACTTTAATATATTTTTCTGGACAATGGCTCAACCTCAAATTAGCACGCGGTAAGCGATAGTTTTAGGGAACCAGACAGCAAAAATCGTGTTTGTTGTTTAATGATACTGAACGTAGCCAAGATTTTCGCATGTTTTTTACAAATTTTCTCGGATAAGTATAGGAATTTGTGAGAGATTTTTATTTGATAATAATAGAATACGAAGGTGTAAGCTGTAGTCACACGTATACCCGGGGGCAAACTAATCTTGCGTAATATGTTGGTCCACACCCCACTGGATCCACAATGTGTCACGTGTAACCACCGAGAATATTCCATACTATGTTTTTACCTCATGAGTTATCTTATTGTTTATATACATTAGAGCCGGGCCCGATTGGCTATCAATCCTTGGGTCGTTAGTTCGAATAATCGCCGGACAACAGTATCCGTGGTGATTGATATACGACATTGTGTCTCATTATCATTCGTCTCTCATCGCCTATTCAAGTGAGAAAGTTATCAGTTACTTACGGATATTTGGAGTGCTCAAATACCAGTAAATCTTTCAGAATTTCAAAAAATAAAGGTAAGGCTAACTGATCATCTGTTTGCTCTCGATGACATAAAATGATGCTAAATATTCAATCAATCAACATATATAAGAATGGATTCTGTTATCTCTATTTTTCTACTGAACATTGACTTGCTCATGATTTACGTTTGGTGCAGATAAATAAACCATGCAATGTTAATAAAAACAAAAAAATAGTTTACTACATTTCCATCGTTATTTCCAAACACTATAGTAAATAAATCAAGGATTGGTAGTATAATGTTTTTGAAATAGATAAAAGGCGTGTGTTAATTTACAAGTGATGGTTTTTTTTTAGAAAAAAGCACAAACTGACAAATATCAAACGCGTCTTGAATTCTGTTTTTATTGTTGATAATGTTATGCTATATATCATAGTGTAATGTCGAAAATAATGTAAATTAAAGAGAGAGAGAGAGAGAGAGAGAGAGAGAGAGAGAGAGAGAGAGAGCAATAATACTGAAGAGGATATGATATCAACGGAAGACATATTACTTTATATAAGTGGACGGTGATTGGTGAGAGTTTAACTTGACGTTCGCATGTGGTGCAGTGACGATAGTCGGACGTCCGGTGTCTAATTATCATTTTGAATCAAGGGCCTAGTATTTAAATATGTGTTCATGTTGGTTGTAATTGTAATTTAGAATGTTTACTTAAGACAGTTCCCGTTGTAATTCTCATGTAAACACGTTTATTTTCAACTGTTGCAACCGGATAAAATTATTGCAATGCTTTATTATGTAATAAGAGAATTCTGAGTAATATCTTGATAGAAGTTGTCATCTTACAGTTTTGTCAAGACAAATATCTAAATTATCCAGTTTAAATTGCAAGTATGAGCTCGAGTTTTCCACGTATCATAAAAACGAAGTCGGGGTCTTTACCTGAATAATTAATGGCAGAAGTATTCAGCAGAGCTAAGTAATTATAGAACTGTCTGTTTCATAGAAGTACAATTATTTTCTTCGCAAAACTTTTTTTTTTTTTGAAGCGTAAACTATTGAAATATAAACACACATACAGGTGATACAATAACAGTAACGACTACCTTGAAACAAATAGCAAGATGAATAAAACAGCCCTATAATTATAATCATCCATACAAGAGAAGTAATGCCGTTAGTCGCCATGTGTGCCTTTTAAATGGCAGTTCAAATAAAAGGTACATTTCCTTTTTAAATAACAAATCTTTTTATAAATATATTTATAATATACATATAAATATAATACATGAATATATATAAATATATATATACTGGGTACGTCAGCGTATACCCAAATATTATACCTAAATATATACTGGGTACCTAAGTATATACTTAAATATATATCTAAATGTATACATAGTACCAGAGTGTATACATAAATATAATGTCTAAATATATACTTGGTACCTTAGTATATACCTAAGTATATATCTAAATGTATACATAGTACCAGAGTTTTTACATAAATATAATGCTAAATATATACTTGGCACCTTAGTATATACCTAAGTATATATCTAAATGTATACATAGTACCAGAGTGTATACATTAATATAATGTCTAAATATATACTTGGTACCTAAGTATATACCTAAATATATATCTAAATGTATACATAGTACCAGAGTGTATACATAAATATAATGTCTAAATATATACTTGGCACCTTAGTATATACCTAAATATATATATCTAAATGTATACATAGTACCAGAGTGTATACATAAATATAATGTCTAAATATATACTTGGCACCTAAGTATATACCTTAATATATTTCTAAATGTATACATAGTACCAGAGTGTATACATAAATGTAATGTCTAAATATATACTTGGCAACTTAGTATATACCTAAGTATATATCTAAATGTATACATAGTACCAGAGTGTATGCATAAATATAATGTCTAAATATATACTTGGCACCTTAGTATATACCTAAGTATATATCTAAATGTATACATGGTACCAGAGTGTATACATAAATATAATGTCTAAATATATACTCGGTACCTTGGTATATACCTAAATATAAGACCTTAATATTTACTGGGTACCTTAGTACATGCGATTTTGATAAAATGGTGACTGATAAGCCTTATTAAGCTGAGTATTTCTTAACATTTATTAACAATTTGCTTATGTTGTAAATCTAACATGTATTACTAAATAGATAATATACACACACATATATAACACACACACACACACACACACACACATATATATATATATATATATATATATAATAAAGCAATGGTATGTGTCATATAATACACCGGTTTAATATGGATAAGAATAAAAAAGAGCAACAAAAAAAAAGAAAAGAAAAACGATTCTAGAAGTAGCGTCCTCCGTGCGGCTAGAACTGAAAACGGTTAAAAATGAAACGGGTAACATCCACACCAATACTTTATGAAACTCAAATTTGGACCCCTCCTGGGAAAAAAAATCCTGGATCCGGCCCTGAATGTTATGAAAGACTTTACTAAGTACATGTTTAGATTAGGTGGGCAATGCACAAAGACTAATATAGCTCTAAGAATGCACATTGTTACTGTACATTTCCAAGTCCAGAGAGTTGGTTCCAATAAGGCTATGGCTATCATTTCTTTTATTTTCAATAAAATATATGTATAGACTAGGATCCGGACTTCCTGTGCGTATCTCTAGATCCGCTGGTGATATTTTATTTAAAATGTGTGTGTTCGGATAGTAAAAAGTGTCCTCCGTGACCGAATAATCGAAGGCGCTGTCGCAAAATGCAATATGCACCTACCCCCACCGCTGCATAACATAGGCATAGGAGTCAAGGGGATATACATTGGGGGCCTGGAAGTAAATCCTCATACACTCTCTACTCAGGTTGGCCGCCCCCAATAATTGAAACGTTCCTACGCCCATGCATAAGGTCGTCATTGGATCCTTTTCCACCAGTTAATCTCTAATGTAGAACTCTTGTAGATCTACTGGAAATATTTTATAATACTTCAGTTAATTTTGGCAGAGCTGTCATTTGCCTTTGGTGAACAGGAAATATATTTAGTTTATGTTTTCTAACGATATTTAACCACGTTTGAGATATATGTATTTAAACATCTAAACCACTATAACACACATACATTCGCGTTCGCATGCACTCACATACACACACATACACAGTCAGTCCGTCCATACGTCCGTCTGTCCGTTCGTCACACTTTTCACCAGCACCTCATGTTTTCAACTCCTTAAGTTTACAACAGTGTTATTGAATAATGTTAACCCCTCCTAAAGTTTACATGCTATTCACTTGAAACTTGGTGTGCACCACCAACATCAAGACGATGTGAGCATTGTCGGAATGGTTTCTCAAGAGTTACGAGTATAACCACACTATTACACCACAGTAGACTATTCGTATAGTACACACGTACCTCGTGATTTCGACAGTTAACACGCTTCTAGTATTCTTGCTTTAACTTGTTATATATCATCACCATGAAATGGTAAAGCACATTTCGGGCACATATTGTAAGGACGTTCCGACCCAATTCTTATTCATGACTTTATCCCGCCTTTTTAACCTTTCAATATTACAGCATTGTAGTAGTAGTACATCTGTACATCGTGTTTTCAACTCCTCATACAGTTTACATGCTATTTTTATGAAACTTGGTATATTAGTACATCATCAACATCAAGTGGGCATACGCATGTTATCGTGACGGTCCTGTCCGATTTTTTATGAGTTACTTCTTTTGAGGACATAACAAAACATTACTTTGTTTATAAATTACACAGTACTGTTATATCAATTTCGGAGGCATTTGTTACTTTCAAACAACGCTGACATTGTTCTTGATATGTCCTTCCAAAAGCTCATGTTTATAGTCTCGTAATTTTCTTGATTTTCCTGCAGGGAACCAATACAAATACTTTCCCCTTCACAACAATAAACCTTTCCTGGAGACAATATGTGGTGTCTATCCCCAGTAACACAAGCTTTCCCTGAGACTATGTCATGTCTGGTCCAGCAATACAAGCTTTCCTGGAAACTTTATGTCATGTTTAGCCCCAGTAACACAAGCATTCCTGGAGACTTTATGTCATGTCTGGGCCCAGCAACCCAAGCTTTCCTGGAAACTTTGTCATGTTTAGCCCCAGTAACACAAGCTTTCCTGGAGACTTATGTCATTCTGGGTCCAGCAACACAAGCATTCCTGGAAACTTTATGTCATGTCTTGCCCCAGCAACCCAAGCTTTCCTGGATACTTTATGTCATGTCTTGCCCCAGCAACACCAGCTTTCCTGGAATCTTTGTTTCATGTCTTGCCCCAGCAACCCAAGCTTTCCTGGAGACTTTATGTCATGTCTAGCCCCAGCAACCTAAACTTTCCTGGAAACTTTATGTCATGTCTAGCTCCAGTAACCCAAACTTTCCTGAAAACGTTATGTCATGTCTAGCCCCAGTAACACAAGCTGTAATGGAGACTTTTTGTCATGTTTGGTCCAGCAAACCAAGCTTTCCTGGAAATTTTATGTCATGTCTGGGCCCGGCAACCCAAGCTTTCCTGGAGACAGACTTTATGTCATGTCTGGGCCCAGCAACACAAGTTTTAATGGAGACTTTATGTCATGTCTGGCCCCAGCAAGACAAGTGAGCCATAAACAGGGATATTTTACTTAAAAAAATAAAATGCTGAAATTACAGATTTTACCAGCAACTACAAGCAATGTCGTTAGGACGACAATACACAGTACCGAAATCCTTCAACACAAAACTGCAGAAATGGCAGTACCGAGACAAGCACCCAGTTCATGTATATTAATGCAAAATGGCTTACTAATAAAAATAAAAAATAATAAAATATATTTATAATGAATGGAATTGAAATCAAAATAGTGTATATAAATAGCTTTGTACAGATTTATTTACATAAAATTATGTAAAATCTAATTATGAACACATTGTAATTTGATGAAGAAAACATGATTAATGTTAATATTTAAGCCAAGGACTTACTCATTTTCTTGATTAAAGTTAATATTCAAGCCAAAGACTTACACGTTTTCTTGATTAAAGTTAATATTAAAGCCAATGACTTACACGTTTTCTTGATTAAAGGTAATATTAACGCCAAGGACTTACACATTTACTTGATTAAAGTTAATATTAAAGCCAAGGACTTACACATTTTCTTGATTAAAGCATATGTAAGTGTTAAACTACTTTACATGAATTGTTGCGAAATAAAAAAAGTGTACAATTTAAAGGGACAAAAAAAATCACATACAACTATTACTGAAAAGTGTACCAAACAACAAAGAAGGACTCAATGTATCACGACACAGCTATGCCCCCTTTGAGCTAAGGTGACATGATTCTTATGCCAAAAAAAAAAGTACTACGTTATTCGGTTTGATATATTTTGAAAGTGGTTTAAAGAGATTGTGATTTTTTTTTCAGATATGAAAAACAAAGTCTTGGCTAAAATATACAGAGATGAGACTCCACTGGATCCACAGGAACTGAGTTTTATTTGATTTTAGGCGGCGGATAAATTTTGGAACATTTTAATAAAAAAAAAATGAAGTAACAGACTCCACTGAATTTAAAGAAATACCAAGCTGGTCGACATGCCAGTAAATGTGCATTTTTAGGTAGAAATACATTCATTTTCTGGAAGGAAACCACTTTTAAAAAGATTGCATGTGTAAAAAAAAAGTTATAGTGAAACAGGCAGACACTGTATTATATAGTTTATATAGCAAAATCTGACTGTGTAGTGAGACCTATAGAGAAGGAAAAGCATCGGACTGAAATGTTATGAACAGTCATATATTCACACAAAATCTTGTGAAGTCTCATTTTCAAATAAATGTATTCTAACTTCCATTCATCTGATTAAAATTCTTTCTTCGTACAAGGGAATAAATACTCTACAAAATGAGACAATTCCCCAAAATTGTGTTCAAAATTGTTGAAGTACTAATGATTATAAAATTTGTATACTGCAACTAAAAATTCAAGGTAAGCACTTAAAATTTTACTTCAAACTTCAATACATGTATTTTAAATTCAAGATCATTTTACATGTTCAAAACATTATAAAACGGCGCAGGTTACATACACCTTACATTTAATATAAATAAATCAGCTGCCTGTGACAATTGAATGATTAACATTTAGTAGAGAGATGCAAGTTTCCTATCTTTCTATACAAGTCTTGCAAAATTATATGAAATTTACATATTTCTCCATTTCATTTCTATTTTGGAAAGGGGCCTCCCCTTCAATCTGGACATGTGCCATAACCTTAATTTGTATTTGTTAGCACTACATCACTTTTGGGTTAGATTTTTTATGTGAAGTTAAAATATGTTTTAATGATAGGCATTGTTTTAAATCTTAAATTTGAACTATATTAAGATGTCCCTTGATTAATAAATGGAATATTTCTTATGAAAATGTCATCTACCTTTCCCCTATATAGTAAAACCTGTGCTAGTGGTCACCTGTTTTAACCAACCACTTGTCGCATGTTCTATTTACCATTTTCATAATTTTAGTTTTAATCAACCTGTATTCAGCAGCCACCTTTGTTAAGGAGACATTTTACTCTTTCCTTTGAGTGGCTGCTTAAGAGGTTGCATTTTTAATCTAGATAATACCCAACCTTTGTATTGTAAATGTACATACATCACATCAAACTGTACACTTATGAACGATAACTATATAGATATATGAAGAATTTATTTTTAAATGGGGTTTAATGCCATTTTCAACACATTTCAGGTTATATACCGATGTGGCATACTAGTATCCAGTTTCATTGGTGGAGGAAGACCTAAAAATGAATCTAAGTAGGACAACCATCATTGCGCAAGTAATTGGTAAATTTTTCCACATAACTTTTTTCAGAAAATAAAAAAAAGTATTTTTAAAGTCGGTTGAACACTTTTGAAATAATAAAACAGATGATTTTGGTGAGTAAATCTCAATGCAAAAGTTTGTTGTATAAAAAATTTGAAGTATTTTTTTGTTGAGAATTTTTAAATTTTTAATGTGTTAAATGCCTATTAGATACAGTTAAACATGTCTTTAGCAGCCAGGAAGTAGCAGAAATGACTTTTTAAGACAAGTTGTTGCTTAATACATGTGAATTTGCACTGAAATATAGCATAATGTGGCTGCTTAAGACAAGTGGCTGCTGTATAGAAGTGACGGCTTACACAGGTTTGAAACGGTTTGTTTTGCTCAATCTATTTTCAAAAAATATTCCAATATATGCACAGCTTATAAAAAAATTCCATTATATGCACAGCTCATACAAATATTCCAATATATGCACAGCTTACACAAATATTCCAATATATGCACAGCTTATACAAATATTCCAATATATGCACAGCTTATACAAATAATCCAAACCAAGTTTTATCAAAATTAGATTTCAACTTCATGAGGTGTTAGTAAGATAGAAAACTGTTAATGGATGAAACATATACAAACAAATCCCTGTACCACAGTATGTCCTGAGCCTGTATTGATAAAACTATTTAAGTATTGAATACATCATATAAATTCAATATTTTGGAAACTTTACGGACAGTTTTTTAACACGCACTTCAACGAAAGTAATTAAATTTCAATCTGTGAGTTAAGAACTTAATGAATACCTGAGAATGCAGAAAGCCTGAAAAATTACTGAAGAAGCCTTATGAATATAGCCGAAGTTCACACACGGACGTGCAACACAATATATTTGGTGAGCTATAATATATGATGGTTATAAACCTTACATCACTAATATGTGATGAGTTCAACATTATTCATACTTGTTACAACTTTCACAGCATGCATTTGTATTAGACATGTTTTTGTACTAGACATGTACTTGTACTAGACATGGCAAAATATTATACACATGTTCGTACAAGACATGTATCTATATTAGACATGCATTTGTTCTAGACATGTATTTGTACTAGAGACATATTTGTACTAGACATGTATTTGTTTGTATAAGAAATGTGTTTGTACTAGACCTGTTTTATGTACTGGACATGTGTTTGTACTAGACATGCATTTGTCTGTAATAGACATGTATTTGTGAGTAGACTCATATTGGAACTAGACATGTAGTTAGACAATATTTGTATTAGACACATATTTGTAATAGACACATTTGTACTAGACACATATGTTGTATTAGACACATATTAGTGCTAGACACAATATTATATTGTATAAGACACATATATAGTAACTTCTAATTAAAGTGTAAATCATGAGAGTAATATGTTCCAGTGACCGTGATATCTAGTTTATTTTAACACAAAATCAATAGACATCTTCCTATATCTAATATCTGAACCAAGTTAGAAAATATCACAGCCATGAATTGTTTTTTCTTATACTGATTAACAGAAAACCAGTATACAGTAAAAAAAGATCTTTGACCTTTGACAGAAGGTCGGTACTTCATCATGCCCGATTGTGGAAATTGAAACAGAGTAGATTCACTGTCCTTCCACAAGTAACTAGCAAACATTCATACATTATACAATTATGGACTTTTCATCTGTGCAATATGATGTGCTATGCACCAAAAAAAAAAATATTGATCGAGTTCAAAATTTACGTTTTTTCTGTTGCATAGCACATCATATTGCACAGCGAAAAAGTCTATGACTGATTTATTATATGATATATAAATAAATAAAATCTGAGCCTTTACTAGATCTAGCTTTTTTTATCGTACGGGAAATGACAAAAAGTCATCAAGTTAAGATTATACTTTTTATGTTACAATAGTATTTAAATAAAAAAAGTGAAATAAATTTAATTCAAAAAAAAATAATATTGAAAATAAAATTCCCTCGGTGGGATTCAAACCATGGTGGAAAAAAACACAAAAACTTGTATAAGCTCTTAACACCATTCGGCCACGACGTCTCAATAACTGTTTGTTATTTTTATATTTAAACTGGTCATTCAACTGCAATTTTTGCACAAAAAAGGATATTTTTGTTCTTAAAAGCCAGCAAAAAAACCCAGCTGTAATAACAATCCTAACACTCGCCGTACTTCTAGTCCCTCCTCCCCTTAAGATATTAACAAGCTGCAATAGACCAAGGCAGAAATTTCAGGTACAGATATTTACTTCGCAATATTTAAAGTTCCAGTTCATGAAAACTTTTTATTTTAAATTTATTTTCACAAAAAAAATGACTTAAAACGTGTATTAAAACTAGATCTGTCACTGAAGGTGATTAACGCCCCTGCTTTTATGAAATCAAGTGTCACAAAATGTGCACTGCGCACATCTACACTCGATGTTGATTATGTAATGTCAAGTCAAACACCTGAAAACTGTGGAAGAAGTTCCACAAGAATTGTAATATGGTAAATACAGCAATTTTACTAAGTGTATGAGGCAACAAGGGCAATAACTCTGCATGAAATACAACAATTTTACTAAGTACAAGAGCAATAACTTTGCATGGGATTAAATCAAGGTAGCAAAAATCATGTCGCACAAATCTACACTTAATGTTGATAATGTATGTAAAGTTTCAAATTAATCACTTGAAAACTGCGGAAGTAGTTTGGTCCATAAATTGCTGAAAGACAGACCAATCAACACAGTGACTTCTTTAAATCCCAACCAAGTTCCATTTGTGGGGATATAATTAAGCAATGAAACCTTATTCAATAATCTATACAACTACATGTAATAAAATAATTTCTATAAAAACGATTTCCGTTCATTCCTGTTCTTAAACGTGTCCTCTTCAACAACTTCTTAGAACTTAAATCTACTGATGACTTCTTTATCTTCAAATACTGGGACTAAATACATTCAATGATCCATCCATGATTTTGTGAACCTCTGCAGAAGCTCTATAACACTGTCATCATCATTCTCTTGTGCGTCATCCAGCAATGTTTTTCCGTGACTGTCTTTAAGGCTCTTATTTGCCCCGGACTTGAGAAGCATGTTCATCATGTCCTCGTCACTGTTGCTGTACACGTGCCACAATGCCGTCCAGTTGTCATTATCTTGGAGGTTCACATTGCACCAATTCTGGAAACAACAATCAAAATATAACAGAACGAATTGAACATGACGAATCTAAATGAGTACAATAGACAATAATTACATGGTTAGTAACTTAGAATGTCAGCTGTATTTTGGCAGGTGTAAGAAAAGTAATAAATGCAAGTCTTTGATGAGTATTTATTTCTTTTTGTCACAAGCCATTATTACAGCTGACATTCTAAGCTACTAACCATATAATTTATTTATCATGAAACGCTATTTGTTATCACCACTTTCGTTCTAAAGGTGAAAATAAATAAGCATTTTGTCACTGCACAAAATACGGCAGTTAGCAGATGAATTTTAAGTATGGCATTGTGTGCTGGCGAATCACCTACAGCAAAGAAATAGTTCAATAATCGAACCATAAACAGCAGTTTTGGGTTTGCTATGTGTATTTAATATTTCTAACCTAAAATGTATATTTTTACCTAATCATTCAGTCACAAAATGTCTTGCAAATACAGCATTTGCTCTAGATTTAAGTACAGATGAGGGAAAATATAGTTCTGTCTACAAGCATAATACAGCTAAGAAAATATTATGCTAATAGCAGTTAGCTGTATTATGTTGGTAAAGTTAAAAGTTGCATGATAAATGTTGTCTCTTGATATAATTAGGTTTTCTGTATTGTGTTATTTGGGATGGCCTCTTTCAACATCCACACACCTAAATTCATCTCACTACACAGTTGTGACCCTTTTTTGCAATGGTTACATGAACATATATACATACTTCAAAAAATGTCCTATGTAATATTTTTAAAATGATTCATAGTGGCTATGATTTCTTGCTGTAGATGAGTAGCACAAAAGCAGGTCGAGCATATACTGCAATAAGACATTACTGGTGTTAAAAATAGTGAATTTTATAGGACTTTAACAGACATATATTTATGAGCGTTTTAGGACTTCATGTGTAGTGAAATCAAAATATAGTGCGGAATGCGTGACTGAGTAGTAAAGCAGTTTACCAACTGTCAGAGGGTCATGGTTTCAGTACCAACTGATGGTTATAAAATAAACGCAGACAAGATTCTTCATTCCAACATTGAAAATAGCTGCATCTGAGCTGCAAATCACTAAAAAGGAACGTAAAAAAGATATTCACAATTGGAACTCATACTTATTTTTTTCAGCGAATTTCATTGAAATGCCAGTGTTGGTTTAAAAAAAGAATCATGGACATGCCGAAAATACAAAAGGCCATAACTTTGTAAACATGCGCAACTATAAAAAAAAATGCATGAGAGAGAAGCAAATAATTATTGGAAAGCGTCACAAAAGCTTGACCTTTTCAAATTGAAAGTTCAGTGCAACACTGTTCTATCTGCATATAAATAAATAAGGAAATAGAGCAGTGTTGTATTGAGCTATTGAAATGAGATTGCCTCGTTAATTGAAAATATATCAGTACAACATGTACAGTATTTTAGCATACCATATATTATATTCTCGTGTGACTCGGACTTCTATACTGGGAAGTCTTGTCAGAAGTTTCAAACAAAAAAATATGTGGTTGGCGAGATATGGACTTGATGGTATTTGCACGCAAAACTATAAACAGAATTTCTAAGTCAAACAAGGGCGATAATTTTGCATTATAGTTACCAAAAGAGTTGTCCAACTTAGTTATTGTAATATGTTTGATGATTTGGAAGTATTGTGTAAAGTTAAATATATACAATGGTTACTGATATATGGACTTGCATGCAAAACTTAAGCCAAAGTGTGACGCCGACGCCCGGGTGAGTAGAATAGCTATCTTTTTCTTTGAATAGTTGATCTAAAAAAAAAAAAATAAGCACAACAATACCTTCAGTAACATCTTGACAACTTTGTTATGTCCGTTGGCTGTTGCTATAATAAGTGGTGACTGCCCTGCTGCACCAGGGTACTGGAAGTCTAGGTTGGCCCCGCCCTAAACCAGCACCTGGCACATGTCTGACTTGCCGTCACGACTGGCAATGAACAATGCTGACTCTCCTGCCTTCTTCAATTTGTTTGCGTCTGCTTTGTCTGTTAAAATGAGTATGACATTTAGATAGGTTATTGTTATTTATTTTACATCTACTGTGAAACAAGTTCAGACAACTTACACAAATCAAGTTCAGACTAAGGATATTGGGATATCTTGCTCAATAACACCACAGATAGTCGTGGTGACTGGCCTGACCAGACAGTTAATACAAGGTTATTTTACAGTGTTTTATATAATATATATTATTCTGCACTCTTATGTATTGTGGTGAAAACCATACTGGACGAGACGCCGGATTAGTACAATATATATTTTTTTATTTGATGTAGGGAAATGTCGCATGAAACTCATAACAACGGGACATCGAGTAACCAGTGAAATGCAAACTGGTGCTTTTCAGCTCTACTGAGCTGCGTATGTTTTTCATTGGAAATCAAAATGCAGTTAATCTATAAAAATTATTTAATACACCGATTGCAGTAAACATTGACTGTAAACAGCCCTAAACAATACGAAAGTACTGGTACACAATAAAAAGTCTACTGAAGGTGTATGGAGAAATATTTCTCCAGCCAAAACAATTTGTCCCAACTAATAATTCTCCAGACACATTCAGTAATCTATACTTAACAGAACAGCTAACCTGCCACCTCATGTACCTGACATTTTATGTATTTTTCAAAAAATGTAAACACAATTTCCTTGAAATTTGGATTTGAATAAGAAATAACATTAAGGCTATTATAAAATATATACATTATAAAAAAAGTAACTGTTGATGTCGTATACAAATTTTTATAACACTACCAAATATTTCAACAAAGATATTGGAAATACAAAAAAGGACAATTTAGCTGTTCCGCTCAGTATATAAGACTTATTTGATGCCTGACCAGGTCCCTTTAATAAACAGGGGGTTGGAAGCACTAGATTGTCCCTTTAATAAGTAACATGATTTTATAAATTATGACAGTAAGGAAAAAAAGTCTACTTTCTATCAAAATTTTAAGAATGTCCTTAAAATCTTTTTCTAATACTGTAAATATTGCTGGGTTTCCATTGCTCAATATTTTATTTGGATCTGTACCTTTTTCTATCAATGCTTTTAACACCTGTAAAAATAAAAACACATGATAATAAATATATAATACTGTTTGAAGTCCACCATGGCCGAGTTGTCTAAGGCACTACAGTCTAATGACCTATTACCTTTCATTGGTAAGGTCATGGGTTCAAGCCCATCTTGGTAAAACAACTGTATGTGAAAAAGTTTGCCAGTTACTTACAAGTGGAAGGACAGTGATTCTACTCAGATTCATTCTGAGGTCTTTCTCAATAAATAAAACTGAACATGCCATATATAACCTGTAATGTGTTGAAAGAGGCATTAAACCCTAAGTCATCGTTAAAAAAATGCTTGCCGTGCTCCTATCTACTCATTTAAATTCGCAGTTACTGAAGCATTTTTATTGACTGTCGTTTAAGAGTGTAATTTATTTTTTCATGACTTCTGTCTATTTTTCTTTAAAATGACAATGCAAATTTTGGTCTAGCTGAGCTCAAACCATGGACATCAGCTGTGCAAAGTAAGCTTCGGACAGCACCTTAACCCCCTTAGTCATGGAGAAGCCCTTACTCCTTTGATACAACCACATTTTTGCATTATCTTTTTTCATCATTACATATATATATAATGTACTTTTATTAACATGCGCAGGTGTTTGTTTTTCAATCCAGTTTCTTTATACCTTTATGAAAAGAGGTGTAGTTTATACTTCGACAAAGATTAAACCAAACACGTTATTTACAAATAGCTCTTTTATTCTAGCAACAGATAGCAAGTTGGCTAGCGACAAACCGAACTTCCCTGGCCATTAAAATACATTCGTGTATATAGTTTATACCAAAGTGACTTTAATGGAGTTTTTTTATTCGTAAACAGCTCAATCAAGCCATCATTATTTCCCGGAAAAGTACCCACGAACCATACGTGGGGCCATATGATTGGCAACTTTGAATTTGAACTGAACCCCGCATGCTACCTTGCGGGTACAATCAACAGCACCCAACTAAACCTTCAACGGTATACACACAGTCGTCTAAATCAAATCGCCTTCAGTAACAGGCGGACAATATGATTACTTTAATTTAGTAAATGAACTGAGGTTGCACTGGTCACCAGAAAAAGATGACGCACACTCTTTATCTATATGAATTTGACACAGTTCATAACCAATGCACTGTACAGTATTCAGCAAGTAACATTAAGGTAGTTAGTTTGCGTACTTGGGAACTGGAGCTATCGACGTTATGGATTTTTGGTTAGCTCGCATGATCGCCCGAATCTTATATAAGGGCCACTTTAGAAATGGACTGTTGGCGTCACGACCACGAACTTTGCATTCGCCATAAGGAGGTCACTATTGCTTTTCAAATAGTGCCTTATGGGATATGGGATGTACTTAAACCAGGCCAGGTTCAAGCTGACCGACCATTTTCCGGCTGCAATATAAGGCAAATGCGATGTGAATTATAATGATTGTGGTGTGTTAATGCAATAATTTGAAATCACTATACACTGCCATTTCTATATTAAAAAAGAAAATATATAGAAATTTATTTTTACGATTCTTTTCGGTTGTTTTACAAATGCTGCTGATATAATGTAAATAATATTCAAACAACCATGTTTATAATCAATTGTAACAAAGATAATTCTATGCTGAACCCATAATAATGAAAATAATAACAAAATCAAGAATCTACAATTGTTTATTTTGCTCGATATAAAGGGCATATATTTTCTTTCAAAGCGGTTTTATCAGTGTGGTTTTACCGGTGTGGCGTTCAGCACGTTATAAGAAAAAAATACATTTATTTGAACTGTTTCTGTTTTTTAATAAAAGATGCATCACATAAACCTTTCAGTTCAATAAATGAATATAAAAAGTTAATTGATTCACAAATAGGAAGGTTCAGTTCGAAGATAACGGTTGATCCAGTTCTTGTAGTTTATCTCATTTATGAGAAATTCGTTAAAACACGAGCATTTTCCGTTTCATTCGGGCCTCGATTTAGTATTTGGTCAACAAAATTAAAGAATTTTGCACTACAGAGACAAATACAATAAAGGCTATTGAACAGAATAGCCATAATATATGATGTTGGATATGAACATGCAGATTTTCTACTAAGCTCGAAAACATATCGGTGACATACATAAGGTGAGGCCTCTATAAAATATCCACAAATTAATGTAATATAAAATGTATATATTTTCACAATAGTAACTTTTATAAAACAGTAAATAAGTATGAAAATATATAGGGTAAGTTTCAAGAAATTGTGTCCAGATATTTCCTTATTGAATATGCAAATGGAAATGAATAATGATTCGGATATGTGCATTTAAACCTCAAATACTATTAAAACACCACATTTGCCTTTACCCTGCAGCCGGAATTTGGTCGGGTCAGCTGGAAACTGGTCCGGTTTGGTTTCACCCATGTATTGAGTACCCGGTGCGCAGTTGTTTTTATTTTTCTTACATTCAATCAAATATTGCTTATTATACCATTAAACACGCATATTTCGTACAAACCCTAACTTACACATTCATACACTCTAATTACCACCACCTATAAACGACCTAACCATTAGATGGTTTTAAAAGCCAAAGCGAGCTTCGGCCAACATTGCATAGTATGACAAGAATGATATACATGGGTTGATAATATGAGGTTTGCCTGAATTTGAAGGGACATGACGATAAATGATACACATCCCGTCAATAAATATGTTTTGGCAGTATATTTAATAGAACCTGTATGTTTTAATGCGAGCTTCATGTATTTACAATGCAATACTTTTTCTTTCAAAAATGTCTACTTGAAAATGAAATAAATATTAGATTTTAGATGCATAATGAAAATATCTTTTGTATTTGATTTCAATCCTATATCAAAGTTTTAAGCTACATTTGAAATAATAACCAGTGTCTATAATCCAGTTGTATCAAATCTGTTTATAAAGATGTTTTGATTAAGGCAGTGGGTCCGAAATGGACTATATTTCAAATCGTTTAAAGCCTTTATTTTTTATTAACTATATAATATCACTGGGTTCTTTCCCTTTTTTAAGAAACTTTTACGGTCTAAAAAAAGTTATCCGCATTTACTTTATCATATCCCATCTTCAAAAGGCCGCCAAATAGGTTTAATTGCTACAATTTTATTTATTTTTAATATTTTTTACATTTTTTAGTTTCAGTGTATTCAAAAAACATTTGTTTTAAGAAAATATATGAGCATGCAACATTAAATTGAATTTTTTTAAATTAACTCATTCGTATTCTAGCGTACAGGAGATATCTATTTTTATAGCTTTGAAAAAGGTTGTTCTAATATAAAAGTGTAGAGAATCAATTATACTATAGGGGCATCAATACTACATGCCTAACTTTTATATATTTACTATTCCAAATATAATATCAAAAGATTAGGACGTTTTACCATCCGTTTTTTTCTCAATATTTTTTTTTAATACCATATGGTCAAAATTTCATAATCGGCACTTTTATAGAAATTAATGTTTATCTTAAAGGTAATGTCAATGTTTTCAAGTTTTTATACAGGAACTATAATGACAAATATTATTGAAATAAAGATGTTCACACATTATACAGAAATAGCATAAAAGCAATAATTTGTACTTTTTATGTGAAAATTGAACATGGAATCAGAACCCCACCCACCCCCACCCCATTACAAGAACTCATCATAGTACTTAAACACTTAAATTATTTATCTTGCGAATAGTGTCAATTTCAAAACAAACATAGTTTGACATAAACTATTAAATATTAATACTATGTAACAAACTTAACATTAACAGTATAACCGACCCCCCCCCCCCCCCCCCACCCACACACACACACACACACACACCACCACCACCACTTAACACTCGCACTTCAAGTCATAAAGAGTCATTGTTTGAAATATATAGCCATCTTTGATATAACCTCATCTAATACTTTTTTTGCTTTGGTGACCCTTGGTACACCCTCACCATTATTGGCCGTAAATATGCCTCTCAGTCCATCCTCGCCAGAATGTCCATAAATTGTTTTTATTTGGAGTGAAAATGTAGGATAGAAGCTCTTTCGCACAACGATTTTACAAGATCTTCCTGTTTATATGAATGACTTGGAAACAGTTTCCTTAACAATGTCAGGGAATATTTAAATCTGATACACACTTTGAAATTGCTCTGTATTGTTAGTACGTCATATACCACTGGATAATAAAATCCTCCTGCATTGTAAGCCACTAATATGATTTACGATTTCTTTTCCAGTCATTCACCAAGTTTCTGGATAGCTGTTTGAATGTAGACTGGTTTCACACTATTACTTTTGACTCTCATGGTTACAGAATATAATATATATATATTAGCATTTTAAATTCTGGATAATTGAACAGTTTCATCGCAACTAATTACTATCTAATCTAATAAAAAATCAACGTTATACAACAGACAGTCATCAATATTATCTTACATGACCTAGCTTTGTGTTGGTTGCAAAACAGGGCATTCTTTTAGATCTTTGGTCGTGTTTTTTTGTCGTAGGCAACTCTGTTGACATGTCCACAGTCACTTTTCTGACGCACAACATACGCATATTCGCGTAACCCTTTCTGATTTTTTTCCAGCAATGCTGTCATAAGTAACTGTACTGGGCTAAGTCTGCATAACTGACGATTTAGGTTTGACAACAAAACTTCGAACACAACCAATTTTCGATTATTATTTTTTCCAACGCGCTTGGTCGATTCCTAGTTTGATATCGATACACTGGCTCTGACACATTACAGGCAGTCTAATTGCTATATTTGTGATCAATATTCTCACCAATCGAAGGAGACTTCGCTATTTTTTTCTTTTTATTCGAACAAAAACATCTTCGACGATCGTAAAAATCCATTTTTGTTTACAACCAGAAGTGAGCAATTATCGTTTATTTTTTTATTTATTATTTATATTTAACGTTAATAACGATTAAATGATATTAAAAGCAATGAAACAAAAAAACATGGGATATATTGTTATGAAATAAAATAATATCTATACACTATGTATTTTATAAGTTTATTCCGATCTATACCGAGATGCTCCGAAATAGTTACGGAGGATACCGACATCGCACGAAAAATAACGAGCCCATTACGGTCCCACTTCCATAAGGAGAAAATAGAAACAGACAAAACGATGCTATGCAAGCATTGTATATACTCTGAATCAATACAAATTGTATCCCACAATAGTTACGAAACATCAATGTCCACAACTGTAACAAAATAATGTATGGTAATGTTATTATATTATTATTTATATATACTTGAAGTTGTATCAGTATATTAATCTATGTGCATATCAATATTATAATGTACATATCCAACATGTCGTTTTAATAACGCCAGAAGAATAACAAAATATTTTAACGTTGCCTGTTTCACGAATATCAAAATCAACCCAAATAACAAGAAAAGGGAACCAGTGTTTTTTTTAATTTTTCTATTGCAATATTTACTTACCAACGGATCAAATTTCCACGACACGTATGATTAAATATGATTAAATAACAAAAACAATCGACAAGGTCATAGCTGAAGAAATGCCTATATTATTTGCCAAATGAAAATAAAATTAAAAAAACATCATTCAATCGGAGAAAAAGTCAATGATATTCAATATGAACATTATAACCGACCCTCCCATTATTTGCTATATCTATCTCTAATCTAGCTGGATGCTCAGTTTGTCGGCCGCTAGATTTTACTGACAATGTTGTTAGGTAAGATTTCATTTTACTGTTTTAGTATGTAACACACTGTTTAAAACGTAGATTAGGAACATCTGATACAACTTGATAAAACATTTCGAAATAGTATAGATTATAGAATAAAAAAGATATAATGATGATGAGTTTTTATTTTACATGTATAATGGTGTACACTGAAGTGGTCAACACGATTTTATGTCGGTGAATCACATCGAATTTTACCTCTTTGAATATATATCGATGTAGAAATTATATATCTATATCTAAAGTATATTCGGATAAGAACTTTATAAAATTGTATTGTTTCGTTATAATCCTTTTTCATATTGTATATTGTACTTGTTCATCTAAAAAACTGAAAATAAAATATGTCTAAACCAAAGTTTACTCATTTCAACTTCATATTTAGAAATTTCACATTGGTGCATCCTTGTTTTTTCCTACATTTACTTTTGAAATAGATGGCAGAAAGAATAACATGCACATATACTTATAATATAATTTACAAGCATAGCTTATATACATATATATATATTGCATTTATTGTAGGTTTGTCATTCACACTCGTATTCCTGTTGGTTCTTATCGAACTGTCACGTAAGTAGAACAAGATAAGGCACGTTAAGTTGTGACACAATAAACGTATACGTTCCATCTTTGACATTGGGAAATTTAAAAAATATGCAGACCGATGCATCATATACTACTGGTATCATTCGGCTAGCCTATAATATTATACACACATTCAAATAACACTTGCCTCGGATCACATTGTCTCAAAGAGCTATATTCAAATGTCTATTACCATTTTGAAATTATGTGTTAGGTTACGGCCGAGAAAAAAACACACAACTTCTAACGACAATGAAGATACTTAAACCAAAATACTACGAATCGGTATTTACAAAATAAGCAAATATTTGCATAGAGACAAATATGTTATTAGACTGTATTGCGATATTTTGATTCTTGATAACATCGTATCTGAAAAATGTGATGGATTAACCAATACCAAACACGCCTTATGCAAGTCATCTATCATCTCCCCACATACGCATAGATTGGACACTCAAGACTGCAAAACAAAATTCCTGAGCAACCATCACAGAGACTCTTGAAATGATATTGTGACACGTCAACGACTAATCTAGCTGCATCTAGCTATTTTGGCTTTTCCAGCTAGATTAAAATAAGAATCAACTTGATAATATTTAAAATATTATTTTTTTAGAAGAATAAGAATCAGAATGTTAGTATATCACGTTCTTGTCCTGGTAACATCAACATATCTTTTGATTCTCAGAAAATATTATTTTTTAGAGTGTTTTTATACATTTGTTGTTAGTTATCAAATTTATGGAAAATGAATCCATCATTGGACACGTTCATACTGTCAAGAATATATCGTTTTTTTCAATAGTCAATGTTTATGTTCACAATCATATCGTTTACTTTGTTTAGAAAGGTTACGCTACGTGAATGATTTGAACATACTAGTATTTTGTGTGTACAAGAAGCATTGCTGCAAATCAAAATAATTGCTTTTCAAAAAATGTTTGATGCATGTAAGTGGTAACTACTAATTAGAACTAAGAACTCGATGCCGTCATTTGACAAGCATAATAATTAGCCAAAACTGAATCTGGTAGAGTACAAAAATTACATGTTATGTGTATAATCATTTGTAATTCACATGCCGATGCATGTTTCTTTTAAATAATGTCTGTTTTGCATTATTCATGTACAATTATACCGTATTTGCTTTAGATTATGATGTTGTAGAATATTTCAGATGGTGGACAAAACTGTTCATCATGTAGTGGTGTGGAAGGTGGTAATGCTTGCCAACACATAGTGACGTGCAGTGATGATGAGGTAAGTGGAAGGTGGTAGTGTGTGTCAGCATAAATAGGGACGTGCAGTGATGATGAGGTAAGTGGACGGTGGTGGTGCTTGTCAGCACACATAGCGACGTGCAGTGATGATGAGGTTAGTGAAAGGCGGTAGTGTGTGCCAGCACAAATAGTGACATGCAGTGATGATGAGGTAAGTGGACAGTGGTGGTGCTTGTCAGCACACATAGTGATGTGCAGCGATGATGTGGTAAGTGAAAGGTGGTAGTGTGTGTCAGCACAAATAGTGACGTGCAGTGATGATGAGGTAAGTGGATGGTGGTGGTGTTTGTCAGCACACATAGTGGTGTGCAGTGATGATGATGTAAGTTAAAGGTGGTGGTGCTTGTCAGCACACATAGTGACGTGCAGTGATTATGAGGTAAGTGGAAGATGGTGGTGTTTGTCAGCACACATAGTGACGTGCAGTGATGATAAGGTAAGTGGAAGCTAGATTATTTATCAATATATTATTAAGTGCAGCAATGACGTGGTTCTTGCGTCTCTCTCTCTCTTCCTCTCTCTCTGTATATTTCTCTCTGCCTCTGCCTGAAGGTGGAAGGTGGTAGTGTGTGTCAGCTCAGATTGTGATGTGCAGTGATGATGAGGTAAGTGGAAGGTGGTGGTGCTTGTCAGCACACATAGTGACGTGCAGTAATGATGAAGTAAAATGAAGCTAGAGTATTTATCAATATATTATTAAGTGCAGCGAAGATAAGGTTATACGTCTTTCTCTCTCTTCCTCTCTCACCAACACATAGTGACGTGGAGCGATGATGAGGTAAGTGGAAGGTGGTGGTTCTTGCCAACACATAGTGGCATGCATTGTTGATGAGGTAAGTGGAAAGTGGTGGTGCTTGCCAACACATAGTGACGTGCAGTGATGATGAAGTAAGTGGAAGGTGGTGGTGTTTGTCAGCACACATAGTGACGTGCAGTGATGATGATGTAAGTTAAAGGTGGTGGTGTTTGTCAGCACACATAGTGACGTGCAGTGATGATGATGTAAGTTAAAGGTGGTGGTGCTTGTCAGCACACATAGTGACGTGCAGTGATTATGAGGTAAGTGGAAGATGGTGGTGTTTGTCAGCACACATAGTGACGTGCAGTGATGATAAGGTAAGTGGAAGCTAGATTATTTATCAATATATTATTAAGTGCAGCAATGACGTGGTTCTTGCGTCTCTCTCTCTCTTCCTCTCTCTCTGTATATTTCTCTCTGCCTCTGCCTGCCTGCCTGCCTGCCTGCCTGCCTGCCTGCCTGTCTGTCTGTCTGTCTGTCTGTCTGTCTGTCTGTCTTTATACGTTTCTCTCTCTCGCCCTTTATTGATATGAATATAGATATGGATCCTACTCATATAAACTGTAAATTCATGTATGTAAATTTGTCCACCCTTTCCAGATGTGTTGCATGTAATACCATAGTATATAAGTCATGGTCGACACCAAATTATTGGTTTGGCAGAGGCCTTGGTATTGTGTATATAATTTGCATTGTAGCAAGGCGCACTAGCCGTAGTCTGGTCTGTACATTTATGTCTTAATTATTCACAAATAATAATCTCAGTGTATATATCAGGCATTGTGAATGAGCATCTGAAAAAATCCCAAAAATCGTAATTTCCGTTTACTTATCTCACTATATGAAATTATATATAAATTAATTCTCTGTATCTATATGATCCCACGGGATTATAAATCTGTCCTTTATATAGCATGTAAGTAGTCATGAATCCTTTACTGGATCCTATTTGTATAAAGTTATCAGTTCATGTATGTAAATTTGTTAAACCGGTCCAGATGTGCTGCATGTAATTCCATAGTATATAAGTCATGGTCGACACCAAATTTATTGGTTTGACAGAGGCCTTGTTATTGTATCTATGGTTTGCATTGTAGTAAGGCGCTCTCGCCGTAGTCTGGTCTATACATTTATGTCTTAGTTATTCACAAATAATTATCTCCATATATACATATATATATATATATATATATATATATATATATATATATATATATATATATATATATTTCTCACTATCTCTTCTTTTTTTATTTTATCTATTATTCTTTGTCTAGGTCACTTAAACTAAATTCATTGTTCATTGAGAAATATGATATTAATCTTTTTATTCATAAGATTTCCCAATAAAATAATTCAGAGAATAACCGTGATGTAATCGATATTTAAAACGCCATGTAAAACTGAAACGTAATCCCTTTACTAAAACAGATAGCACGTACATGGAGCTTGACATACTTCACCTCGTCATTTTGGAATCTTTATCAGAGTCAACAATATGTAACTATTGAGACAGATACAATCTCAGTCAAATGTAAATGAGGAGACTCACATGCTATGTGAAACATGACATACATTTGTTAAGTAATAGGTTTAATATCGCTATTCATATTTTAACAACGGATTAATGTTTGTCACATCTTTACAAATTTGTGCATATCAGTCATTTATAAGTCATTAACATTCATTATAATTTTGTTGTATAGTCGATTTTACACATTATGTTATTGTGTTCCAACATTCCGTATTACCAATTTCCAAAACGATCTAATCATATTATAGCATTTTATAGCAATATTCGGTGTACGTTGTACCATAGTGATACAATGTATGAATACTTTGCATTTCCAATTATTTTCAAATAGTTATTTTAAGTGTATGTTGATAATACACAGGTAAACAAGAAGATCCACACCACAAACATGATAATTAACTATACCAAAATGAACAAAGCGGGACGGTAGTCTAATGGATAGAGTGTTGGCCGCTCACGTCATAGGTTGCGGGTTCGATTCCCAGTTGACCCGATTCCTCTTATAAAACAACACTCAGTACTTGTTCTACCTAGGAAGCGGACTCGAAAGTGGTTTATATAACCTCTGAGCTTTCATCGCAATCGAACTAAAACAAATTAGTATAAACAAAATAAACAAACGGGTCCAATTTACTCAACTACAATTTAAACGCAATTTGCATTGCTTATTATGAATTTGTAGAATTCATATATAGTATGTATACACGTTCAGATAAATATAAGCTTCTAACATTGTATTAAACCATATATGTATATATATTTATTAAGGTTTGCATCATGCAACATTACACTACGGAGTCCAGCTCCGTCGCCTATGACTACGGATGTGCTTCCGACCAGGTAATAACGTACATTTTATGAGTTTAAACTTTTATTTTAGGTAACAAAAAATTAATGTTATATTAATGTTAATGCATAACTAAAGTATTAAAGAAAAATTGATTTAGTATAGTATTTGTATACTCAGGATTCCGGATTTGGACAACGTGCATTTTTTTTTACTTAATCCTGCACGAAAATCAAGATTTGATGATTTTTTCGGTGTTCCTTGCACTGATTACAGGTCAGCAGATAAGGATTTGGTCAAATTGAACGAAATCCACGGCCACCGCCAACATCCTTTATGTTTTATCTTTTAGTAGAAGCAGCATTGTTTAACAAAGAAGAGGTGTAGCGATATCAGTTTGCTCATGTTTATACGAGTATGGTTCGAATTCTGCTTTTATTTTGATGTGGTTCCTGCTATCGTTGGAATATGGTTGTATAAAAATTCTTAATACGAGTTGTTATTCATTTTATGAAAATTAACACGTGTGATTTCATTTTATTTGGGTTAGGCTTTCCCACCGTTTTCAGGACGAAGTTGTCCAGTCATATACGCCTCGTTTAGAATTTAATCAAGTTCATGTTTTGATTTACTTAATGCTATCGAGCACATTTGTAAAATATGATATCATCATATTCAAGGATTGGTCAAATAAAAATGATGTAGAAATTTTCTAGTGACACCCTGACTGGTATTATATTATATTTCAAAAAACAAAACAATGCTTGCTAAATTGAAACAGCGATAAATCATAATATTTTTTTTTTATATAAGAAAGGACGAAATGTACAAATGACGGAATATAAACACAATGTCATGTCCTCTTTTCAGTACGATTTTATCTTTGAGCAATAATAAATAAATAACATTGTATATGGTTTGTATAGACAAAATTGAATATGATGATAAATAACAGATAATGAATGTAAATCAAACAGATTATTGCAGAATAGACGTTATTCAAGAAGGCGGCTAAATCGTATTTTCCTTTTACTTTTTAGTATATGTTTTTATAAAGACAGAATTAACATAGTTTGTGTAGACAAATTTCTCGTATTTTAGAATATTAATAGGCTAGGTTAAACTGTTAACACGGATGAATATATTATTGTTTACACGTTATGTATCTATAAACACAAATCCACGTAATGATCAACAAATACATTCTCGTGAGAATTCTAATTTAAAAGTCAATATTGGCCTTTTTTCAAGATGGACGCAAAATTATACATGTTTCGCCCTTTAAGTCTTGCCGGGCCAGGTTAGCTCAGTCGGTGGCACGTCTAAATACGGGCCGTGGATTCGACTTTCCACCCTGTCACAATCTCCGGGATAATTGATATATGACATTGCGTTTAATTCGTCTCTCTTTCATGATTCAAGCGGGAAAGCTATCGGGTACTGGTAAACCTACCAGGATCAAAGATCCGATCGTATGTTAGCATAAACATCACAGTAAGCAGACGTGATAGAATGAAAGATTGATCAGATGCAATCAAAAGGTTGGAAGCTAAAGCCAGCATTGATGTAATTGTATTGGCAAGTGTGATGTCTGCATTTCACAGATGAGAAATTGTCAAATGTTCAAGTAGTGATGGTTCCGTAATTTCAAAAAATAATAAGGAATGAATAGATAATGGACACAAATATGAGTTTCAGCAGATGGCCCAACACCTCTTTCAACTTATCTACTTTATCTACTTTATTGTGGATAGACAATATGTTCTGGAGATAAAATATAGAATATCTGCTCTTATGACGATGAGCATATACCGCAGCACTTCCTTTCCTGTTCACTCTGCCACTTCTGACTTTATCATGAGCAGGAACCTCCACGTAACACAAACGGTTATGCCATCGGAAGAAGGATATCGCAAACAATTGCCAGATGCATTACGTTGTTCATGAATTTCAAAGTATCTGTTGGAGCTATTACCGCATGCTCATATAACCTTATATAATAAGTTTTTCAACTAAGTAACCCCTTTAAAATGTCATAACAAGTTTTTTTAAAGATGGTTTTACAACCATGTGAAATAAAGATAACATTTAAAAAGTTTAACAAGGATCTCGGAACTTGTTTTACACACCTCTTACATGTTAGTTTGAACACCGATTATTATCGCAAACGTCAGATATTAAAACTCTTTGGTTTTTAACTTACAATTAACCTCAGTGCAGAATTGGTTGCATATCTCTAGGTGAATCAGCTACTCGTTCGTGTGTCAGCATTATCCAGACAGTACATGTTCAGTTCAATGATGATTTAAATTATATCGATGTCAATTTAGAATGCGTAGAATGCTGGTTTTGATTGATTTGTGTTGATGAGTAACTAGAGAATAGCGGTTATGTATTAATAACCTGAATATCATTAATGACATTTACTAAAACAAAAAGTATTGCCCTAAACAGTGTTCAAGAGATGCAACATATTTTTTTTCAATATTTCGACCATTTTGACATACAGTTGATACTCACCAACTCGAAATCTGATATTTCGAATTTCCGGTTATCTCAAATTTGAAGTTCGGTCCCGTTTTTTCCCCTTCTATTTCTATATTCATTAACTCCTGATATATCAAATTCCAGTAATTCGAATTATTCACTATTTCGAATCTGTTTTTGGGTCCCTCCATCCTAAAATCTATTGATTTCTCACTCGTTATTTCGACTTTTTATCACCGCGTGAAGATGAAAGGCAAACCGTCGAAGGTGATAATTGTTGATCACATACCTGTAATTTATCGCTTTGTGTGTCTGTCCTGGCAGGTAATTGTGTCATCAAATTGTTAAGATACAAACACGAGCGATACACACGCTAATTAGACAAACATCGCCGAAGTGTTAGAAGACGTTTTTGACCTGTGCTATTTTTCGTCTTATTTTTTATTTGTAAAATTGTTGTAACCATTGCTTGTATATAACCTGTGTTTATATTTCCGTTGCCTATTCTATTTATTTGATATTCATGTAATAAAAAAGTATAAAAAATAAAAATATATTATGTTTATCTATTATATCACAATCAAAAATATGAAATGTTCACGCACTGTGCAAATAGACATTTAGCCTACACACGGATAACAACACACAACATACACTTGCTTAGATGGAAATAACGCATGTAAACAGTAAAATTTACCACGATTTAAGATAAATCCACAGTACACATCAATTCAAACAAAGTTTATATCATGTGCAAATATAACCACAACGTGTTATATTGAAAAAAACACCAAAAAAAACAAACAAATAGAGGTATTTATAGGTACAAAATGTATATTTTCAACGATTTATGAAGTGGGTGGGGTAACGGTAAAATGTTGAACAAAAATAAACTCCTGATAAATCGAACTCCGGATATTTCGAATTATTTTAACGGTCCCACGGAATTCGAAATAACGAGTTTCGACTGTATTTGAATTATAGTTCTTCCAGATCTCTAATTGTCGAATGCATCAGGTGATTGTCTAAACAAAACTGTTAAAACCATACCATACCATTTTTCATTAATCCAAATGTTTTCAAGTCGTTTTCAATATAACAATACTTTATCTTTGTTGAAAAACTTAAAGGATAAATCATAATTCAAGGAAATATTAACAACTGCTTCGAATGTTTTAAAATTGATATTGAGTAATATGCAACTGAATGGATTTCACGTTCAACTTAATATTATAAATCTAGGTTTGCCATCACTCTTCCGGGCCTATTTTCGGTAGACGAGCTGAAGGACATCATTCCATATGCTTCCAATGTTGTAATGACACAAGCTTATGTAATCAAAACCTGAAATGCAGCACTACACCACAAATACGTGAGAATGTTTAGCTTTCGTGAATTATTAATGTACTAATTAAACAAATGGCAAATATAAAAATGTATCGGACGGCGATTGATATAATATATGTTGCATGTTTATATCAATATATTCGTAAACTGAGCTGAATGAGTAAAGCATTTGTAAATTACTTAACAAATATAGTTTCAGCAATTTTTCATATAACTGTATCATTATTTACATTTTTGGTTTTTAATAGAAGTGCAGCGGCCTCGAGAATGTTCTGAAGTAAAGGAAGGCCATCCAAACATGAAGAGTGGGGTTTATACAATATATCCTTATCGTACCTCGGACCTGGCTGTGTCTGTCTTTTGTGAGTTCGATGCCAACGGATTGGCATGGACGGTAGGCTAAATACTCAGATTTTGCTTTTATATCATAGTTAACCTAAATGTAAAAAGCGGTTATGAGTAATAGTTGCATACCATTCGCACGAAGGGAATAGGTCATTTCTACACATATGCTCTATAATAAAAATATTTATGTTGTCAACATATGCAATGTAAGCTGTTTTCATTATACAACCGGATGTATAAATGAGTTTAAAACTACGATAATATTAATCTAATGCGTTGAGCTTTAACTTCATCCAACATAAAAGCAAACTTACATTTGCAAACTATTCAACAACAACCCAAAGAAGGTCATCAGTTGGTTGTTAAATGATTTAACAGTTGGATAAGTCTCCTTTTCTGATGAGCTCTATCTAGTTTTATGATGTGACGACAGACAGAAGGGCACATTTACAAGGTTTAAGCTTCCTTAGGCTAATGGCGGTTTTTATACATACAAACCACCTACCACAAGTATTATTAATATGCAGGGAATTGATTGTAATGTTGCGAATGTTCCGTCTCCTACAGGACATATTAGTTCTTAAATATAATTAGAATATAACAATACAATCTAAATAATAACATTGTAAGAGTTTTGGTTTAACTTATTTTTTTTTTATTACAGGTAATACAAAAACGGTTTAATGGTTTTGTGAACTTTTACAGAAATTGGGAGGCATACAAAGAAGGTTTTGGATCAGCGGATTGAGAATATTGGCTTGGTATGTTTCTGTATTTGTAGTAACCTGGCTCACATAGAATATAATGTTTATCACCTGATTGCAATTATTTCTAGCATCTAATTCAAATACATCTTACAATTATACTTACAATCATTGCAATCATAGCATATTTTAAAAAGATTACCCAATTAAAATATAATCAGTTTTCACATGCTAATATTATATCCTTAACTTACTTTAAAATAATTGCATCATTTCATACTCGTGTTTTCCCACTTGCTCGAATACTATAAACTGTACTGAAATCATTATGTGCTACCTTACCGTAACCATTCATGTATTTACAGGTCAAAAGGAATTTAATGATCCACTTTTCCACTAGCAGTTACGTAATCTATAGATTTACAGACGGGCGATAGTTTCAAAACGCCAGTGTAGTTTATATAAATATTGTTTTATGTGTAAGCGATTGTTCCGGGTAAAACCAGTCTTGCTGGAAAGGAATTTACGCATAAATGAAGCAAAAAGAAAAACTATATAAAACAATTTCCACCACAATCACTATAATTATCTGTTGACATGTACGAAGACAGCAATATATTTAAAGCCCTTTGTTTAGAAACGGACCTATTGCAACTATAAATTAAACAAATACAAATTGTTTGTATTGTCCCATTAGAAAATCATTACATTCGAAATGTGGATGGATATGTAGTGTGGGCGTTATTGTTCCTTAGAGGTTGCAGTATATCACACAAAACAACTGACAAAAAAATAATGTAATTGAATTTACCCCCTCTACTCCTCTACCATCCCACGTCTCAAAAAAATATAAATACTCAATCTGATTTGTTTCATTTCATTGCTGATTGATTTCATGTCAGAATTCGTTATTTGAATGCATAATACAAATACGTGTATATTATACAGTTTTTACATGGCATTGTATGTATTAAGATGATATGACAAAGAGTCATGGGTTCAGTCCCTACAATACATAGTATCCGCATACTTATGCTTAGTATTAGTGTTTAAAGCTACTTAGAGGAATTCGAACGTAATATGAATGTGTATTGTTTCATAATTGATGCAATATACATATACCTGTAAATTGTTTACCATCTAGCTACTTTAACTGTAAATAAAGTCATACAAATCAAAGAAATCTGATTTGATAGAACGTTTAGCTTAACACTTATATGCATAAACAAAACAAACGATCTACACAAAACGCATATATCAACATAATAAACCAATGACTGACTGTCAAAATATTTGCATACGGACTAATATAATACTTAAACATTCATTTGACCATACCTAAAATAACAGTGTATTTCATTTATCGGTTTGATGTTTCATAAACTGTATGAACTACAGGTATTTAAAATCAACAATACATAGAGCCAGCGCGTACAAAGGAACGAATGAATGACAAAGGTATTAAAAATAGTTCGGATAAAAAATAATTCCAAACATATGCCATTGTGTTTAGAAGACTTCATGAATTGTTATTATATAAACCGATATTTAAAGTGAGTGTGACCTACATTGAGCTAGCGTGTGTCTCATATTGAAAACATATTTTGTCATTTAGTTTTCCAGTGGTGGTTAAGCAATTGGTATCTCTGGTCAATGACCTTTTTTATCTGACATATTTGGTTACTGTGCATGCCTACATGTAATTGCTGTTATTTATACAATAATTTGGTGAAACCTTTCAAATCTAAAACAATCATAATTTCAAATGATCACTTTGATTGCAGGGAATGAAATTATCCATGAACTGACATCTCATGCCAACCACGATTTGAGAGTAGAACTTTATGATTTTGATGGTGTAACAAAGTATGCCGAATATACTTTGTTCTCAGTTGGAGACGAGGAAAACAAATACCGCCTGATGGTGTTCAACTATTCCGGAAATGCAGGTTAGTTTGAAAGGAATCAAATGTACCTCTACTGCAAAAGCGCCTGATTACTTCAAAACTATTGACGTAATACATAATTGTCATTAATTCAGGTTAAAAAATGTGTTTTATCCCATTTGATTTCCTTTTTCTTTTCCAAATGCTATTTGAAATACGCCATGTTTCAAAAATGGTTTTGTTTATGTTATGCCTATATATATTTGATGTTACAAATGCAGATTCATGATAACATTAAAAAGATAAAGTTGTTCATATTTATCAGTAACTATAAGTCAGCATTGTTTTGTTTTTTCTAAATAATATTCGTAAAATCTTTTTTTTTTTCACACCCAAAACGTTACACAAATAAATATTAATATAATTGTAAAATATTTGCAAACTCCTGATATATATATGTTATATTACATCTACCAAATTGAATATCTTTAACGATATTTAAGATATTTCCTTATATAAGTATTTACTTTTTTGTTTATTTTATTATAATAATATCTACAAATAAGTTACGATGTTCAAAACGCGGATATTACATTCTTAATATTTTGTTTTTAAGCAATCTCCTTCTATCAAACTGCAAAGTATTACACAAAAACGTACTAATGAGTTCAATATACCAAAACAAAATATAGATATTGTGAAATTTAAATTTTCAGGTAAAATTTCCATTCATTAAACAGTTGTAAAATCCCGAAATGACGTCTAAAATGTTGATTTTTTTTTGTATATGCCCATTAAACTGGTTACAAACTTGTCACTAGGCTGAATAACAATACTTTTATTTTTGAAAAAGGTCACAGTTGTGTAAAAAATCTATATCTAGATGCTCTAATGACGTATAAACAATACTTCAAATACATTTGCAAACAATATCTATTTTATTACAGCAAATGAACAGAAAAAAAACAGCCGAGTAAGAATGAATTAATGCAACTAATGAGGGTGGGGTGTTTGTTGGGTGTGTGTGTGTGTGGGGGGGGGGGGGGGGGGGGGAGATGGTTTATTCTGTAGAACAGTGAAAATTTGGACGAATATGTACAGGTACCCTTCTCTTTTACTGATCTTAAACCAAGACACGTGCATTATTTTATGTAACATACTGCTGTATGCTAGTGCAATTGTATAACTATTTGATTTGCATTTCAACAAATATGGAATCTATGTTATTATATATAAAGGTGATTGAGCGTAGTGTTGTACATGCAGCTCTAATAATACCCTAGAAATCCTTTATATAGTTATGCAGATTCAATGTTTGTTGAAATTATAACTGATTCCATTTTCAATTGTCCTGTTAAATAAAAAAAAACTCTAATGGAAGCTGGAAGCTATATGCATGTATTAATACATTTATCCATGGATGTATCCATCCATCCATCCATCCATCCATCCATCCATCCATCAATTTATCCATACTTTCCATCCATCCATCAGCAATTTGGAAATTGTTTTTCCGGACACTTTTGTAATCTGGTTTCAGCGTCATATAAATTAAAACTAGCAGTTACATCCTTACTTAATAATTAATTCGTTTTACCCCCTAAAACAACACAACGAAACACTTATTTATTCAGTCTAAGTCGATAAACACTAATTAAAAATAGCTCAAGTTTCGTGTATGACGTCACAAATTAAGAGAAGTAACATGATGGACTTTGTAGCTACTGTGACTCTGTTATTTGAAATATCGTTGTGCTAGTTTTGTTAAAACAATATGTTGCTCTTTGTCTGAATAAAACAATAAACGTTTTCATTTTTTTACAATCCGGATCATTCCAAATACAATTAAATCCAAACTCACCTTGCATTTTATACAACCTTTCTCGTAATCGCTTAATGACTCTTCATACAAGGAAAATTGACATAAATTATATACATCTGAAGCAGTCTTATATGATTTCTTCGCCTTGTAACAATAGCTATCGAACCAGTCTTCTTTTTACACATTTTTATGAGAACAAAATGTTCTTTCTCTATCTAACACAGCTTTACAAAACAAAAGGATCCTATTTGCCTTTACAATTTCTACAAATCTTATGATAATGAGCTATAATATTGTTAATACAGTTTTGTAAGCTGTGTTTACAATACACTACTATTCCTACGCTAAATTTCTTCTCTTGTCTACTTAAGAATTGTTAATAGTAAAACTAAGACTCAAACAGCAATTAGTATGTCGTACGTAGGAACTCCGGATCTTCTGGTTTTGCAATCATCAAAATGTAACTAAGACTCAAACAGCAAGTATCATGTCGTACGTAGGAACTCCAGATCTTCACGTATTGCAACCATCACAATGTAACTAAGACTCAAGCAGCAATTATAATGTCGTACGTAGGAACTCCAGATCTTGACGATTAGCAAGCAGCATAATGTCACTAGGACTCAAACAGCATTATTTTGTCGTACGTAGGAATTCCGGATCTTCACGTTTTGTAAGCAGCACAATGTCACTAAGACTCAACCAGCAATATTTTATCGTACGTAGGAATTCCGGATCTTGACGTTTTGCAAGCAGCACAAAGTCACTAAGACTCAAACAGCAACTATCATGTCGTACGTAGGAATTCCGGATCTTCACGTTTTGTAAGCAGCACAATGTCTCTAAGACTAAAACAGCAATTATCATGTCGTACGTAGGAATTCCTGATCTTCACGTTTTGTAAGCAGCACAATGTCACTAAGACTCAAACAGCAATTATCATGTCGTACGTAGGAATTCCGGATCTTCACGTTTTGTAAGCAGCACAATGTCACTAAGACTCAAACAGCAATTATCATGTCGTACGTAGGAATTCCGGATCTTCACGTTTTGTAAGCAGCACAATGTCACTAAGACTCAAACAGCAATTATCATGTCGTACATGTACGTAGGAACTCCGGATCTTCACGTTTTGCAATATTAAACCAAATACAACTTCCCCATATGAGTTGATTTTGGAATGAATATTTATTTAGATATATCAACAGCGTTGTAATTCCTTTCTGAGCATATTTGACACTTGGTAGGAGTTGTCAATGGCGAGGATATAAGACATATTTAAATAACCCATTAACGGTGTGAGTGTCTTAACTGCAACACCTAACATATACTTGATCGTCTGCCTCACATATAAATATGCATGGATAATTAAATTGTTTTCTTGCAAAGTCTGTTCCATTGATGAACGCATTGCTTATTCAGGCGCTGTTCAATAAGAGATCATGGTTGTTACAAAATAGTAGTATTCTATAATATTTTCCTATTCCAATTTACATTTAAATTCACAATATATACCACTTGACGAGTGTGTAATTTATATTTGACTTTTAATATTTCTGAATTAGAACTGTATACACACAAACATGATTTGATTTGATTGATTACTTCAATGAATGTTCTGCTGGTTCATTATACCCATATGTGCAAAGATCCGACATATGAGTCCTCAGATACAGAACGTACTAGTATCTATGACGCCATGGCATTACAAAATCACTATAATCCAGCTTATTTTGTGACACTCATTCTAGTATTTTGTTTCTTCTTTTATCGATAGTTTGAGTTTTAATCTATGTTTGTCGGCAAATATTTTTAAAGGATTAGTGAGAAAATAAAAAAAAATACAATTTAATGACGTGTCTACCATAATCTTGCAGAGCTTGTCCTATTTCAATTAATCCATTCGTTTGACTTATAATTTTCACAGTGATCTTAAATAAAACGAGTTGGCTGCTTTAAAATTAGATGTTATAAAAGCTGTGGAAATTAGAGCGAATGAATGTGTAAGTTTGGGTTTGTGTGGAATAAGTTTGTATAATGTAGTAAAGATGCGATATTAGAGTAAAAGGACATATTTAATTTAAGAAAGATAAAAACGACACTGCGAAGGGTACTAAATACACGGTTGATACCAAATTTTGAACAGGTTCCTGCTGAAATGGCCAAATTCCGGCTACAGGGAAAACTTACTATTATTGTTTATAAAATTTTCCACTGTGATCATTTAATCATATTTTAAAATAATTTGTATACATTTTTTAAATTTGTGCATGTTCGGCTACATGTCTGATTTTCGTAGCTTGCTGTTTGTTTTTTAAAAAATATTTCTGTTATATCGATTGTTATGGCTTCATCACATAATCATCTTGATTAAATACATGGCTAATTGAAAATGATTTACATTAACTCAGCAGGAATCTGTCAAAGACGGCGACAAATCTTCAAAAACTATAAGTTTAATTCAATTAAGGCACTTTTATTTTATTTGTCAATATTTTCTCATTGAATATGCAAAGGGCAATGCATGTATTCAATTAGGGCATTTAAACGCTACAATCAATTATTATCCAAACCTCTTTGCATTTTCCTTGTAGCTAGCGGAAAGTGGCTGGGTAAGCCGGAACATGGCCAGGTTTTAGTATCAATTGCGGTTTTGTACATTCCAATTCCCGTTTTGAAAAGCAATGGTAACCACAATGTTGCGAATGTCGTATTTTAACAAGTACTCGTAACGTTTCAATATGGCAGCGTCAATTTCTTAGTGACCCGTATATAAAGTTCGGTCGCTTTAGCCACCTTACCAAAAATAAAACCAATTGTGTTAGTGTAAACAATATTTTTCCCACATAAGTACATATATTTAGCATACATTTAACAATAAAGCAAACAGTCATGCGTTTAACAAATTATGTTGAAGGGATACAAAAAAAAGCTTTAGAAGTTTGTGTAAATCTGCTTCCATAACAATTATTTTACATTTCATATAGAATTTATCATATTGTTCCGTAATAGTTTCAGTTTAGCCAAATGTGCAAAAATTTAGAAATGAAATAAAGGTTTATTCAGAATATTTCAAATAAAAAGGAGTATTGGTTGAAGAGGAGGACAGGAAAAGACTTCACTGATTTTATCTTCTTTTATCGGTTAATTCCGATACAGGGGATAGGTGTTTTGCAAGTTTATGTTTATAAATTCAATTAATTCAGTATTTACTGTTTCTTACTTTCGTAGATCAACTAAAGACGTGTTATTTGAATTTGTATTAATTAAATGAGGCATCTAATTATCTATTTAAATGTGTACGATACTCAACATGTTTGGTTTTTATAATATAATTGAACTGCGATAATTGTATTTGTCGTCAGTCGATTGTTGATATGATTAAACCCACACAATGTTCCAAACCGTGGAAACTAATAATATTTTAATGCACTTATAATATATATAAATTTAAGTACTAGCTTTAAGTCTGTCAACAGTATTACTACTTCTTTAAAGTTGACATTATAGTTGCTTTTCATACTTGATTTCTACATGTAAATGATTTCAGTAGCATACCTGGATATGTTCGTTTGTCTATATACATACAATTTAATTAGGCATATTATCATAGTACATTAACTTTTAATAGTAAAAATGATAAACGTGTAAACCGTGTGCCCGAGTGCATTACAAAAAATCAATGTATATATTTTTTATTAACGTCATTGACTTCTCCAACATTTCCCTAACAACATAAATTTAATTTAATGATAGTGTTTAATTTAATAGAAATATTTATTTATATTTATATCAATAAAGGTGACAGTCTAACACTTCACAATGGGATGCAATTTTCGACGTATGATATGGATAATGACGTTGTCTCTACGGCGAATTGTGCCGCAAGGTACAAAGGCGCATGGTGGTACGAGGGGTGCCATGACTCAAATTTAAATGGACAATATCTCGCTGGGCAGCACGCGTCTTATGCCGATGGATTGAATTGGGTTACTTTTCGAGGATATCATTATTCTTTAAAATCTGATGTAATGATGATTAGAAAGTATTAAAAAAACAAGCAAACTGTATAACGTGTCCGGACATCTAAATTGACCTTTTATATGTTTTCGTAATTTAATAATATTGTATTCTATCTATCATACACAATTATGAACACTATATATTTATATACAGTGGAAATGTGTTGGGCTACATCTTTTATCAATATTAGCAATAGCCCTCCACAAAACGAAAATCACATTTAAATGTACACATACTTTACGTCTTATTAACATTTCTAGTTTATAAGCATCAACCGGTATTAATCTAGGTCAAATACCTTTTTTCAATTTCAGTTTAGAAAAAAACAAAACAATAATAGATAAAACAATATCAATGAAAACTCACAGATATTTTAACTATCGACCGTCAAAGTCAAGCGTGTATTTACAGAAAATCTAAAGTTGCTATGAGTGTTGTGACAAAAGGAATGTCTAGGTTGTGATTATTTATTTATAAATGTTTTTAACTTTTAAACTCGTTGATAAAACTATAATAATAGTGTCCGTCAAAGCGTTGCGTGCTAGTTATATAAGATCCTAGTTTATGCATGATATGATATCGCTGCCGGGTAAGATAACCGGTAAATGAATTATTTTAATTGGGTTTATCACTATTTCCAACACATTATATGTAACCAATGTCATATTCAGTTACCTTGTTTGGGGAATACTAAATTATGAGTAGAATCACGTCATTTTGTAAGTGACACAAATTTTCATATAAAGTCTTTCGAATGAACTAAGATCGGGCTTGCGACCTAAACGGTGATCTTTTGACAATTTGTCCACGGATAACCACGGAAAAGAAATGCAAAGTAGCTAGTCAATTGCGATATCAGTTTATTGTAAAATAATATCTGCAACTTAATGCTGACGTGTTCTTTAATAAGTCATATTTATCTCATTCGCCTCTGATAAATATATTGTTCTACAGCGTAAACGCAGTATCTAACCTGACTTATACAGTGGATATAGCAATATTGCGATTTATGTTTTCGACCAAGAAGGAACTCGCTCTCATGTTTTCGACCGAGTTATACGGTATTCGACCAAGAGGCACTGTGTTGAAATATGTATTTGAGCAGGGATGTCACCTGTTTTGATGTATAAAAAGTGATTTGTTATATGATTTTTAAGAATATCTGCATATTAGCAAATAATAATATATAGTTCTATAAACATGTTGTAAAAATTATACGATAGGAATTGCAAACAGATAGGTGTAAGCGGAAACAAATTTCACTTCTAATGCATGTATATGCATTTTCATGGTAATTCACATTAGTAAAAATGAAATATTGTTATTTTACCAACGCATTTTATCGATTTCAAAAAGAAAGTTAGCGTTATACCTTAAAATTAATCTTTAAAAGTTAGTGATGCTGTTATCTTTGCAAGTTGATATGAATTTCTTTCTATCTCATCCATGCTTGGTACTGGTTTAGGAAGAACAGATTAATCTAGTTTTGTTTTTAAATGGTATTTAGGAAATCAGTTCTGTTTCCGAAGATAAGTGTTTAAACATTACGAAATAAGGTATATCTTATGATTTTAGTCTAAATTACAGGATACTATAATTATAAAAGTGACTAAGAAGACAGTAAACAATGTCGTTAGGTTATCAATGTGTGCACTGCAGTTTTAAATACAAAACATATAATTAAATAATGAAGCATTTATATCAACCCAGGCGTAATGATTAGATGTAACGGTATGAAAGTTATAATCGTAATACAGGAAATAAAAGAAATACTTTAATAATGTTATTGAAAACAGTTTTGAATCAATATTGATAAATTTCCAAGGAAAAAAACGAGAAATTGCGGTATCATATTAAAAACAACATTTCTGACCTAAAACCTGTAACATATTAATGGAAGGTAGTATTGGGTGAGTGTATTATAGGATTAAAAAATATTTTTTCTGGTTTTTATGCAAGTGTAAAGAATGTCGAATCACGCACAAAACAAATAAAGGACTTTATGTCAGATTTGTGCATGATTCGACATTCTTTACACTTGCACAAAAACCAGAAAAATATTTTTTAATCCTTATAATTCCAATTCTGACGATATATTTTTATTTTGAGACGCCCTCTTAGTAAAATATTTTTATGAATGAAACTTTAAAAATATCCGCTGTGTGGTAAACGCGTATGAATACATAACAGCTGATATTTACTGAAACTCACTAACATCCTATATTACTGTACACATTCCTCATGTAGGGGGAAAAAGCAAATAAAAAGGAAATATTCAACACATTTTAATGCATCAGTGATGATAATATATTCGAAACAGTAAAACAACAACAAATGTAGTAAGAACTATACTTTTCTGTAACACTACGGGGTTTCCCACTTATTGATACGGGTCATTTATTGCCTGTTTGTTGACAAAGTTGAAAGTGCAACTGTGAAATGAACCATGTGTAGCAAATCCCAACAACTGTTGAATGTCTTGGTTTGTCTGCGATTTGTACAAACTAACGACTGTGCTAGAATTTTGTGAGGTAGGACACGGAGAAGTTGAAGGGAGACACAATGATTGAGTAATCGGTGGCTGCAGTTCACGCCCGATGGGTGGGTGGAGAACGGGTTCAAGAACAACATGGGGTTTTGGCCACCGGTAGCTACCGACTCAAGAACGAAACTCATATGTTGTTTCTGTGTTATACTAGGTCGGCGGGAATAACTTTTGAGTGATTCTTCACGTTTATGGTCTGACATGAACATAATAGTCCGACTTTCAAAGCCAGCATCATTCATTGCCCGGATTGCTGTGGCCCTTATAGAATGGCCAGTGTACCGTTTAACCCCAGCATTTTTGCAAATATCTGGCATGAAACAAGAAAACTGCTTCACCTTTAATGGGACATCTATATACAAGATGGGAGTTTCGGGATCATGAATAGCTGCTGTGTTGCAATTTTTTCCATTCCATTCAAATTTTACACATGCATATAAAACAGAAAAAAAATTTTTAATCCTATAATAATATTTCCATTAAAAAAAAAACACTGGCTGAAACATGCATTTATTTTGGTACCTTCAATCGTCTCAATTAATATATCTTCAAACCCCTCCAGATCTTGTAATAATGCGTCAAAGAGTGATTGCATCTCTTCTTGATCCATTCCTTCACCGTACGGAAACACCAACTCAAAATTGCCGTAGTCAGACATATTTTGTCGGCACGGTGCTGGTACGATGGCAATATTCGAGCAGACGCTTCAAACAGACGGTAATAAAACAATAAAAGTGAAAAAAAATTAAAAAAAAAAAACAACTATTTGTGTTATATTTAATTATTTCAATAAATATTGAACCGTGGTGTACGCCATTTGGTACGTATAACAACCGAATATCGATTGTTGATAGATTTATTTTCTAGCGTCCTTGTCAACAAGCCGCCATCTTTGTTTACGGTTGAAAACGTAAAAAAGTAGTCCGGTTCTCAAGGGGGTTTTATCGAAAAATAAAAGTCTTTAAAAAATTGACGTTGTCCAATGAAAATGCTTCAAATACATATATGTTAATGAGATTGGAATTATTATTATATCAATGTCACATCGGAACGCCTCGATCAGCATTATGTTTCAGGCTGACAATATTCACTAGCGCCCTCACAGGAATGTGATATTTATCTTTTAAAACCGAATTGAAACATAATTATGCGAAATTCACATACAGAGAGAGAGAGAGAGAGAGAGAGAGAGAGAGACAGAGGGACAAACACACTCATAATCATAATCGTAGGTACATACATACGCATACTCATAAAGGAAGGTACAACTATACACATAATCGTCAACATAGGGACAAACATATGCATGTCAGTAGCATAATCACAGACATACGCATAGTCATAAACATATGAACAAACTTAGGCACAAACACACCCATAAACATAACCATGGGGACAAACATATGCTTAATCTTAAACACAGGCACAGACATATGTATAATCTTAAACATTGGCACAAACAAGCGTGACGTTGCGTGCGATGTTAGCGTACGGTACGTATCACGATGCAACGTTTAGTTATTTTACGTGTCGATTTTCGGCTTTTATTAACGGTTCAGTCATAATTTTCGCCTATTAACGTATATAGAAATAACAAAACAATTTTATATATGAAAAGAAACCTTTATTGAATGGGATACTTATCTTATTCTTTAACTTCTTATTTAATTTCATGCATTTTCATACAAAAGTCATTAAAATGTAAAAAACATTTCAAATAACAACAACCCGTTTCAAACGGCCGTTTATATTTGATTAAATTTTAACGGTGTTCTGATTGCCGTGTTTCACCACCGTGCTTATGTAACATACCGTAACCCCATAGGCGAATGCCTTCTTTTTTTTTAATAAAATAGTGTTTTTGTCCGGTTTTCCCCGACACGTACCTCTGCATTCGCGTACCGCTGTATCGGATCTATGACGAGTAGCTAAATATTCTTTGTATTTTCTTTTGACGTGTAATACACGTTCACACGTTTATGGTAACACATAAGGTTACGTCCTTTCTCTTTCATTTTTCCACTCTTTATAGAATTTAGCCATTTCGGAGGATGAAAAACACCATATAAAAATAAACCCCGTTTGATAATTTTATCGTTAAAATACAGCGACATATTTTACAGCAATAAGCATATACACCCCTTTCAACCAATTGCGTTGTTCACAAAGTCGTGTTCATGTCACTGTAGTATCCTGTAGATATATTGAACCCTTCACAGTTCTGTTATGTGTCCTGTTAATTTTGTAATGTTTGCTATGTATGTTATTGATATTATGGTACATGTGTGCATTGTTATGACTGGATGATAAATGAAGCTGTTATAGAACACGTGTGTCATTTTTATAAAGCTTAAGATTATCTTTATTTCATGACATATTGGTTCTGCTTAGAGTCCTGCCTATACTTGTGTTGTCTTCAATAACAGTTTAATCTAATATATGCTGCAATTGGCATTGAAATAAATGTTAAGATAAAAATACTATGCTTAATATCAGAACTCGACTTTTGAGAGGAAAAGCAAGTGCTACATATCGTTATACGTATATCTGATAACCAGTTCGCTAATGTCATTGTACAGATGTATTCTCTGACTTATTAGAGAGTCTTTCGGTGCACCATTTGTTTATTATGACAATAACATTTAGATCTCATCGAAGTGCTATGTCATATCAGAATCCTGTGTTATGTTGACGCAAGGCGTCTATTCAACAAGTTTAGCTTCAACAGCTGCTGTGTTTGATTTAAAACATCAAGTATTATTACATGCAATACTTTTACAACTTATTACAAGGTTTGCTCTTAATTGGGGTCTTCCAATACCAATCGACCACTAAGAACCCACTTTCTAAACAGTGATATAAAAAACACTGCTTACACATAAAAACATATTTGACATAGTGATACACATTGGAACACATAATGATGTTTCATGCCATGTGATGTATATTATTACAATTACAATAATTGTCTATACCGTTCTATGTAATCTTATTTATTTACTTTATTTCTTTTTTTATGTTATATAACAGTACACATACACCGGACCAACTCAACTCGGACATCCTGAAGGTTTAACTGACAATCTGCATACACAAGTGTAATATGGGACAGTATTCCCATATCGGTATTTGATTGTAGTTCTTCCCTGGTGCGTCCCTTTCAACAATCTGAAAGTAGAAAGAAGTATTACGTATACATTGTGTTACATGCTGTTCACAGGATACAACCTAATTCTACATGATTAATGCAACTATCGGAATTATTTTACGTCTATTTCCTATAATGCAGTGACACGCTTTAGCACAATGTGTACATTTAAAATATTCACATACTGTTCAACTCAATACTATTTAATGTCAGTGTTCGAAAAATACGTGCATATTGAACTGTAGTGGTCATTTTGGTGTATAAACTCAAAATGCCATCACTGTACGGCCTGGCTTTAAACAACGTCAGTGACAATCATTTTATTACTTAACAAAATATTAAAGGTATACAAACATAGAAAAAAATGTATTATATGGATCATATAGATACAGTGAATTCATATCCAACAGGTTTATAAATCTGTCCTTTATATAGCATGTGAGTAGTCATGAATCCTTAACAGGATCCTACACATATAAAGCTATCACTTCATGTATGTAAGTTTGTCCACCCTGTCCAGACGTGTTGCATGTAATTCCATAGTATATAAGTCTTGGTCGACACAAAATTTATTGGTTTGGCAGAGGCCTTGATATTGTATCTATGGTTTGCATTGTAGCTAGGCGTACTCGCCGTAGTCTGGTCTGTACATTTATGTCTTGGTTATTCACAAATAATTATCTCCATAAATATATATATATATATGACCGATATCGGTGCAAAGGACGAGTTATGGGGTCATATTCACCAATCATTCTTCAAAATATTCGTAGACTTGAGCATGAAAATCCAAATTTTCAAGATTAGATATCGAGTTTACCATGACAGAAAGAAAACATATGAGTTTATTTGACTATATATATATATATATATATATATATATAGGTGTGCCTACATGCTTGCAAAGTTTAGTATAAAAAGCGGTCTCTAAATGTGTTCTTTCAAAACTCATTGATACGTTTAAGTCTAAGAACTATCTTCGGAATGGTTGGTGAATACCGATACTGATGGATTTTACCCTCAAGTGAGATGTCCTAATTAAAAAAGAAAAATCGCTTTAAATTCACTTAAACAAAATTCGATGAGTTGTTATTATCTAAAGATGCAATATGTTATTAATCTAAGTTATATGAAACGTTGGATTTAAAGTGAATCATTTTGATATATTGTATTATAAGACATATCTTAAACTGACTGGTTTTCCTAACTTTAATTAGAATTTACAAATGCAATTTGAAAATATATGTATATATACATGAATGTAACAAAAGTAAACGAAATAGGTACATGTATCAACACGTACTAGGTACATGTAACCACAGTAAACATACTAGGTATATGTAACAACAGTAAACGAAATAGGTACATGTAACAACAGTAAACGTACTAGGTACATGTAACAACAGTAAACATACTAGGTATATGTAACAACAGTAAACGAAATAGGTACATGTAACAACAGTTAACGTACTAGGTACATGTAACAACAGTAAACATACTAGGTATATGTAACAACAGTAAACAAAATAGGTACATGTAACAACAGTAAACGTACTTGGTACATGTAACAACAGTAAACATACTAGGTACCTGTAGCAACAGTAAACATACTAGGTACATGTAACAACAGTAAACGAAATAGGTACATGTAACAACAGTAAACGTACTTGGTACATGTAACAACAGTAAACATACTAGGTACCTGTAACAACAGTAAACATACTAGGTACATGTAACAACAGAGAACGTTCTTGGTACATGTAACAACAGAAAACGTTTAGGTAATAACAGTGAATGCAGTTAACAACATCCAAAAGGGATACATGTTACCCAAACAAACTAATATTAAAATATACACTTTAAATACAGTTTTTAAAATAGTCCGCTCAACTATTTTGCACATATATACAAGTTACTCGGTTACTTCAAAATCATACACATAACGCATACAGAGGCACTATAAGAGTATTATCATAGTCAACTATTTCAAGTAAACAGTAATGCCTAACCTTAGATCTAACTTTTTAAAACGCGACATTAAAAGAGTATACGCATGTACGCTTCATCGCATATAATTACTTATTTTGAAGGATCACGGATACGAATGTATAACAAGATTGTAAAATAGACACACAAAACGGCAATAATTAGTACATTCTAGTGCTACTGTTTGGGTTGTGTTATATAGAAGTTAAGCATTACAATCTCGTGTCTATATTTCCTTTTCAAATGGAAAAAAACATGTTTAGTTAATCGGATAACCTTATCAAAAGTATATTGATACAGAATGCTTCCATATTTCTAATTTACAATACAATAATCATTAATTACTATAATTTGAACAGAAATATAATTCAAATGTTAAATAACTACAAAATTGAATATATCATACAGTTTTGCGGACTGTGTTGTCATTTGATGGCCCAAAACAAACATATGTTGCATAATTGCATCATTTAAATAATTGATCATAACAGTTTCACAAAAACCAGAGGCTGATACAGAGGCATGTAAACTATTCAACTCTCAAATAACTGTAACGTATGGCTGCAAGGATTCAATATGTTATCAACAACATCAATTATATTGTGTTAAAGTCCTTAAAGGCTCTAGAAGGCATCAGAGTAATCACATATGCAGCTGTTGTTAAATACTTATGTTTATACTTACCAATTACATTTCGAACATGTATTATTAACCATATGGTCACATAGCACGTACTGTAATCAATGTACCTGGTAAATAAACCATTGGAAGCACATAACGCAACTACGAAAGAGCCATTGTAAGAATCAATGGTTTAACATCACCTTGTAGACTGTCTCTTACATACATTTGATACACCTTTCAACAGCACATACAAAGTATTAAATGCTGAACAATTATAATAGAAATTTATATATTTAAAAAAAAAGTAAGAGCCAATGAAGACGCTAATGAAGAAAACATGAACCATTAAATGACAGATAGTCAGCCTCAGAATACGGACACTGAAACACATAATCACAATGCTATATAGGATTCTTTCGAATGGTCACACTCATATAGCTGTAAAGTAAGCAAAGGCTACTGGCGTGTCTATATTTCCATCGGTAAAGACCCATCACGGTTATTAAATGAAATGCTTCTGACTAATGGGAATATTATCAGCAACACTGATTTTTTTCTAAGAGAAAAATAAATACAATATAAATAAAATAGTTAATTATCTGCAACATCATCGTCATTATACTACCAAAACGTAATCAATGTTAAAATTATACGTATATACAATGCTTCCTGACAAAAAAAGCTACAGTCATATATAAACATAAGATGAGGAGTTAATATTCATGAATTGTCATTTCACGAACAAATGACCATTTAATTATCATATCTGCTGAAGACAGTAGCTAAAAAAGTCAAACAAATCATGTACTGATGGACAATTATTTAAAATGTTTAATTTGTTTAATTCATTATTTTAACATAACACAAGTGTATTGGAATTTATATACATAGCACACACGCCCATCGACCTATTATTTTAATTGTATCCACGAGGAAATGTCTAAACACACCTACGACGTTTAATATAAAAACTACGGAAGCACATAAGGGACATAAAGTACATGTTAACATGTCGCTATATAATATAATCTACATAATATGTGCAACTTTAGTATAAGTGAGTAATATATCTAAATGCACCAGTTCAATAATATTTGAACGTAATCTTCTTGATGCTGAATCTTATATCATGAACAGTAGTAATTACCGTGAGTTTACATCGTTGAGTGGCTTAGTACTGATTTAGCCCCAACGTGTAACTATAGATCGTCTTCACTATGACCCAGAAGTACGTTCCGTCGTGATATATTCAACATATCGTCCAAACCCCAAGATTAGTTTCATATTGTGCTCACTCCAATATGGTAATATACAGTCCAACCCAGGGCCTGTTACTGGATATGTGTCTACTCCAAAACCCCGTCAGCCGAAATTTCCCTGTAGAGTATGTCAGAGAGGAATTATCTTAACCAGCAAAGCAGTAACCTGTGATTCCTGTCATTTAAAGACGCATATAAGGTGTACAGGCTACATCACAGCCAATGACTACGTAACGATAAAGACAGTCTGTTTTACTGCGTTCAATGTACTTTTAAGTTATTACCTGGTGACTCTGAATTTGAAATTCTGAATTTGATTATTTAGCAATTGAGCATAAACCATTTTCAATATTTTACCAGGAAATGATTGCACTTTGCTCATCTAAATGCATGCTCGTTATTTCCTAAAATGTCCGAAATTCGTTTCTTTGCTGACAAAGCTAGGACCGCTGTTATCTCTATTACTGAAACTTGGCTAGATGATTCTATTACAGACGTAGAGGTATCAATAGAAGAGTATTGTATTGTCCGTAAGGATCGAAATCGAAATGGTGGTGGTGCATGCACCTATGTCCGAAACAATTTAGCTTTTAATATTAAGACAGATAAAAGTGACCATACTGACGAATTTTAATGGATCGAGCTGTTGTTATCGAAAACAAAGCCTATTACTTTTGGTACATGTTATAGGCCGCCTAATCAGTCAAATTTTATCGATAGGTTTGTGGAAAATCTAGTTAAAATACGATCCGATAGTGAAACTATTATATTAGGTGATTTAATATATGCTTTGAAAAAGAAAGATCATTGTATAAAGCATATCGAGGGCTTGGTGCGAAACGGTTGTAGCTCAATATTCCCTAATTGTTCAGAAAAGACTATCATTTTCAATTTTGTAGTTGATTTCAATAGAGACTGACAGGAAATAGTCATTTAGCTTAAAAAAGAAGATATTTGATGAAGACTCAGTTACAACCCTTTCGCATCAAAATTTTGCTAATTTTAAAATTATTTCTTGGTGCGAAAGGGTTGTATCTGGATTTTGTTCTCAATTCCTGCAAATGTCAAATGCATTTTTAACATCTTTTTCATGTGTTTATTATATATATATATTTATTTTATTTACTCTATTTTAAAATTATTTAGCTTGAATACCAATTTTTTTGGTGTATTTTATAACAAAACAATGGGAAAGTAATACATTCTATAATCTAATGACCATTATATTATCTTCCAGTCTCTTTCTGCAACAAACGAATATCCCAATTAAATACAGGTTATTAAGGAATAAATATTTCTTATATTTCTACATTTTTAGCACTTTTAACGACAGTATTAGGTATGATAAAGACCATGACATTGTTTGAACGTTACTCAACACTAGCAAAAAAAACTGATAATTTTGACTAAAATAAAACTTATTCAAAACTTTTTAATCATAAATACAGAGAAAATAACAGAAATGAGCTACAGCATAAGAAAAGAACCCTTAATGCTAGTTTCTCTGACAAAATATGAAACAGATGTGGTTCTAAATCATATAGTGATGAACTGCTGGTCAACAATGCAAAAAGTTTTGTTAACTTTAAGCTATCATACACATTTAAAGACCATGATAGTGCTTCAGCATACTGGTAATTTCATTTTGCATTGATAATGTACTGTTTGGTTGCAATTTTCAGGAAAGGTAAATCTCATCAACTCATTGCCATCCAATTTGGTTGTGATTTTTATGAAGCTCCACTGAAATACATTGTTATAATAATGCGTTTTACTGTATTACAGTTAAACAGACCATAACTTATGTTTTCAAGAAATAATTTATAAAATAACGCTTGTTTAAAACCTTAAAATTAGCAATGCAAATAGTATTTTATTATAAATTTACTTGTACATGTGATAAGGTAACAATATGTAGAATGGATTAAATTATGTACCCTTGGAATAACAATTTCTGGCATGGTGACAAAAGATCCACATCAATAACATTGCTGGTGTGATTGGGATAAAATGATCCCTCAACTGTTCTAGTTCAATAGTGGATGGACAAGGTGTGGTTGACTCATTTATGGAAAAGTGAATACTTCATCATCATAATCAGACTGATAGTTGAACTGATAGGGGGCAGACAATAAACAGTTTTATACTTGTGTTGGTCACTAGTAAACATTATCATTTCAGCGTTAATTTTAAAATTCTTGATTTAGAGGGCAAGATTTATCAAATGACAAAAACTAAACATGCATATTTCCTAAATATAGTAAGGGTTTCCTGAATCGGTACTTCACATCATTGCTTGCGAAGATGGTTTTATTCCGAATTCTAATTAGGTTTTCATGATCTCAGGTAAGAATAGGTCAAATGATCGACTGTTCTGTTATCCCTTGATGGCATAAAAATGATGCTAAATATTTAATCATTCAATCTCAAAATTGCTGCCCACTGTGAGGTTGTATAATTATGCACAACTAATTTTACTGGCACACTCTGTATAAGCATGGGTAGAGTCTCCCTCATTCTATGCATTCTCTTAATATTTATGAGTGATAGAAAGAAGAATGAACCTCTACAGGCAAAACCACAACATGACAATGTAAAACCTATTATTGTTTTCGGTGGTACTGTAAATATAAATTTTCTTGTCTTCTTCTGATTATTGTTTTGATACATTGAAAGAGACACAAAGCAATTCCAAATGCTGTTTTAATTGCTATTGACTAGCAATTGAGCCCACTTCATAAATGGTTAAATCTGGCCCTAATCATTTTGTCCTGCTGAGACATTTTCAAATGTATTTCATAGACCACCTTGATCTTTCCTGGGTCGGTGGAACGATAGATTAAAATTGATGTATAAAAAGACTGACTGTTGCAGATTAAAATGCTTCAAGTTAAAACTTTTGCTTTCATAATTGGTATATATCTAGAAACACTAAGACCAACAGTCAAAAGTCAAAACACATTTCTATCATTGCTAAAAAAATGTAACACTGTCATTTAAATCATCAATGCATTCATGAATTTAAATGTCAACTTGTTCTTGAATGTTCATACTGGGTAATCAGATACAAAGCTTAATTTATACACGTCTGAAACACCACTAAATGTTTCAGCATGCTTGATAGCCTCTTCTGATAAAAAAGTTTGCAACTATAGGTATTGGCCTCATTAAATAAGATGCGGATGGATGTGGCTTTACCATTATTTGCATATCTAGTAGTCTTTGGAGGCGCAAAATCAAAAATAAATCAAAAGGTTACTTGGACAATTGCAGTATGTTGGACTACTGTAAATATTTTCCATCTAAAATAGGCTCAAATCAAGAAATTAGATTCTGCATCAGGGTCAAAACCATTTTCAAGTGTAATATTTCCACTTGTATCCTTGATGGGTAATTTCAAAGGAAACATTGCCTTTTAAATTGAGTGGGGTTGCTGAATAACTTATAACGGTACATATATTCTCAACGTTAATATGTACACAAGCATTACCATCTGAAACTAGCATACCAATGTCATTTCTGAATCAAGAAATACATTTGTACTAGTTAGAGCTCTAGTTTATAAAGAAGTTTAACTTTTAAAAATGAACAACAAAGAAAATAGCTGCAGTAGTTAAGTGAGTTAGTTTAAAATGATAAGTAAAATGTGAGAGAAATTTTACATTATACAACCTTTAAGTTTCTATACATCCCTAATTTTTCTCTCAGTAAATTTCTTCCTTATTTAATTAAATTATTCTTTAAATTATAACATGAATAAGATTTGCCTTGCATTGCAGAGGTCATAAGTCTGAGTTGTGGCGATATCTAGTATAGCACTAAGTGCTGGTTCCACCAAGGAAACAGATTTTTGAAAACTTCTTTCACGATCAGAATGAAAATGATAGGACATCAAATTGATTTTATATATTTATTTTCAGTAAAAACATGATAGTAAATCTATTTTCTTTCTTTTATTCTTATATACCCATTTCACCAGCAATTTTATTCAAATATTTACTTGTTATAATATATTTATATCAACTTGGTAGTATGATGCAAAAAAGAACTAATTCATAAATTTATTTATGATGTCATTTATGATAAACTAAGACAACCTGACCACTTATATCATGTTAAATTAAGGGTTGTAAATTTATGATTGAATGAAAAAATATAAATGTTAGTTTATAATATACATAATAAAACAAATATTCTTAAGATATTCACACTACATTTTAAGGATTTGGACATAAATCTTCAGATACAACCATTTCACACCAAGATATTATTTGGATTTTCAGTGTGGAAGGGTTGTAACTTGAGTTACAACCGTTTCGCACCAAAGGAATCTGACTTCTTGAGATACAACCTTAGGACAACTATACAATTTGAGGGGTAAAACTTTAATATTCAAAGTTATAATTTTTTATTTTAATTTTATGTATATATACACAAACCAAACTGCAAAATACAAAAATAACATCAGTTACAACCGTTTCGCACCAAGCCCTCGATATGTCAATATGTTACGCATTTTAAAACTAGGTTAAATCATACCGAACCCAAGCGTGTATCGCACGCTTCAAGTACCCTTAAAAACCATATTCTATGCAATAATAAAGACCGCATTTTCCAGTCTGGTACTATCCCTATGGGCGTTAGCGATCATTTTCTGACGTTTTGTTCAAGGAAAGTACCGAAAGGTTATTTTAATTCACATAAAACCGTTAAAATAAGGTCAATGAAAAATTATACTAAACACGAATTAATTGATAATCTCACGAGTGCCGACTGGAGCACATGTTTTACTCAACATGTGTAAACGATGCTTGGTCATTTTTTCATTATAATTTTATGAAGGTATAAACAATAAAGCTCCTATTAAAGAGGTCAGATTAAAGCAGAGTACAGAACCGTGGATGACTTCTGAAATTCTCGAATTAATTAAAGCAAGAGACAATGTCTTATACAATTATAAAAAACATAAGTCTACTGATTATTATAAGCAATTTTGTAGCTTTCGAAACAAAGTTCAATATTTAATAAAATCTACAAAATCAAACTATTTCTCTGATAAAGTGGAAGAATGTAAATATGACGTGAAATGTCTATGGCAGAAGTTAAAAAGGCTGGGTAACAAATATAAGACAAACAAAGTTCGAATATTGTTTTAAATATTGATTATGAGGTTTGTCATGATCCTTTGACAATCTCGAATCATTTTGATGATTTTTTTACTACAGTCGCAGCAAATTTTTAAGCATTTTTATAACTCTCGCAGAAATCTTTAGACACTCTTTTTAAAATGAATCATTTCATTGAGGATTTTGATTTCAAGGAATTAAATGAGTTAATGCTGCTAAAGGCACTGTATTCCACCTTAATTTGTCAGAGACAGAGCATTTTTTCTAAAAACACCTGTTACTTTTATTATTAATATGTCCATTGACACAGGCATTGTTCCTGATGAAATGAAAACTGCAATAGTCAGCCGGATTTACAAAATATCTAGGCCTTTGTAAGTTAGTAATTTCAGGCCAGTAAGCATACTTAATGTTATATCAAAAGTTTTATAGCGTTCTGTATATAACCAATTTGCGGATTTTTTTAAGATAAACATTCACTTCTGTATGAGTTTCAGTCCGGTGTTAGGAGTAAATACTACACTGATACATGTCTTATTCATCTTTTTCGATTTTATTAAACATAACAATGCAAATGATCTATATACCGGAATGGTTTAACTCGATCTACAGAAGGTGTTTGATACCATTGACCACGTTATTCTATGCAATAAGTTCTCTGAAATGGGAGTCACGTCGATAAATTGATTCCAATCATATCTCACCGAAAGATCACAGTAAGTGACAATAAACAAAGTTTCATCAAAATATACCCAAGTGACTTGCGGCGTACCACAGGGAAGCATCCAAGGCCCTCTTTTATTTTTATGTTATGTCAATGATATGCCTACGTGCATCGACTCCGATTGTAAATTATTATTATATGCAGACGACAATGTAAAATTGTTCGCTAACAAAGACCCTAATGTTATTGCAAATAGGCTTAGTCGAATCATGGATATAGTTCTGCAAGGCTAGTTGATAATAAACTGTCCCTTTATCTAGGCAAAACCGAATGTATATTTTTGGCTGTTCTAGAAGCCTTAAAAAGTTCAGTCATTTACAGTTACATGCAACGGTCATGAAATTCCGTCACAGGAAAAGGTCAAATATTTAGGATTAACTATTGACAAGTTACTAAACGGTGAGGCGATAGTTGACTCCATTGTTAAAATAGTTAATTCGCGGATTGCATTTTTATATCAAAACTGTCGTTATTTTAACCTTTAAACTAAGAGTACTTTAATAAGTGCCTTAGTACAATGTCTTTTTGATTATTAGTGCTCGTCTTGGTATGCTGGTCTTACTACAGAGTTAAAACACAAACTACAAGTCACTCAAAATAAAGTTGTACGATTCTTATTTAACTTATCACCAATGTCTTGTATAACCTGCGCTATGTTAGAAATAGTTAATGTATTGTGGGTCGAGGATAGAGTAAATCAACTAAGACTGAATCATGTATTTAATATTTTCCATGGCACCGCGCCAAAACATCTTCAATAGGGTGTCATCTATTTATGCTCCTCGCAGGTTAGAGAAAATTTGAATATTTAATTTTTAAGTATATGTTGAAAATATTTCTTGAATTGTGAACCACTTATATGTATAATTCAGTTATTCAGGGTATAAGATAATTCACTGTTGTTTTGTATTGTAACATTTTAACAAGTGTATTTCAAATGTCTACATTCTTAAAATTTCATGTACATCATATTTTTTTTTAAATTTTAGAAAATCACAATCTTAAGGGAAGGGACCCCGTTGGAAATAAGCGTGTTTGTTGCTTAAAAGGGTCGTCCCAGGTTATAAGATCTTTAATTTTTAAATGATTACTATAATTATTTATTTTTCTTGATTTGTTACTGTTATTTTATTTTCATGATAAATTATATATGTTGTATAATGAAAAGATTTGAATTTGAATTAAGTATGCTCTAATTATATGTAACTGTTTAAACCAAAAAAAATTAATGATTTATTTTACCAAGTGAAGTTTGCGACATTTTACATGTTTACTATATAACGTTATAGAACTGATACAACCGTATTTAAAACTAAACTGGTCAAACAAAATGTATTTATGCGTTGCTACCAATAATGTTAACATTATTATGATATCTTGATGATATGGCAAATAAATAACGCGATAAATTGAAATGGAGGATTTTAAAAGATTCTTCTTTTTAGGGGTAATATCTACGTTTTGAGGGGGTCATAACTCACGTTTTAGGTGGGGGGGGGGGGGGGGGGGGAGGTCATATTTCAATTTAGTATGAAATCAAATAAACAGGGGGTCATAATCATGCTTTCAACACCTCTGTTTTTGTATATTTGAAGTTAAAAACAGGGGACTCATCCCCTTTTTACTCCAAATATATCCATTTTATGGGTATACAAATGTCAAAAAGATAACAACATCAACACAAAACAAAATCTGTTGAAAAGTCGATTTCAAAGAAATAACCTGAATGACCAGTTCCCTCATTAAGGTTTGTACTTTTTACTTGGGATAAATATTTTAAATATTCAAAATCTGGGGAATAGTCGATTTTAAAGAAACCACCTGAATGAGGGGACCAGTCCCCTCATGAAGGAATTGCTTTCCAAATTTAAAAAAAAAATACATTTAACCAGATTTTGAAGAGGGGACTAGTCCCTCATTTTAAAAACAGTGCTATTGTTTGTGTTTGTATATTTGTTTTCAAATCTAGAATTTTATATACTTTTGTTTTGAGTTAATAAGGGGATTAGTCCCCTCATTTTAAAAACCATGTTATTGCTTGTGTTTGTATATTTGTTTCAAAATCTTGATGTTTATATAATTTTGTTTTGAGTGAATGAGGGGACTCGTCCCCTCTTTTGGAAGTTGATGTACTTAACAGTTAAGGTGATTTCTTTAAAGTTGACATTCACCTGATTTTAAAGGGGGGACCAGTCCCCTCATTTTGAAAATTATGCGTTTACTTTCGTGTTTATATTTGTTCCCAAATCGTAATGTTTATGTACTTTTGTTTTGAGTGAATGAGGGGACAAGACCAGTCCCCTCGTTTAGAAATTCCTTTCCAAATTTGAGGTTTGTACTTTTACTAGGGGCAAATATTTTATATATGAACGAGGGGACTGGTCCCTTCTTCGAAATTTGGTGAAAAGTCGATTTTAAAGAAATAACCTGATTGACCAGTCCCCTCAGTTTTTTTCCCAAGTTTAAAGAGAGGACTGGTTCCCTCATTTAGGAATTTTCTTTCCAAATATTAAAAATAAACAATTCAGGTGATTTCTTTAAAACTGACTTTTCACCAGATTTTGAAGAGGGGACCAGTCCGCTCATTATATATTTTTGTTTTTATTTTTAAGTGAATTGGAGGACTAGTCCCCTTGTTTTGAAATGTCTTTCCAAATTTGAAAAATCTCAACGTTTGCGCTAGAGACAAATGTTTTAGAAATGACCAGTACCCTTGTTTAGAAATTGATGGTAAATTGATTCTTTAAAAAAGAATTTTCACCTTATTTGAAGAGGGGACAAGTCTCTTCATTTTAAAAAATGGTATTCCTTTAATGATATTTCCAAAAGTTTATATGTTGATATATTGAGTCTCATACTCAGCAAATGAAAGAGGGGACTCGTCCCCTTTTTTAAAATATGACCCCCTCAAAACGTGGATTTTACGTCTAAAAAGAGGAATATGTTTTCAAATCCTCAATTAAACATGTTCATTTCTCTAATTAATATAATAATGTGACACGTATTTTATATTTACTTAAACATTTTTACAATAAATGGATTTATAACAAGAAAAATACATTTTGCTGACAATTGTTTTATTTTTTAACCAACGCTGAAAACCTCTAACCCACACAGAATCAGATCTTCAGATCCACGTTTAGCCACCTTAACGTATCTTGCATCGAGAGGATTTTCAAAGATAACTGTAAAATCATCTGGTAGAACGCCATCACTAGCAAAATCCAGAGCCATTCGTTCTGGTGTCAAACCCAAATACATTTCTACGCCATGTAATCTCTGATCTACAAAAAATAAACGAAAACAACAAAAATAAATAACGTCTCGCTTTGCATGTCAATAATATACGAAAACAGGAAATGTTGAAATTCATTCTTTAACATATTACATGAAAATATGTTTTGTCAGAGACATATAAACAGAGATTGACAACTTTAAGCGCTTGTCTAAATTTCAGGTGGCCGATTAGGCGTTTTCTTAATCTTGGAAACACAGCTCCTCATGAACCACCCAACATATATTCTTGTGATTTTGGTATCAAATGCAAGGACTTGATCATTACTTTGGGTGAACTTTTGTAACTTAACTAACAAAACGAAGATTGTTCACTCTTGTGCTTATTTTGTGTGCTCATTTTCTCATTTTATCCCATTTTCAAAGTAAGAAATAAGAAAACATTCTCGAAATGTCTATATTAAATTTTTACAACCACTTAACCGCAGATCACTTACTTCTTCATCTTTCTCCATAAGTTTATATTTCTATGGTGCATTGTTTAAAGTAGTTTGTGGCGTTTCTATTGAATTTTATTTTGACATCTGGAGTATTTTTTAAAAAAAACAAACAACTGTACAACTGATCTATGAAGTCTCAGTTTTCTTTTTAGCCTTGTTGTTTATTAGTATACTACCGCTGTTTTTCGTTAACATCGTCCCTTGGCAGTTGGTTTTTCATCGTATTTCCCTTGTAAAATATTTATTCAAAATTAACATTATTGAATTACTTGTTTTATGTACATCTAACCCTACAAAATTTATATTCTGCTCATCTGTTTCTTCATTGTTAATTTAACCTACGTCTTTTTTTTTTATTTCAACCCACATATTTCGCAATCTATTCTATTCTAAGAGAAATCACATTGCAATATTGTTTCCATATCTCAAGCATCATAATGCACTGTTTCAGTACCTATATCCACAAGCAACGTCTATGTTACATAGTCCAAAGATAGCGGGGATATGCATTCACTTGACTTGTTGCAACCTTCTTTTCTAAGAAAGGTAAATGGTACAGAGTGCATACACTATTTAATTAACCTAATAAGTCCTATGCATAACGTTTTATACACTTCTTACGTACAACAGTATTAACAATAACACATAATGCAATTTTGATTAAAATTCAATTTCAAATTCAGTATTATGTCCCTATATTTGTGTATAGAGCTGAATATTAAATGTTTATAAGAACCATTGCATGTACACTAGCCTGAACACTTACTTTTATATCCATGTATATACACTCCTGTCACATTAAGCAATTCGCCAAGATCCACCAACATGTACTTTAAGAAGTAGTCGTCCGTTGTGGTATGGGTACAAGGATACGTATGTTTTATGTTTCCGTCCAACAACTTGTCGCCATTCACCAATGTGTCAAGAGACGTCAATTTCTTATTAAGGGCAACGTTGACAAGGTCGTCGGATTGAACTCTCCCTGGTTGGTATGTTCTTTGAATTATCGCAGTATCGGGACCTGAAATGATGCAATGTATATGTATTCATTTTCATTTAAACTTATCTGTTTTAAAATTGCTTTGCAGCGTTATAACATAAAGTACTCAAAATGAGACGTAGAACGAATATTAAATTTATCTTTAATTTGGTAGTATAAACACTATTGTTATACATTTATAATGATATTTCCCCGGACAATTGCCTTTGATTTGAACTGAAATTAATACTATAATAAGCAACGATTATTATGATAAGGATTTTCATGAAATGATTTGAAGAAGTTGGTCATTTGGATGTTTTTATTTCTGTTAGTCAGTTTTAGATTTGATAAACAATATTTATGGTGTCGAATATGACGTTTAATTGTCCTCATCTTGGCCATGTTATTTGTACTCTTGAGTGAGTTACTTAATCATCATTTCATTATGATTAATTCTACACAGAAAAACATCCACAATGACGTGTCTTTCCCATTGCTATTTGCCCCCTATGACCTAGATTGTTACGGATACTTAGTGTCAGTTGAAGCCCTTTTCTTAGGTTACTACAAAGTATAGTAAAAAGCCGTTAAACTATATATTCTTAAATTAAAATTCAGTTTTTCTTTGATACGCTCTTTGCTTTCAATGGCCCATTTATCGGTTACCATGAACACTTACAACGACCATCTTATGTGATGTATGCTTGTATGGTTACGTAAACATGGTCGGGTTGCAACTGATATTTATAAACAGTACCATCTGAAAACAGCTTTTAATAAGGCAACATATTTGCATACTCATCCAAAAGCCTCGGAGGTAGTTTTACTGCATACTACTATAAGTATGCGACATGTGTTCGCTAGGGTTCATCAATCAACAACATATTATGTGAAATAGTGTGATACATTTGTCGTGTTTTGTATGATATGACTGTTCAACATCATACTATGTATTACATTTCCATTATTGTAATTTAAACAGAAACTTTGGAAGTGTTACCAAGGCAAAATTATATATTTATCAATTTCAATATCTTTATTTAGAAATGCCGTGCCTAATAATTCCAAAACATTAATCATTGAGAAGCTAAATGACCATTACATGTTACCACATACGGACATGCGTTCATGCATTCATTCAAATTAGCTCCTGTTCTTCAAACCCGTGTACGTATGATAACGTCAAACATGTTGATATGACTTACAATGTTAGATTATATAAGGATCATACATTATATAGGCTCTTCCGAGCTCCTGTGCAAACAGTTATCGCAAATAACGGAATTTTTATCCGAACCGATAAAGCCATGAATGATTATTTATTTTGCATACAAAACATATTAAATAACTATTACAACTTATTTTATAATTATCTTTTTACAACAGTTTTATGACGTTTAACTATACTATATGATTTACGTCATATATTTTAAACGTTACGTCATCATTGAGTTTTAACGTTATAGCGTGAGAATTTTATATCAGCCCTAGGGTGAGATAGAAATATCTAACCCCGATATAAATGCATATATCATTATCCGGTGTGCAAGATACAACCGGTAAAAATTTTGAAAAATAGACTCGATTTTTTTTTGATTGTGACGACTTTCACTTTAAAAAATACAGTCATAAAGGTCGCCTTTGCAATTATATTTTTTCCACTTTTGAAAAAAAATTAGAGGCTATAATACAAATATGCATGATGTCAACACATACTGATTAGTATATACGATTTTGCACACCCGGTTTCTGCAATATTGCTTCTCCTATACGTTCAAACTTCTACAGTATTAGCTTACTCACGGAGGAATTTTCAAGAGGTCGTTGTGTCCAGAAGTTGTACCATTGAAATATAAACTTTATGTGTTTATGTTTACATTTGCAGTAATTCCGCAATTATTATTCGACCAATGTGAACGTTTAAGTCCTTATTCACTAAGGTACAGGATATTTTTGTATTTTTCAGGAACTACTTTGTCAGAGTGTAGGACGATAGAGACAACTTGAATGAAACTCGGCCACCAGCATTTTCATGACATTTTGGATACAGTGAAGGAACGAAAGCATTAACTTAAAGTGAAGAAAAAAACGGGATTGTGATGATTTCACTACAGAGACACAGAAAAACTGCTGAATAGGTTTCCTGCATGAATTAACATGTGCTTTGTGTATTGAAACGTCTTTAAACTTGTGACAAAACACCAAAATTACAGAATTTCAGTTGAAATATATAGGCGACTTATATATAAGTGACATAATGATCGCAAACGTAAATGTATGTTGATTTAGATTTTTGTTTTCATTTTAAGTCATTTTCTATATAGATAGATACGTTAGTTCCTAAAAATGAAATTATCGTGTATATTTGTCTTGATTTTATATCTATGTTTAAAGAAATGTCATAAATAGAGATGTCTTCAAAATCACTCGTAATAATTGGTATAAATTATAAAAACTTTGTTTCAAGTGGAACATTTCAAAATATACAATTGAAAAGTATATATTTTATATTATTTTTTTTTGTAAACACCTGTATGGTATATGTTGCTTACCAAATTAACTGTTGTTAACTAAACCATTTACCATTGTTTGTTACCTACTATATTTACTGTTGTGTATTAACATAATTATTGCTTCTACATCACATGATGTTTTCTGCTCTTGATTATGTTCTGTTGTTAAAATGTTTACTGTGATTAACATAGATATTAACTGTTGCTCATTTGAATATTAAATACTATGTTTTATAAAATATGTTAAAATATTGAATGATGTATGCATAAAAAGTCAATTAATCCAGATGATCTGAATTTATACTTCTAGTATAAAAGTTCAATTTGCTGACTTTTAAATTTGAATAGTAATACCAAGGCGACAACGTTGAATTAGTTTTATAAAAAAAGATACATCTACAAGATAACATATATTATAAACGTTCAATCAATTGAATTATATGTTTGAAAAAAAATGTTTGTTCAGCTTACTGTCTGTTCAGAGTCAATATCGGGTTCAATATACGAGGGTTATTCAGAAGCTCTTGTACAAGTCGAAAATCCACATCATGCCGATATATTTGTTACCGATGAGCGAGTAATACCCCTTTCCTTAAACGAAACTGAGGTGTTCATATCTACTGAGGTATACGACTGCAAACATATTTTACATCATGTAGAAAAAGTGCATTTTTTTAGAATTTTTTTTCATTTAAAGAAATGAAAAGTATTATTTTGTCGCTTTAGGAAGCGCAAATCAGGATGCGGTTCACTACAATTTTTAATGCAACTATGAACTTTATCAGAAACGATAATTTTAACTTTAAAACGATGGGTAAAAACATTCTTGCTCTCTATATATATATGAACATGACATAACAGGCATAAATAGTAAAATTGTCACTGCATTGAATATATATTTGTAAGCATTGATGTCTATAAACTAATCTAGCATGATGTATTTTTAATAAGAAGCTTTACGTCGTATTGTTGATTAACCCAATATAAATATATGCATCAAGACATTTGATTAACTACACCAAGACCCGAATGTTTCAAAACGTTTACATATCAATAAAACGTGTCAAATAATAAAATAGAAATTTATACTCACAAGGCATTCCTTGAATGCTTTCAATTACGAAGTAAACAAACACAATAAGCCAAAGTATAGCCATCATTTTAACAATATGATACATTAGATACATTCCCAACATGCTCTATATATATACTCGCTTTATGTCAGATGCAAGAACGTTACAAAGGTGCTGATTGATTCAAAATTGAACGGGGCATAACAGGCATAAATAGTAAACTTGATTGTCAGTTCATTAAATGGTTCATGAATTAGATACACACTGGTTTTAAATAACGATCAATTAATTACTTTGTGTTTTGATATTTCAAACATTTAGAAATAACAAGCAAAACCTAAGACCTATACAAATGTGAACTACGAGTAGAAAAACTTTCAACTTCAAAATACACCTTAAGTAGATAAACGTTCAACATCAAAATACATTTTAAGTTTGTGTATACTAATTTGTTCGAGTTACATATCTAGAGATTGAAGTATTTTCTAACCAATTTCAAGATTATGGTAATTTTTTTTTGCAGATTCCAGCGTCCTGTTTCCATAACAAACTTTGTTTTCCGCCAGTTTCACTCTATTTGTAAGTCATTTTTGGTACTTTAAATAAGTTGGTATGGAGAAAGATTATGTGATCTACTATTTTATAGTAATAAACGTTTAAATTTAAAATATTGGTATGATGGTGGATTCTGATGTGTTTGCCATGTATCTCTTGACAAAACGGAAGGATACTTGAAAAGTGAAATAAAACGAAGATAAATATATCTCCTGACAAAAACCTTATTAGCAATTAACATGGTTTAGTTCTTTCAAGCGGTCACATTTTCTCAGTTTAGGTAGTAAAGTTGTAAAAAATTGGACCGTTAGAAGTAGTCATGGTTATCTTTAATATTACCATTGAACTATTCTGATCAACTTGTAGCCGTCGTCCGTTCGTCTGTCCGGCACTATACCTGTCCATTCTGTCCGACTTAATTCCTTCCAAAACGTGATGTTGTGTGCATTCTAAGACAAGCATGTTCCATTAAATCGTCACCAAGCATACACAGTAACAATTTAATCACTATATCGGACACATTCTTGAACAAATTAGAATAATAAATGAGTTATAACCCTTGTTACATTATAAATTGCCATATTGGACATATTGCGCAATCTAGCGTCGGGACAACTCCGTTTTATCCGTATTTAACAATTGAAATTATGATCTTTGGGGTCAATGCTTTCGCAATCGCTCTCAGAGTTCACATGATTTTCAAATATTATGTTTAACAATCGCATTTCCTAAGTATAAACCTATTTACCGCCCCATAGCCTGCATCCCCTCTAAACAAAAAGTAGTTCTGTGACCTTCAACGATAACATCCATATGTATATATTGTAGTTTTGGTTAAGCCAGTTGATAAATAATTAAAAAAAAGTATCGAGTAACAATAGACGTATATCTTCAGCATTCGGCCTTCAACGATAACGTTATTATGCCTAACGCGCAGTAATACAAATGTACCTGCTCATCAATACACATGACGTACACATAACCAATTTGTAGATCAATTCAATTTAAGTCGCATTAACTAATTTAGTGCCAGCGGTTGCAAATCAGTGTCGCGATCTATACTATATCGCTTCTCACTATGGCACAATTTTAATTAAGGAAGTTGGTCATTATCCTTGCAGCTGTGTATAGTTTGACTATTTTACACCATTTTAAACACTTGCATGGGAAGGAAAGTTCAAAGATAAATGTGTTTTATCGAAGTAGCGTACAAACATTCATAACAATTTCCGATTCACGAATTAAATCAGAGCCTTGCTGTCTATCCTGGCCACTGCATAGTAACTTACATCAGTAGCAAATCTACGTTCCGATCGGGGAGTAAAGTGATCATTGACAGGATACAAGGTACAAGACACAAGAAACTTTTTTTGTGCCAGATGTACAATTATTTAACTCTAGATATTAGCCTATTAGACTTTATAACTATATAACTGGCTCTAGCGTGTAAACATTTTTGAATTTCAAATCGTCCTGACTGTTTTATGCTCCCACCATAAGAAAAAAAATTGGTGAAAGGTTAAATTATCCCTGTACGTCCATTCGTCCGTGTTTTGTCCGTCCTAGGTAAACAATTAATTTCCGACAAATAACTTTTGAAGGTTTGTAGCTGTATAATGAGTAATTACCATTTTTTACTTAAAATCTTCAGTTGTGCTTTAATACTTATCTCATATCTTGGAACTGAACAAGATCTTTAGTTGGGCTGTCATACACCACATAATGACACACATCTCGGAGTTGAACATCCGCTAAATTTTAGAGTTACTGCCATGCCAATTACATAGCAGACATGGACAACACATCCAGTTACCTTCTCTGCCTTGTTCTAAAAGACTGACCAACCTTGTGCATAACATTTAAATTGTGTACCCTTTGTCAGAAATAGTCACAACGGTTCAAATTGGTATTCTTGTCTATTACAAAAAAGAGACTTTAACATCTGACACCTTCCCGCTCCTACTGGTGCTTTAATTTCTATCTTTGATATGTTCGTGATATCGATAGATCGCATAATATACATCGGCGTCCGCATTCTGATACTGGCTTTTGTTGACAAACATATGTTTATGCTTTAAGTTAACTTATGGTTCTTTTCTTTCTCATCCACGTTTGATTTGCCAACACACCTTTGACCCTTCCACTGCTGTTCACCCTACTATTCAACATTATGAGATTTCTGACTTTATTTTATCTACATATTCTAATTATGTCTTTAGCCGTGTAAGATACTTTTAGTTTGCCGTTGAATGTTTTCCTATATGTTAAATCCTCAGATCTTAAATGTCCAGAATTATGTTATTAATGTATTTGTGAATATTTACATTCCAACTGCAATCGGCCTAAATGAACTATTCGGAGGTTATTGTATGGTAGAGGTGTGCCTGTTGGTCATATTGGCCCTGGTGTTCCTTACTGGTCCATACAATAACGTTTTTATTACATTTGTCGGCCATCAGTCCATAAAATATTTTGATGATCGTACAATGTTCGTACGACATTCGGAAACCTGTCAAACAACCAATATCACAATAACAATGCTTGAAATTCCGGGGTTTTGGTCGGAAGTGGTTGTCGTTAATCGCAGATTATTTGGTTGCCAGAAGCCGTAATTCTGTTGTAATTGTGTATAATAATTAATTAAACATTTAGCTGAAGATGCTCTTATGAATAACCAATCAATGATTATTCAAAACGCTTTTCTATCAAAGTTTATAATATAAAATATATGATCATACTTTACAACCTCTCATGTCCAATATGTCATATGTACATTTGTGGCATTACACGTTAAATAATAAAACATATTCATACTGTTCATAAAGCATTACTTACAATGTACAAATTATTTCAGACTCTGACGATATGACGTTTACCGTTTGGATTCCGTCTACCTAATGACAATATTTCGGTACCCTTTAATCAAGTTCGATAATGCGTGTTTGACAAAAACAGTATATTATACTCACAAGGATATCCTGGAGTGTTAAGAATTACTAAACCTAGAAATATGACACACCATATCACGGCTATAGTTTTACTGTATTACTTTCTTCTATAAAATCCTATACATCTGTGATCATGCTTTTATATGAGTTTTAAATCAGTGACGTTAGAGTTATCTCGATGCTGAATGGATCGACCTCTTTAACATTACAACAATACTTATTGGTTAGAACATACAGAAGCTCTCTTCCATGTTACCACGTTGCTGAAAGGTATAAATATTACATCTGACTGTTACATGTTTTACTGCGATACAAAATTATTCAAATATTTAGCGAAATATGCTACTAACAAATTATTATTGCAAACGCTTTTATAATACTACAAAAATTTAATCAAAAGAATGACTATTATGGTTAATAATAGAGATACATGAAATCATAAGTAGCAACCTCTGATATGTAACATGTTTATTACACGTTTAAGGCATTACACGTCTTCGTTTTGAAATATTATTAAAGTAATCACCATATATAATCCAGTTCATAGAGTAATTTACATGATTGCTTAATGCCATAGTACTATTCTATTAATTGTAGAAACTGACGATATTACGTTTGCCATTGAATGTAATAACTTTTATGGCAGAACCCGACAGTGTGGGTATATTTGTGGAACAATAAAAAATAAATTAAATTAGAGCAAGATCTAGCCTAGTTAAACAGTATGATCTAGTTAAGTGCAAGAAAACAGATACAAGTATGTCTAGCATAATATAACAGTTACAGTTCTAGTCCAGTATAACAATATAAAGTTTAATATAACCTTGTAAACTATATCATTTGTTTAGTTTAGTACAATAAATAAGATTATGATCTAGACAGATTAACAGATAAAGTACGGTCTAGAATAGTAAAGATATAACAGTATGGTCTATCCTTGTGCAACAATTAAAGTATAGGTTTGTTTAGTAAAACAATTACTGTAAGATTTTGTCTTGTAAAACAAGTATGATATAATAAATAGCACAAGCTATCAGATTATGATAATCTAGTCTATGGAAACAAGTAAAGTTTAGAAAAGTATAATAAAATATATAAATCTTGCCAAGGGTTTGAAAAAAAAAAACTGAACTAAGAAGTTTTTATTATGCAATATATGTAAAGCACATATATGTCATAAAACATGGTTATCATTATGCATTATTAAAACAACACACATGTGCCATAAAATGTTTTATACACTTCATCAGAAGCAAGGCACACATGTGCAATATTATCAATTATTCAAATAATACCAAAATATGAAATAATGTGAAGGGTTCGATACAATAATATCAATAACATATATTGCAAATATTCAAATAATACCAAAAAAGAAATGAAATGTGAAGGGTTCGAAAGAATACGCCAGGGTTCGATAGAATACGTCACTCTAACATATATGTTAAATATCTAAAACAGAATAATGGTCCATATACCTGATCTTTTTGGAGCAGGGGGTGGTGGGGATAACAATATAACTATGTGCGTTCCGAGAATGTCTAGAGTAATAACTGACTGAGACAAAGGATCTCCACTGACCAGGTAACTGACCAATCAGCGACGAGCTAAACTGTCATGCTTCCAGCAGAGTTAATTGCGTATGTGTTAAAAGGCTAGCGGTAAAACATGTGCGGTCCAAGAGTCTAGAGTAATAACTAAGACAAAAGATTTCCACTGACCAGGTTACTGACCAAACATTGACGAGCTAATCGGTAATGCTTCCAACAGAGCTTGTGTATGTGCGTGGAGGATTGCGATAAAAACTGATTATACAATACACGCTACCCTTAGCTCGAGTTATAAAACACGCTATGATTTTCATAGCTATTATTTATAAATCTTGCCAAGGGTTTTAAAAAAACAACTGGACTAAGGACAAATTGAATGGGTAACACTGTGACCAGTTTTTTTTATGCAATATACGTGAGGCACATATATGTCGTAAAATATGGTTATCATTATGCATTGTTAGAACGACACATATGTGCCATAAAATATTTTATACACTACATCAAAAGCAAGGCACACATGTCCCATAATATCAATAACATATATTTTAATTATTCAAATAATACCGAAAAAAGAAAAGAAACGTGAAGGATTCGATACCATAATATCAATAACATATATTGCAGATATTCAAATAATAACAAAAAAAAAGAAAAGAAATGTGAAGGATTCGATAGAATATGCCATAAAGGAAGAACTATGAATTATAGTTCTTCCTTCCCCCACATTTCGAGTGGAGAAAGAGTAGAAGAATGCATCCCGTCAGGTTGAACCATTGAGCTGAGAATTATGCAAATTTCGTGTAAGCATATATAATTTGAATGACAGTGATACCGCATAAAGAAACTTAAGTCAAGTCTTCCTAAAAATCAAAATAAACAAACAAAAAACGATTGATAATTGGGTTTGCCATAACATTATGAGGTAAAGTATCACTCAATTGTATAAAGTTCTAAAATGCTATATAGACAATTATGTTGTTAGCAACGGGTAATAATGTAATAATGGTGAAAGATTTCGAACCTGTGGTAATCGAAGTGTGTATTACACGATAAGATTCCATAGTATATGTTTTAATGGCAGTATGGCAATCGCCCAAATGTACATCCACACAATAATATATACACCAGAAAGATAATGTTAAGAGTATAAAGAAATGAAATACACAATATAATTATAAAAGTACATGCTACAGGTGTATACATGTTACACAAAATATTCATGATCATAGTACATAGACATAGTTTATAATACAAAATATCAATATCAAAGCAAATGCATGTAACACAAAACATCAATTGTATAGTTCATAGTAATCCAAAGTAGATAACAAAATATGAATTCATAGTTCATGTTACAAGCCCAAGCAGGTAACAAGGAAATAGCATTATCCTAGTACATGTTACAAGTTACATGGTGTAAAATCACAAGTCATTCAACCATATAAAGTATGCCCTGAATGTAAATAAAGAGCCTTCTGGAAAGATACTGGTTAGCGTGTTACACAGCCCAAGCAGGTAACACCAGATATTTGAACAAGAATAACTCATTTCTCGGAGTCAGAAATGCGTATGCAGCGACGGAAAGCATTGCTATGCCACCAACCAAGAGAACAGATAGAAGCATCTGAATAACACCTTTGAGCACAATCTGACGCTTTCCTAATTCGGAACTATGTGACTTATAACGAGAACTATCAAACCCGCAGAACAGTAATCATTTTGAAAGCTGTTTATCAAATTGAGATCTAGGAACAGGCGCACCTGAACTGAGAATAAACAGAGGACACGCCTGTAAACCGCGCAAATTAATATGTTGGTGTAATGCAGTAACAGGGGATATCTTAGTGTGACCATGAGAGAACCCAGTACTGTGACGTTTACTGTTATTATGTTTAAAGTTTCTAAAAGTGACACTTTCATCGGTAGAGATGCCTTGATGGTACTGAAAGGACACGTCGTGTATTGTAAAACCGTTGCCGCCGTGTGAAACCTAGAACATGCAATTTTGCTACATCTTGCAAAAGTAATAAAAGCAAACAAAAACATTGCTTTGAAAAGGGTACTGTCATGCCATGTCAGGACGCTGAATCATGTTTATACTATTTTGTCTAAAATTGGTATCGTAATTAGAAGGCGAAGACCATATGAAGGTGCTAATCTTTGTGCGCCCTTTACCATAGAGGTTATCAGGAAAGCACTGGTCGGGTCAGACACATTAAGTATCTTGTGAACATAACTAATTGCAGATAAATATGTCGATACTGTTTTAGAAATAATTCGCAGTTGTTGTAAGTATGACACAAAAAGAGCAATAACTGATGTCGAAACCGGTGGGCTGAGTGTCTATCCAAAACATGTCAAGAAAACTGGCCAAACAAAAGCCAAGCTCTTTGGTACGTGACGGACGTAGAATGAGCGTGAGATGCGCGCATCAAAATTTCAACCCTTAACAAAAGACCTCTGGATAGAGATGGTGGTTGATTTGAGTCTGTACTTTGTCGCAGTTTGGGGCCAGTTGCTTGAAACGAGAGAGCGCGTCAGCTATACTATTATCGATGCTTGCAATATGCCTGGAAATGAAATGGATTTTAAGGTGAAGGCAAGATTAAACTAGCTTGCGAACTCAAAACATGATGCTGGGGACCTTGATGGTATGTTTGTTAATAATAGAAACTACTGCCTCATTGTCAGGAAAGAAAACTATGGTATGGTTAAACCATAAATGGCCCCATGTTGCAACAGACACCACAATAGGGTAAAGTTCAAGAAATGTAATATTAACCTTACGCCAATAAGAAGGAAATGGGCCGTAAAACCATTTGTTAGTGTAGAATGTGCCATATCCCAAAGAACCAGCTTCATCTGTGAAAGGTTGCAAGGTTTAACTATCACGGTTTTTATCATTAAAAAAATGATTTTCCTTTGAATTGGCATAGAAAGTCAAACCACATAGTGATGTCCTCCTGGGCCATCTTATTTAATTTGACATGGTGGTGTAATTTCTGACCCCGATTGTTAAATTAATAAGTCGGCGAAGATTTGCTCTGCAAGTTGGGACAACAGCGCATGCGAAATTCAAAAATCCAATCACAGACAGCAGATGTTTTTACGGTACATGAAGATTTCTTGTGAATGGACTGAAGAAGAGAGACCGCTTTTACCAGTCTATCCTCCGGTAATCTAGCCTCCATTTTGTTGGAGTCAAGTGTTATACCTAGGAAAATCATGATCTGAAAAGGAAAGAAAGACTTCTTAGTTGATAGTGTTACGCCGATAGCCAATCAGATGTCCTGAAAGTTGTGCAGATCCTGAAAAACATGTGTGAACGAAGGAGCCAAAAATAGAATTGTATTATTTAATATATTTTGCGTTAAATTTGTGGGTGGCTATCCACAATAAAGCAAAACTTAAATATTACAAAATCTGACAACTGGAAGAAGCTCCCATCGGTAAGCACTTATCGAAGTAAAACAAACCATCCCATTTGAAACCTAAAAGTTTGTAATCGTCTGGGTGGATAGAGATTATACGGAATGCCGCTTCAATATCAGTTTTGGCCATAAAAGTGTGTTTAACAATTTGTTTTAAACATGAAATTGCGTCATCAGTTGTATACTATGACACGCGCGTATAACATGTCGGTATGTAAGCATTACCTGAAGACCCAGTATCCTTGGGGTAAGACAGGTGGTGTATCATACGAAAATTATCAGGGGTATGTTTTAGAACAACGTCCAGCGGTGAGACCGGCTAATGCCCTCAAAATTCAATCGGAAACCTTCTTTAAAGCCATTGACCAAATAGTCTAATAATGATTCATCGTATTCTTTTAAAAACGATTCCAAAACCCACCATTTGACCGGAGTTGGTAGGGAAATATAACGATTTCCAGGTATTTTTCCTGTTTGGCAAGGATTGTAAGGGATTGAAACTTTTTGGTGGTTGTTTGGTAGGTTGAGAGTATTGCTGCTCTGGGTACCGTTTCCAGCATTTGAATTGTGGATGATGTCCAGAGCAGGTCTTGCAGCGATGTAAAAATGTATATCCTATGCAGTGTTCCCCTTTGTTGTATTTGTGACATGCTTGTTTGGCTTGAGACATAGATCTCTGGATTTTTCAACGAAATGGCTGCTTATGACTTAGAGCTTTCATGTAAAGCTCATTGTGAAGTATATTCCACGAAAATGGGGGTCGTTTGTCTAAGCAGACGGAACTGTCTGTCATAGAAATGCCAATTTCCTCTAGAACTCGAAATTGAGCAAAAAGTGGTGCCATATTGGGCGAGGGCGTCAGCCATGTCTGGATATTTTAACCTATAGCCAGAAGAGTAAGTGGCGAAAACATCTGTCAATTGTTCCAAAGAAAGGAACTTCTTGGATGAGGTTGGGATGACAGCAGAAAGTCCAAACTCAGAGAGTGTGAGTTGAAATGACTGTGGTGGATTGGCAGAAAAAACGGTAGAAAAATCAACAAATTCATTGTTCCATATCTTCTCTTTTACTTACAGAGGAACGGAGACACGTAAAGGTATAGAAACTGTTTGATTACTGAGAAGAGACGTGGCCGGATCAGTTGAAAAAGCAGAGTTTAAGGGAGCTGTATGTTCATTATTGAAATATTCAGTAGAGATATTTATACCTGGTATATTCAAATGCCCTGGTTGAATGGCTTGGCTTGTGGTAGTGTGACTTGAATCATGACGCAGTGGTTCAGTTGTTGTCAGTCCCAGCACCTCGTTGACCTTTGTCTGTACCAAGCCCTGTATTTCGGATGTAATGGCAGCAGTGATGGATGCTGTTAGCTGTTGAACAACATTGCCCAGTTGAGCATGGCTGATTGAAGTTGCAGGTTCTTGTACATAATTGTTATCAGATATTGTGACATCATTCGATGGCCGACTTGTTGTCGCCGTATGTGACGGTTCTGAACGTGCACTGCGAATTGGTTCTGATTGGTGGCCGACTGTCTCCAGTTGTGGAACGGCGCTTTTGATCGTTTACGAATGGTGTTGCTAAATTAGTACCATGTAAAAGGGGGTTATAAAACCAGGTTTATGCGCTCGAAGAAGATAGTAACAAAAACAGAATATGCCCGTGGTTAAGCCAGATGCTCACGGAAGCTGTAAAAACGTATGCCTGTGATAAAGCATAACGTTCACGGAAGCTGTAAAACATATATAGTACCCGTGGACAAGCACAATTGCTGACGGAAGTTGAATAAAATATATATAGTGCCCGCAGTAAAGCCAGGTGCTCACTGAAGCTGCTTATAACATATATAGTGCCCAGGCTAAAGCATAACTGCTCACGGTAGCTGTGAAGCACATAAAGTGCCCGTGCTAAAGCATAACTGCTCACGGAAGGTGTAAAAACACATAAAGTGCCCATGCTAAAGCATAACTGCTCACGGAACCTTTAAAACACATATAGTGCCCGTGCTGAAGCATAACTGCTCACGGAATCTGTAAAAACACTTATAGTGTCCGTGCTAAAGCATTACTGATCACGGAAGCTGTAAAAACACATATAGTGCCCGTGCTAAAGCATAAATGCTACCGGAAGCTTAATAAAAATATATTTTTAGTGTCCGTGGTAAAGCAATGTGCTCACGGAAGCTCGGGATAAAGCAAAAATGCCTACGGAAGCTGCCAACTATAATAGTGCCCGTGGTAAAGCATAAATGCTCACGGAAACTGGAAAAAATATATAATGCCATTGGTAAAATGTAAATGCTCACGGAAGCTTTATTTTAATATAAAGATATAGTGCCCGTGGTGAAACCAGATGCTCACGGAAGTTGCTAATAAAATATGTCCGTGGTAAAGCTTAAATGCTCACGGTAGCTGTTAAAATGATGTTATGCAATATAATGAAAGCAAAACGCTATACACTTCTATTTGTGTTTGAAATGGTGGAGTGTATACACATGTTATTATACTAAGGATATGGTATAGCGTATATAAGCTGACAGGACACGGTCCTATAGTATCGAAGTATATACGAATACCGGATCCGAGACCATTGAGAGTTATATATTCTCAAGTGTCATAGCAATATACTAGTCCGTACAGACCGTATTAAAATTGATAAATTAAAATGACAAAGTCGATATATATATATATAATACAGTACCATTCGTGAATTTTTGATCACCAAATGCGCCTCCTCGCTGTCATGAGGGCATGTAGTATAGACCGGTAGAACCGGTGCTGTCCAAACTGATTTAGGTGGACGCCATCGTCACGGAATATAGGTGTTCGGGTCCCGAAAATCCGTCTTTGACGCCAGAAGCAAATGTTATCATGGACATCAAGCAATGTGTTAAGTATTGTGTTAGTGTGTACCCGCGTGTCCTCGTACATTTCGTTCTTTAGCATAACAGCTAAATCCTCCAAATCACTGACTAGTGTCAAAGGATGATTAAGCTCACATAAGTCATTACCTCCAATTTGTAGAACAACAACCGCCGGTGCAACTTCGAGTAAAAAAGTATGAAATTGGCGTATAAACGCATTCTTGTCTGTGACCCGCAATCCACCAAATCCTTTATGAACAACACTACATTCCACCAATCCATAATTTGCTAACATTCCCCCACACACCGAGGAAGAAAACAGCATGGCAAAGACGACGAACGAAACTATGACCTATAACTGTGACGCGCACAGAAGTATCCGCCATGTTCGTTTAACTACACAACAACATGCGTTGAAATTAAAAGTCGGTGGCGTATAAACAATCCAGTTATAAAAGAAAATGACAATAGTCATTAAAAACAATGTACCTTGATATCATTGATCAAACAATGAATAATAAAATTTAGACACTAATTAAAACATAAAACAATATAACAATGTGCGTTCCGAGAGTGTCTAGAGTAATAACTGACTGAGACAAAGGATTTACACTGACCAGGTAACTGACCAATCAGCGACGAGCTAATCCGTCATGCTTCCAACAGAGCTAATTGCGTATGTGCGAAAAGGCTTACGGTGGGACCTGTGCGGTCCAAGAGTCTAGAATAATAACTAAGACAAAAGATCTCCACTGACCCGGTAACTGACCAAACATCTACAAGCTCCAACAGAGCGTGTGTATGTGCGGGAAGGCTTGCGATAAAAACTGATTATACAATACACGCTGCCCTTTGCTTGAGTTATAAAACACGCTATGATTTTCATAGCTATTATATATTACAGTTTGATTTAACTCAGTTTAATTACCCGACGATACACAGACTCAGTAAAAATCCAAGTCTGCTGGTTTATTACCTTACTTGCTGTGAACTGAAAATATTATCATCTTGTTTCAAAGTGTTATATGCCTCACCTTCCAATGGTCAATTTTGAAAGTTACTGTCGATAATTATAACTACAGTCGGTGTAGTTGTGTGATTCTTTTTTCTGATTTTTGATACTTATAAATGAAACTTTTCATATTCTGTTTGAACTGTTTTAAAGACAATACATGCTTGTATCCATGTCCATTTAAAAACCTCTAAGGTCTTAATACCAATATAATTGATGTAACTGAAAGCATGTAGTATACTGTACCCATGAGACCGTCCGTTTTCAGTTTATAGCTACAAACATGACTTTAAACATCACCATTCCTTATACTCTGGATGATGATGTGGTTATGAGTAATGCGTGTTGAATCAATTAATGTCCGTATGCAACATATTCTCGCTTGGGTCTATCAATTAACATCACAGTTCACAACACCATGTGATACAGTTTTCGTTTTATTATTATTTTTTTGTTATATTAACATTCAAATTAATTATGAATAACTACAATCTCACTCTCATATATGCATTTAAAACATTTCCTTTAGACAACACCAAATTGTTTTAAGAGTTTATTTCTGTTCAATAAAAACCCTGGAGCTAAACTACTGTTTACGCCTCTCGCGTAAACAATGAAGCATCGAACTTTTAATGGTCGGTTTAATATTACACGAACAACTGTGACACTTACCACGTTCCACACTTATTTAAATAATACAATACAACAAATATAGCTGCTAGCTATTTTCCTTGGTTTAATGTTAATTCTTTAATTCATATTGGCAGAAGTCTAGAAAATGATCCATTGTTCACATATGAACTTCAAATTTCTTGGGAGTTAATTCTTAAGTGAGACCTTGAAAAACATTAAGGTCGCTTGAAAATCAACAAAAACTAAAAACACACAACATTACTTCATGAACAAAAGTAATATCATATTGCGTCTCACTTTTGAGACTATGATGGGTTAATTTTGTTTTAATGTTCTTGTTTAATTACACCAATCTCCCTTTTATACATATTAGGGACAGGTTCAAGTACCTTAGATAACAAGGATGTATGCTTTTGCCTTTGTTATCACTCGGTTTTAGGATAATATCACTGTTGGTAAAATTGAAATCAGATAAATTTAACATGGACTTTTATTATTTACTGAATTATTGGTTCACGTTCCATCGAACACAATGCATTACCTTGTTCTAGGAAACACGTTGCTCTATGGAAAGATACGTATTTAAAACAATTTATGATATGGTAGAAGTTCAATAACTGGTGTTCCTTTAAATAAACCCTGCTGTTATGTCATTGCATACTTAGGTATACGCATAATAATATCAAAATACATACATAAAAAAGGTTATTGAAGCAGCTCAACAATTGAGTTTTCTGTAACAATAATTGTTTATATGTAAAACAAAATATGAAATTATTTTAGGATGAATGGTTACATTGTTAAGGTCACTGTTGCTTAAACTAATAATATGATTTCTGCTAAATAACGTGACTTTTTACTAAAATAATATGATGAAAATTCTAATGTCAATAAATAACCTGGGTATGAAAGCTTAAATTGAGGTTAGCCTATATTCAGAAACAAGCGTTATTTAGTGAATAGTATTTACAGCAAGCACTCACCTTTTGCTTCTTCAATTCGTTTATTTGTTCACAATACAGATGTTTGCATACATATATAAAATAGAAATAAATACATACAAATACAAATAAGATAAAAAAATCTAGTCATACAGTGTCGAGTATTTATTTATGTATCACAGAAGATAGAATTGCACAGAGACCAAATGGAGTTTATGTGTTTGCGCCAAATTCAGTGAAATTATTTCATGAAACTTCCCTCATGCACAAACCACTCAATTGAGTATCTGTACTATCTTGATGTCTAAATTCAAATTTAGTTGTTGAGTTAAAACGTTTTTTTTAAATATGTTATGAAGACATATGTCCCTGTTGTTGAATGCCTTCTGTCAAATCATTTGAATTATTTATTTTGATATGATATATTAATTATATCGATATAATCCTGGTCATTGGCATTTTTATATTCATCGTATTGTAATATTACACATGTATTTACTAGATGCATATATACCCATACCTACTCTAAAACTTCTATTTGTCGTTATTTTGTTCATAGTTGAACTACAAGATTTCTGCTAATGAAAACAAATTTAATCGCAAAAAAGTCATATCACTTCATTGGTACTTTTTTTATTTCATTTCTTTGATTTTGAAACATAAAAAGATGACAATGTTTATTATAATAAGGCAACCATGACCATGACGTGTAACAGTTTAATTTTACCATGCTATTTATAATTATAGATTGGTGACCACATCATCTACTTTCATACCTTCTCATACAAACAACCAGGATACGCAAATAATAAATATTTAGAAAAAGTAGGGACGGCTGAACTTGAATCTCAGACAAAAACTGGAGGTAAAGAAAAGATTGGTATCGAATGTAAGTTTTAAAAGGAAATATATCAATATTTAACTGGGAATAGGTTGAATAATGGGTTGAATCACTAGAAGAGTAACTAGACTATGGTAAGCCAAGATACACCTATACACTAAGTATCATGAAGTTGATTGTTCGAGCTTTCTATCATTAAGCTTAATAATAACACATTTTATAATGTTTTCATTATATCAAATATACGAGCAAAACCTGTCTTAAGCAGACAATCAAGGCAATCACCAAGACTGGCTCTTAAAGACAGGTTGTTCCTTAATACAGTTTAACTTGCTTCGATAGCATAGAAATGAGAACGGCTTGTGAATAAAATGTATTGGCTTTTTATCATTTAATTTTTCGACTTGCTAAAATGGTTCACATGCAATACAATTTGAGGTAAAAGGTGTTTTAATACATTTGTCTGTATTTAGTCTACAAGACAACCTAATTTAAAAGCTTATTTAAACACTAAATGCTCAATTTCGTTTTAAAGGAATATTTGCGAATAAATAGAAATAATGTTTAGCCAGAATAACACAAACGACTGTAAGCTCAGACATTGCTTCTCGAAATAGTTTTATAAGCATAATACATTTATGGTTAAAAGCATTTCTGCAGTACATTATTAGATGGAATAATGTTGTCTTTTTCGTCTCTAATGATTTACATGCTAAGATTTAGTACAATCAGAACGTGTGTCACTTACCAACAGATAATATCGAAGTAGCAGCAATAAAGTATGTTGATAAGTAAGTTTGCAGTAGTTTAAAGCTTCGTTAACAAATAATACAATAAAACAAATTTAGTTGACAAACAAATGTTTTTAAAGGGAATATTCTTAGGTATCTCGTTTAACAGTTTTGCTTTTAGTACTATGCATTACTTCAAGATTCATTTTGAAGAGAAGATTGTTCATTATATTGATTTCAAAATAATCATTAAAACATAATAATACCAATCGATTGTTTTCAAACATGAATTTAAAATAAAAACTCTATCAACACACAACCAGACATTCACAATAAGCATGTACTGTATAGGAGGCATATTAGGATAAGACGCTATTTATGTCTTATATAACAACAAAAATGCATGTATTATAGAAAAGACTTATCAAGTATAATGCTTCGCCATATAACTACCTTATATAAGGGCGGTATTTTGACATGAAAAAGCTTTCAGCTCTTCATTGTTTCATCGTTTCATTTGAAACGTGTAGGAGGAGCAAAGAGCGGAAATATAGAATAATGCAATATTGACTAAAGCTTCGTCCGAAACAACAGCGTATAAATTAACCAGTCCATGCAAAATAGCATGCATATTTGTAGTAAAGCTTGCTGGAAAATTATTTCTAAGGAGAAATTTCAATCGTAAGGTTTTACAAACTCGAGTCTCATTTTTAAATTTAAGAAAAACAATTCACATTTATGAGTTGTATCCGACGTCAACTTGTTAAGCATCAACATGGAGAAAAATGTTTAAAGAATTGAAACATACTTTGTTGCCCGACGGTAGATGATTACATAGAATTACAGTTGTAAATGTAATTCAGCTTTCCTAAACACATAATTAAGAATATTGCTTTTAAATATTGTGCAATATCGAAGACGATATTTTTAAACAAAAGCAACACATTATGATATTTACTTTACAATTTTAAAATAAATGTAAAACATATAAGTACTTGGAACAAGAAAATCAACCAGACTTTAACAAAACGGCACATGAACATATGTTGCATACATTTTGGAACAAAATGCATTATTCATAACCACTGCAAATTACAACCGGTCAGAGTGTGATGCATTACGATGCTTGAATTAATGCCTGCAACTTAAACACATTACTCAAAATGCAAACGGAGGTTAATGTGGTTTATGTTGTTTAATTCAAACTATTTCATTTTTAATTTACAATATGTGAATTTGTATATAATCTTAACAGAAGGTGGTATATAAGTTGTTGTCTCAAATTCCGACACATGCCGTTGAAAGGACAAATGTTTAATACGCTGTATGGACGGCCATGTCTCTACGGATATAAACTTTCTAAGTTTTTTTTTTATTTTCTGCTTTAAAGTATCTGTTAGACATACGTCTATATGTGATATGCACATGCGTTCTATTAAATATCAAGCAAAGTAATAAATAGATAAACAGCCAATAAATTGTCTGACTATCAGACAGTGGCAACATGGCTGGGACATATCATATATAACTATAAGATTGTTGGTTGATTGAAGGACAAAAGATAAAAAATAAATATATTTATGTTATTATTGATATATATAGCTCCACGCTGTCTGTTGTCTTATTATTAGCAAATAAAATAACAAATGACATTTGATTGGATACAATGACCATATAACGAGATGACAATACATGCTTTATATGTAATACGTACTGATGTACGCATTAACATGTTTGTCCAACTCAGTTGAGATGTTTAGGAGGAGAAATGCCGGAAAAATTTACTTAAAGAGCCCAAACTTTGCTAGTATGTACTAGTATGACTAGTTACTAGTATGATAATAATTGTTTTGGAAGGCCTAAACAGAAAATATTTGCAACTAAAATTACCAAAGAGCAATAATTCTAATAAAATTGATTAACTTGACAGGGACGACCTGTATTGGAATATCAATTCAAGGCAAACACATCAACATGGTATAACATCATTAAAAGTTTATATAAAATCTATTCATTAATTGTTCCGTAAAACATCAATCCGAAACTAATGTTGTACTCACTTTTATTCTATTCTGTATACATGTCAGATTTAACTCAAACGGATCCAAACCAAGTTTGTGTAGTATGAACACATATCTGGTTATATATGGCATATCCACTTTGATTGGTGGAGGAAGAAGGAATCTACTAGTAAGTAAAACCACCGTTCCTTCACAAGTACCACGCAAACTTTCTCACATAACGTTTTTGGAGCGAGTGGGACTCAAACCTACAACCTTAGTGGTAAGTGTTCATTAACTGACAATGTTAAAGATCACTCGACCACTCAGGACCCCTTGTACTATGAATGTTATTAATTTGATTGATATTTGTTGATTGAATATAAGTCTCATTTTATGCCATTGAGGGTTAACAGACGATCAGTCAACATGACTATTCTTTATTTGGATCCCGAAATATTTTGCAGTACTCTTTGTATCAGTGCACCATCTTCGATCAAGTAATTAATTACTTTTCCATTTGAATCAGATATCAAAAACGGATGATAATCAAACCTAATTCTAGTTGAAGATGCTTTTACAAAATCACACGATTACTTGTATAAATTCAGTTACGATGCAAAGACAATTAAATACGTCACTCCTGAGCAAAGCAAATAACTTTGCAAATTTGACGACACTTATACGTTATGTTTGACTCAGTAAATAAAATTAAAACTTTATGCCTAACAGAAGAAATAGAATATAAACGATCCAGCCACAATCATTATTAACTGCAGAAAAAACATTTCATGAAAATTATTAGTGTAATTGCCTATGGAATGATAATCATTTCAATTCAAATCAAAGGTATTTGTAGTAGTGAAAATCAGTTATAACAGACTAAGTATATAAAATGCAAATTAATATAATTATCTTTGGTCCTGATAATGCGAAAATTCAAAGAACATGACAATCGGGGGAAAAAACTAAAAAATAAATATCTACATGGATATACTAGAAATTTTTTCATGCAAGATATGTTTACATGTAACGGTTGTCCTACAAGTAGGATTGTATATGATTCGTAGCAATATGCACACATGAAAAGACATAAAAGTATGTTTTAACTTGAATTGTAATCATCATTGTTAATGTTGTATCAAACGTAGCGTTACGATAATAATTGTATTACCTAGTTCACATGATATGTATCAGTGGCAAGTAGTAGGGTATGGCATTTTGTACATGTTAAGCAACAAATTGACTATATGTTATGGAGTTTCTTTAGATCATTTTGACAACAAGATTCCTGATGAAGGTCATATAAACCACTAAAATATCAATAGCTGTCCACTCTTTATGGCACTATTAACGAAAATGAAATGTGTGTAACAATGTAAGCTAATTCTTATGACGACAATGCTAACGATAACATTTTGAAATTACACATACCTAAAACATGCTTAATATGTTAATGTTGGTGGTTAATAGCCAGGCAGAAAATAAATCAGTTATCAACAGAATGTTTTTTTTTCTCTAAAAAAATTGTCGCTAAACAGATGATTTACTAATAAATCTCGGGAGTTATTATTGTTTCATGACTTTTACACTTGATGTACAAGTCTTAACAGAACTTGAATTAATCTCATTGAAACGGCAGACAAAACCACATAATGAAATTTTGTGTAGATAGCTATTATATATTCTAATTTCGCACTTAAAATAAATAAAACCATATTGGATGGCGACGAAATATGGTACACAGATTGAGTCTATGATATGGCACTTACCATTAATCAGGATTTTGAATGAAAAAGAACTCCCGTGTTTTACCTATAGTCTAGTGTTACTCGTATTATCATATGATACATACATACAACATTGGTCACGCCCCGAGTTGATTTGTTTGGTATTTTGTTTATGAACAAAACTGAACAATGTTCATGATGCAGTTGGATAAGAAATGATAACTACACTGGAATAAAACACTTTAGACAATTGAAATACGATAAATTAGGTATAATATAACTTCCTTGGTTGTCTACTACAGTCACGTGTTTGTAAACTGAAAACAAATAAACTTGATTAATGAGTTAACAAGTATTCATCATGAATTAACCCACGCAGATAAAGAAAATTCATTCTGAGGTTCGGATTCCATGCAGGGACGAGGTTCTCTCTGTAACACAGTAATGGTCATCATCACAAACATGTCGTACCTTTTATTGCGTGTTCAACACCTAAACGTCAAATGTAGACATCGGCACTTTACAGTTCATACCAAGATATGGTTTCAGAAATTCCAGTTGTTAATTCTCGCACATTGATTGATTGAATAATACAATTCAAATGTAATGTTTAACCTGACTCAATTCACAAGTGTAAGCAAGTTGCCTTTAACGTATACATAAAAGTCATTAAATTTATTTTATGATTTCCTACACATTATTGACATATACTTTTTTAATAAGTTCTCTTTATAACTCAATGTGTACATTCTGTCTCTATAGCTTTTATTTCGAATATTCAAAAAAAGACAACACTTTTATTAGACATATTACCGATGAAAAACATTCACAATAAATTACCAAGGGTTATTAAAATATTTTTTTATAAAAATCATTTCTATCAAAAGTTAGAAAGTGGTGTTGGCTGTAAAGTCCTTTTCCATCATCTTTTTGTCAAAATCGAAGACACTATAAAAGTATTGTTATTGTTCATATGAGCTGAAACACAGATCATTAACGAAACTTGCTTTATATATAAACTTTTCTCTCTAAATATACAACTAAGTTACAAGCTTGCAATAAACAGGACATCTAATCTAGATGTATGCCGTTGATATGACCACTGGGTTACCAGTCACCTCATTAGTAACCAAAGCTAGCGGTACAGATACGCATTACCCCATACCAATTTGGCATTAACTATGCCATTGGGGTTTTGAGAAACGGATCGACCTCTCCCCTATAGGGACCGTCACATGGTATAGGGATACATGCAACAGCATACTAATTTGTCAGTCGTTTCATTCGAAGTTGAATGACGTCAATCTGCGCATTAAAGTGCTATATCTTGTAGAGTAGTTATGCAAGACCATGTTTTATAACATATTGGTATAACAGACCTGAATCAGTAGATATGAGTTACTGGGATATACTTTTACATAGATGTATTCTTATGATCCAGTATCAATACCCGGTTTTGTAAGTACAGGCTATTGGTTTGGCAGATATATTATTGAAACCAACATTTGACTTCCGACGTATTGGTGTAAAGATACAACATACGCATTCTTCATATATGGCTACGTATATATATATATATCTCTCAATATTTATTACACATATATTTATATCCATTCATTCAACTATCAATTTAAAACAATTGGGTAATGTATGTCTTTACAGTTTAAAAGAAAACAGTATGCTGTTCATGTATATACCTGTAAGCCATAAAGGAATTAGTTTTCAGTTAAAAGAGTATATTTGGTTTCAAGTTTTGTTGTAAATAGTATGTTTGGATCCGGTGTTTGATCAATTAAAACCATATCATCATCAACACCAAGCATTACGTTATGTCGTAGATATTTAGTCCCAACATTTTGTAACTCAGTCGAAAAAACAGCGCCAAGCCACCAATAAATAGAGAAACTATAATTGGTAAGATTACATTCCCTTAGTAGTAATTGTTGAGCTAAAATAGGTGGAAAATATGGACACATTTTTTGGGGCAAATATCACATTTTGTGGGCAAACTGAATACGAAGAAAAACAATAATCGCCGAAGGCGACCGAATGCGGTATATTAGATCTGAATGCATAGATATAGAACAGCCGGGAAATAGCAAATGTGGCTGCTTGAGTCAAATGGCCGTACAATAAAGGTGACCGCCTATACAAGTAATTATATTATTATTAACCGATTAAATGGAAATATAGCAAATGGCTATACCTACTACTACATTATAATTGAAATACATGTATATAACACCTCCACACAAATAATACAATAATAGTGAAATATTGTTCCCATTGCATGAAACTGAAAAGACGAAAATAGTATGATAATAGCATGTGCACATGTGTGCGTACAAGTTTGTATATATGTATGTGCGTTGTATTTATTTGTACACATTTTACATGTTATAACTGTACCATCTGTTGCATCATTTGTAACTATTTTCATGCGCATCATTGTGTATCCTTACATATATTACGACCTATTGGAATTTCTGAATTATATATAAATGGCGTGTTTGTTTAATATAAGTGAAATGTTGGGACTTTCTTTTCCTTTCAATTGATTCCGAACGGCCCTGTAAACCGCACAGTCACGGCAAATTCCAAATCAAGCCACCCAAGAGTGCTTTTAATTTCATTTTAATACTGGAGAGATTTTGATATCGCATTACGTTACGGATTAATATTCCTGTTTTCACTTAATTAAGCACTACTTTACATATAGTCTACACTTTTTTGTTTAACATTCTTTTGTTGTATGATGCTTTTTACTGTTTAATAGCAGAATGGGACAGGGGGTCGGGGAATATATGATAGAATATGCCAAATTTATGGAATAACCCTTGCATTATGTAAACATAAGTCTGAACAAACAATATACTGCTATGTTATGATCAAAGCATGCATACAGAACTTGAAAATTTACTATGAGCAATTGTGACACTTATTGCCAGGCACACATTAATCTTCGCAATTTTGATATGTTCGAGTATCTAAACGTCTTCGTCATGCAGCTATTCAATGACGTTTAAATTCGCATTGGTATCGGTATAACTTTTTACGTTTGAACACCAAAATATTATTTACGGGCATACACGGAATTATTCATGAGCGAAAGATAAATCCTAACTTGCAATATGTAGATATTTGCTGGGGAAAACATGCAACAGCAAACCGAAATATGTACACATACCTTATGAAATCACACAAATATATACGTATGTGTTTAATCGCTAAGTTCAATGATCCATTTATATAATACTCACGTGCTATTAAATATCTCCAAATAGTAATGATATCAATAAACGTACAGCCGATATACTGACATGTGTACCTTAACATTAAACCTAGAGCCCACAATCCACAATCCGGTGATTGTCTGTGTCAGCCAGAGTACAGTCGTGCTGCAGTGACGATCTGGTGTAATCCATTTTTTTCTCAAGAAGGGTCTATTGTTTGTTGTTAAACTGTTTATTGGAGATTACAAATAGGTAACAGCACAGCATAAGAATTAATAAGAAAGATTAACTATAATGACGTGTCTCAGAGATCAGCCTATAGAGTTAAGAGAGCGTAGTTCTGAAAAATATCATTGGAGGGTCGTGGGTTCGATTCTCCGCCACGGCTGTGTATGATGTCCTTGAGCAAGATATTTCTACGCATGCGATTAGTACTGGTACTACCCAGGACGACTTCGAGTGTGATTTGTCTAAGTTCTAGGAACTTGTTACACAATCGAAGTAAAATAAGTAAGTTTAAACAAATAAAGTAAGGTAACTGTTCATTTCTTGTTAGGTACACTCTACATACGAAACAAGCCAGTACAAAACATTATAGCATGGGAAACCAAAAGAATGGTATACACTATGTTTGTATTGTTGTTGTTACGAACGGACGGTACTTTTGTTATTATTGATTAACTCGGGGAAATAACTTTCTTTTCTTTTCAATTTTAACTTTTATAGCTGTTTTCCCGCTAACTGCCTATTTTTATCCGGTAAATATAAACGAGAGGCCAATTTATTACAGAGGTTGGAAATGTGTGTTTTTATTTATTTTGCAGCCTTCTTCATTTTTCCAACAAACGATAATCTTGCGTTTTCTTCCACTAAACTGGATATGCTATTATACCTGAAATGTGTTTAAATGGCGCAGAATCCCATTCAAAAGGACTAATTCTCGCAAAACTTTGTCATAGGTGTAAAATGTTGTTTCACATTCGAATTAAACTGCATATATATGCTTAATCTAATAGTACCTGCTTCAGTTATGTTTAAGTTAATTTTAACATCCCTCCTCTATCTGCTTATCTTCGCGATATTATCTAGCTAATAGTCACGTGTCCATGTTCATTGATACAGTCAGTCGTGTAACAAATACTGACAGGTCACATCCTGTCGGCAAGCCAAGAAACGGCAGACCAAAGGCCAGCATTGTAAAGTTTTCTACTCACCGAGCTCGTGACAATTTTTTCCGTGGTAGATACAAACTCAAGGACAAGCGATTTCATCCTTTTTTTATTTATGAGGATCTGACTCATCACCGAAACCAACTTTTTCACAAAGTAAGGCAGCTTGTGAGAGACAAGTTTATCTTGCAGGTATGGACAACAGATGTAAGAATCTGCATTAAGGATAATAACGGGACTCGCTCCATACTAACAAAATCTTCGGACGTTTTTTCCCTAAATGCCACGCTTTATTTGCTGGCTAGTATAGTTTCAGTTAGTTAACCGTGCACGTTTTTCATTTATAATCTTAACAAACAGACATAACACATTCATATACATGTTGAACTATTGTAGTGACAGTGATGTTGCCATAACATGTACTTTACACAATAGGTAGACCCATATTGAAATGCTATAACCATGTGGTGTGCTTAGCTGTTGACAAAACAGAATAGACGACAAATAAACATTAATATCAAATAATTTTCTGTATAAAGTTGAAAATTGATTTTTAGCTCGTCTTTTTGGAAAAAAACGAAGAGCTATTGTCATGACCATAGCGTCGTCGTCGGTGTCGTCGTCGTTGTCGTTGTCGTCGTCGTTGTCCGCTGGTTAAAGTTTTATGTTGAGCTCAGCTTTTTCTCTGTTTCTGAACAAATAACTCATGTTACGGTGACTAAACTTCATAAACACATTCATGTCATGTCATACAAACCATGTAACTTCCTAAATGTCCATACTTTGGGCTCTAAAACCTTAGGTTAAAGTTTTTTGTATATCTCACTAAAACTGATTCAGTTATTTGCATTGCTTTCTCTGTGCTTTCAAATAATCTGATTATCGTACATTATTGAACAAGTTTTTAACAAAATGTCATATGAATGTCAAAACTACTTGTTCGCATGTGTATCCCTTCCATCTCACATGTCTGTATCTTTTGTGTGTTTAACGATCTAAGGGCGATATATATATATATATATATATATATATATATTACAATAAAAACAAACCATATTACAAACAAAACATACTTAAGTTGTTTTATGACACAGCAAGACGTGTCTATTTCAGGCCATCAACTAGTATCTACGTCTAGCATATTCGGGACTGACATATTTATGTTTTAATACAGTTTTAAAAAACACCAACACGTAAAAACCGTTAGTTAAAATTTAATACCGACGTTTCGGCATATCGCCTTAATCATGGTATAATAAATATATAAACACAGAAAGTAACGTCCTATGTTCATTACTTCATAAAAAATATTAATATTGTGTCGAATGCAGTGTTTTTCTCTTAGAAGACGTTTTCTACCAAAGCGAAAGTTTTGACATTCATATAAATAATCAACAATCACTAGAATCGCACAATGGACATTTACGCATATGTAGTTCGAGACCGTTCCAACAGCCAGTTTCAACAGGCAATCTGTGATAACGTGTTCTAACTGTATAACATGTTTTAACATTTTTTGTGGGTTTTGTAATCAAATATATCTAAAATTCGAATTTATGTTAAAATAGTCAATAGATTTTACATTTGCTTGAATTTTGTACATCTGAATACCAGTCATTCAAATATAGATCTGTCAGCTTTTGTTTTATTGTAGCATTAAGCTACTTATGGTTAGGAAAATCCTGATATTCACAAACATTTTTCAGATAGCATTTAATAAGTATATCTTTCACATTTTTATCCACATATAACGGATGCTAGGAATGTGATTGGTAAAGTTAAAATGGCTAGGATATATACCATATAACATACATTGTACTTGTAAGTTTTTGCTGCTGTGGGATAACTAGTTTAGACCATCAACTAGTATCTACTTCTAGCGTATACGCATGATTTGCTCTAGTTTAAAAAATACATGTTTTATTCAAAAACACTATGGCGACTTGTTACCGTGAAAGATAAAAGCTAACCATTGACATTCTTGGTTTACCTGATAAACATCCAGCAATGTTTTTTTTGTTTTTTTTTATATTTATGTTTTAAAACTTTTTTTAATTGTGAAAGCATGCATGCGACACCTCAACATTACCAGTGGTGACTCATTTCAACATAGAAAAACATGTGTTCAATTTTCAATGTGTCGCATAAATGACTTTCATATTAAACTATTAAATTTATTTTCTCAGATATGATTAAAAATGCAACATTCACTTGATCATACCCTCTATAGAGATGCTTTTTCATAGAACGACGATTATTTAGATTTTTGAAAAAGCAGGGCCATTTTTGGCCATTCGTGAACCTAGTCCTTTAAACGCAAAACCGCTTCCTTACTTACAAATTAGTACTGCCTTTCCTAATCGTTTATATTCGCACGATGGGATGATATATACTTTACTGGTACATTAAATACGTTTTATCTATTCACCTTCATACCTGTTCGATTGTTATATGCTGTGGAGGATCTAGAACTTTATGAGAGAAGTGATGGTTTCTGAATGTCATTACAGTTATTTTTTTATAATGTATGCATTAGTCTATATGTTTATTAAGAGAATATTTAACAAAATATAAGCACAATAACGTTGCGATCATATGTGTCCGACATAATCTTTATTAACTTTATCATCGTTAGTGATTTATACGAATCACTATAATTGACTCGACGCCTGTTTTATAGTCATTCAATAATGATTGAGTTTAGTTTAATAATAAAGGAATATTTAAACTCAATATATAATACTTATGTGGGATATTTACTAGTTAAGGAAAGACAATAAGTAGTCAATAGTATAGTGTAGGCAAGAACCTGGCTAATCATGGGAGCTTAGAGGTCAAACTTCTGATGAGTGAATGGCTGTCAAGAGGGTAACGTGTATCCAGTTTTCGATACCGAATATCTGTCCATGCCCATGATAAACGTGACTTGTATATGAATTAGCTGTTACTCTTATGACAATTTAGAGTACAGGATACAAGCTGATAGTTTGGAGAGAATGGTGGGGTCATTCTAACAACCTTTAGGTCTTAGTTTCAGGTTTTGGATTCGAGAGGTAAAGAATAAGTCAGTTTCATAGTTGTGTTTGGTAGGCAGAAATATTCGGAAAAAGGCTCTGAGATGGAAGGCTTGTTTGAACTATGTTTTGAAGCGTACATTTATGTTAATATAATTCATTAATGTTTAAACGAAAAACGTTATAATAATTTAGAAATAAATCTGTATAGAAACTCACTGCATATTCTGTGTTAGTTCTGTGACGATGTTAGATCTCGCCTTATTTCATTTTATAAATAAATTTGTTTTCGTTTTATATTCTGAAAATGTATTTCATGCAATACATACACACTAAAGTGAGTAACAACAAACTTGTAGAGTATACCTGCTAAATTGGCATGTTACGAAATGAAGATTGTTGTGTTACAAAAACTCTGACCTGAACAATATAATGTTAAATCTCAATCAGTGACCTCAATGTGATTTCGAGCCCTTTCCTCCTGAAAAATTAATGTTCTACTGATATCGGCACAAAAGTTCAATTTCCAAGTTATTTAGCATCTTGAAACATCGGTTTCATACACACATCAACATAAAATGTTCTAGACATAACCTCATGCATGTACAATGCTACCCAGAACACTCGGTAATCGGACCGGGAACGTCAAAGGAGACTGTAGTGACCTTAATTGGAATTTGAATCTTCAAATGTGCTAAGCAAAAGCTTTGCCACAAACTCTGGTGGTGTGATAATATTAACGAACGCATGATATAAATGTGTCCCAATTTACGGACTACTACGACACGTTTAGTCAAATAACAATTTCATCAATTAAACGATATTCAGTTTAAAACAGTGCACTGGTGTGGGTGATGTTATCAAGGAGCACTGTTGTCAGTTCCTCAGACATAATATTGACCAAGATGTCGAATTTGGTTGCAGGGAATTACAATATACACGAATTGACATATCATGCCAACCACGATTTGGTAATAGAACTTTCTGATTTTGATGGAGCAACTAAATATGCCGAATAAACAATGTTCTCAGTTGGAGACGAGGAAAATAAGTACTGCCTAATAGTGTACAACTGTTCTGGAAATGCCGGTTATCACATTGTATAGCGATGCAATTGAGTTCCAATTTCCTTAACATATTAATGCATTACAAATATGTTTATTTGTGATGGAATGGGAGGTTATTTCAAATATATTCTCTCTTTTTAGAAAGTTGTTCAACATTGTGAGCATGTTTGATAATGTAGCTGTCGTATTTATCTTGATGAGCTACACGTAATACCTGAAATTATCAGTGTTATTTGGACGCAAAAAGAAGAAAATGTTTGATAAAAAAATATTTAAACAAAAAAAACAAATAGATTCCATCACGCATATACGCATGATTTGCTCTAGTTTACAAAATACATGCTTTTATTTAAAAACACTATGGCGACTTGTTACCGTGAAAGATAAAAACTAACCATTGACATTCTTAGTTTACCTGATAAACGTCCAGCAATGGGTGCGAAAATTTCGAATAACTTAAATATGGCGACCCTGCTTATAGTCAAAACACCTGTTCGCCAGCAAAAGAACATGCAATGGTGTAATACTAGCGCCAGCACATCATGAATCAATAGCTACAACATCATTTCACCCACATTTAGCAGCTTCCAATACGCATGCGTGTTAATCAATCAACGATACTGAACTTATATTAAATATGGATTGATGCGTTTTAAATAATCAATGTAAATTAATTTCACATACACAAACATCCATATCTAATAACCAGACATAAAATGAGAAATATCTGTTTTCATATACACAAACATCCATATCCAATTACAGAAACCAATGGACCGAGTACCTTTATCACAGAACTCCTATATATATGAATTTGTTTTAGTTCATTAGCTTTTTCTGAAAATTTCTTAATTGAATCCCTTTTGTGTGTGCTCCTGGTCCTTTTAGTACACAAAGACACGTTGAAGAACCCAGTGTCGACGTATTTGATGACACAATACTCCAGATGGCACGATGATTAATACAAATCGGAAATAGTGTAAAAGAGCATCGAAGGTTTTCCCATTGCATGCATTATGTAAGAATGAGTTTGTCCTTACTGGGCCCACATAAACCCTAGCTCAGTTATTTGAACATTTTTTAAACCATTATTTACACGGACCATTTGTACAGAATATAAACCAATTTGGCTGATAGGTAATCGATAAGAAGATTGCTTAAACATTTATAATTGTATCCCTTTTGGGTCAATATTGACTCCTTCGGATACAAATACTGAATCCTATTTAAAGAAAACTATAAAATTGATTGTTTATTAGTACTCCAGATTTCAAGCTTATTAAATAATAACTATAGGTGTTTTTTCAGTGTACATATAGTATTCCTATATAAACACGTTTTCTTCATAGGCTCGAATTTAATTTTTTATAGGGGTTGTCTAATTAGGACATTAATAAATATATTGCGCCAGCTCTTAAGAAGAACAGATTATGAAGAAAAGTGTGCAGTGGTATCCATTGTATAGTTACATCCCATGAATATTAAATCCCTTTAAAAAGATCAGTCTCAATTTTTATAAATAAACACTGCTCACGAATTCTACATGAATACCTAGTACAAATATGTGAAAAAGTTAATTTCCTGTTCTCATAACATTCAGATGTAACAATCTATGTATACTTACAGGTCGGATTTTGATTCATTAGAATATTTAAGATCCTGCTAGCCCCTTATAAATAAAGATTATGACATATATATACTCAAGAAATCAATTTATTTATTAACTTATTTTAATTTGGTTTAACGCCATTTTTAACACATTTTAGGTTATGTATGGCATATCCAGTTTTACTAGAGGAGGAAGACTTACGACTGAGTCAGACTGAGTAGAACCACCGTCATTTCGCAAGTAACAGGAATCTTTCTCACATAAAGTTTTTGGAGCTAGCGGGACTCGAACATTCAACCTTAGCGATGAGAGGTAAGTGATCTTGAGACGGCGCCTTAGACCACTCGGCCACGGAGGACCTAAAACTATACTAAACAGTATTCCAGATATCTAGCCAATTCCTAAACTAGATGCAGATAATGATGCGTCCGTGTTTTCACGTGGCAATCTTATGTAAAGATATATGTCCCCTTAATGGCCCCATATATTCTAGCCTATTCATTTCAGCTTGTGTGCACTTGTCCATATTCAGTATTAAAAGAAACATGAAAAAGATCATTTAAAAAAAGTAGTAATGACACCAACTATCAAATTATCTTACTAATATTATATACGACATTTTAATTACTACAAGAATTAAGTTATTCAATGTACAGGGACATAAAAATTGTATACTAGTATCTAGTTTTAGCCGGTCATTTCAGTCTTTTGTTTGTGAACGTGATGTAGCGCGTTTGACTTTCAAAACAGGAGATGATTGATATCCGATATTTGAGTCGCATTGGCATTTGTCTCTCACCACTGATACAAATGAAAATTATATAACTTACTTGTGGAGATGAGCGTGCTATAAATATTAAAATGAAAAAAATATATACGGAGAAAAATTGTACAATAACAAAACCAATCTTTTTTTTCTTGAAATATTTTATTTCTCATTATACACATACATATATGTACATAGCAACACATCTTTCATAACATAATAGAAGAAGATTATTGTGAATGATATATATGGCAAGCTAAGATTTTATACTAATAAGTGTATTCAGATTATTTTTATATAGTCTAATAATAAGTATTAAAAACAGTTCACAATAATGAAATTCACAACAATGAAATTTCTTTATTTATAATTTTTAAATATATAAAAAAAAATATTTGTTTGTTTTGCATTCTTCTAAAATATTTACGTTCTTTTAATAAAGCAATGTCACTATGTGTTATATAAATAAAAGTTTTATGTATAAAATGGAAAATAAGTTTCGAATGTAAAAAAGAGGAAGTAGATAAGAGAAGGGAGTTAGGATAAAGAGAAAAGAAACTTAACACTCTTAAGTCTGCAATCGGTAAGTTGACGTCATTAATTTAGTTGTAATTTGTCCCATTTTACGTTATGTTTTTTCTTTTGACATTGCAATTATTCGCTTTATAACTCTATATTTTCTATGTGTTTTAAATATTTTATAAAATCAATTAACATGAAAATTATTTTTGCATACTTGTTTTTGTAAATGAAATATTTAGCATAAATCAATATAGTATTTAACAAATTTGAATTACTGCCCCATTTAATACGTCCAAGAGATATTAACATATAATTCAACTTTATTGTTAACTGGTTTTTGTTAAGCTATACTTCAAGATGTGTCTAGAAAGCTCTAGAAAAATTGACATTCCCAAAATAGTTGTATGTTTGTTTCAACATTTACAGCACAGAAATCACATAAACTTGTATTACATATGTTGCATTTATACAGGAATTTGTTGTTAGTTATAATTCGCATTATATATTTGTATTGAAAAGCGCGTTATTTTGTATGATTAGACAGTGCACATATTCATACTTTGAGTTTTAAATTGGAGTCACATGCTTAAGGTCAATGCATAATTAAACGATTTTGAAATAGAACTATAGTATAAACAGCTACTTTTCTTTGTAATATAGAACATATAAATGTATTGTTTAATTTATTTACGCCTTTGAATGGTCTAGATCTAGCACTTTGTTCCAAGTTATAATTAATTAAATAGATTGTGTTGTATTACGAATACAACTTTCCTGTTTATTTAATAAAGGCGACATTCTTGGAGGTCACAATGGAATAAGCTTTTCGAGGTATGATATGGATAATGATATCTCTCCGAAAAATTGTGCAGTATTTTACAAAGGCGCTTGGTGGTATAACAACTGTCACGCTTCAAATCTAAATAGTCAATACCTCGCTGGACATCATACTTGTCCTGCCGATGGGATCAATTGGTACACGTTTCGAGGATTTTATTATTTTCTTAAATCTGACAGAATGTTGAATAGAAAATATTGAATATAAAAACACATTTTATAAACAACAGTATTTATGTATTTAACATTATAAAATGAAAGGCAACGGCTTTAATTGCAAATAAAGTTTTCAGTCAATTATAATGAATTCAGTACATGTACAAACTTAGAGTGTATAATATACATTTTTTTTTCTGCAGAATATTATACAAAAGCCATGGATTAAAAATTTAATATATGTATTGATCGTTATAAAAAAAAACTTAGAACTGTTGTTCCAGATATGACTTTGATTACAGACACAGTTTTATGATTGGGAACATAATTAAATTAACGTTAACGTTGCTGAAGAATAAAAAGTAGTTTTCTGTATGGAAAGTGCCACATATTGGTCAATGTTGTAGTAAAAGGTATGAGTTGTTTTAGGAATTCTTGTTCTATGGATCTGCATCAGTGGAATAAGAAATAAAAAGATAGAGCAAAGCCCATTCGTATGCTATACATGTAGATCCACCACTGGGGTGTGCCTTCTAACTTGATGAAAAGTGTAGGTGTCGGCCAGGGCATATATTGTTAGTAAGCTAGTATCCCGTTACGTGGAAACCTCGAACTAAAGAAATAATCACCACTCACACATGTAAATATGTCACGTTGTTGTCATAAAAAAATATTACAATATGCACTATTACATTTTGTAGTTTGGTTTATTAAGGAGACTGTGTGGAACATAAAACTTCTAAAACACTTTTTTTCAAACTTTGGTTCACCAATTTCAGGAGCAGAAGCGATAAAAATGAAATATTTGTTCACAGTTTGGTACATCTTCACTTGAATCTATATTTGCATGTACGTAATACTATATATATACGCATACTGCATCATATAATGGGTCCCATATATCGTTATACTTTATATACTGCCCTATTAATGTGTCAAAAACGATTGTTTAGGTCCAATCCAATATTTTATGTTCAAAATGGTATATTCATTTCACACCCTCTATGCAACATGCATGTCATTCAAGGAGAAATATGTGTGTTAAACATATTCTGTTGCTTTATGATCAGTTTGAGAATCTAGTTCATTTAAAGTGATGTTAGTTGCAAGACTGCTTGAATCTGGCTGTGTGGATGATTCTTGATATTCGCTATGTTCAGTGCCCAGTTGCTGCAGCTCGATATCTGGGAAAGTTAATTATCAATATCAGTAGAATATAGAAAATACAACTATCAAATATAACCATGGAAAAATAACTGAAATCAAATTGTCCTTTAATCATAAATTAAAGCATATTACTTTTTAATTTGATTTGAGAAAGAAATTAGATATAGCATTCCATATATATTCGTATACTGTGTGTATGCTTATGGCATATACTATGTAATTTGCATTCTACTTTCATTCGATCATCCGTATTACTACCTTTTGCAAAACGTTTTGAAGATGTAAATTTAATTGTATCCGTAGTGGGCATGAAGTTTATGTAGCACAGATATCCAATCACAGTTTTGAAAACGGCTGCAGTTTAAAATTTAAACAATAAAATATGACCTATAGCACAAACATACATGTGGTATTGACCGTGGTTGAATATAATAGTTTCATTTGCATCCTTATCAACAGAGATTTTCACAAATGCACAATTAATTTGAAATAGTACATATAGCATAGCGTGTACAATTAGATAATACCGGAAAGACATGTAATTGTTGATGATAATTTCTCCCATGTAGTTATATTCTAATCCACAATGGTTGCCGTTTCATACTAGACACTTTATTGATACTAATTTCTCATGTTGAACAAATGTTCTTTATCCACAATGATTTCCGTAAGCAAAACATTTACCTTGAGGTTCAATGTCACTGGGTTCCACATCATCACAACATAAATCGTTGTTATTGTATGCTGACCCTGAAGGACATTACAGACAAGATATGTGATAATGAAAAACTATATGTCAAATAGTGAGGAAAAATACACAACTTTATTACAGGTAACATCTGATAGAATGAGCTAAAGTATGAAAAGTGTAGACTTGGTTTCATTGAATATGTTCTTAAAGGCTATTAAAGATACATTTCACGCTTCCTATCACCAGTGTAAGCGGTATTCTAATATCGGGGAAGCAGAATTATAACAAAATTTCGTCAAAACACTGGTCGACATTTTATAGCCATCACATATCACTTAAAGATGATTTCGATAGCGTTCCGCTCGCACCAATCCCGCGCGCAATGGGAATCAACTCCGAACCAACTCCGTCTAAAGGGCTGTTAACAATAAATACATGTATTAAAATGTATTCAAATGAATGTTAGGAAGTTTTCAAGTTACCTGTGGTAGGACAGTGGTCTTCCTCGAACAGTATAACTCGATATGCCATATAACCTGAAAAGTATGTTCATTGTTCATTGTTTTTAAACTTCACCTGCTATCTTTTGTTGTTCAACAATTCCGACCGAAGTGTCCATTACACCGTACGTTTCATTTGTTGTAGCCCATACATCTGCAGACGTGTCTTCGTTATCAATACGTCTGACAAGCACATTTCCAACCAAAACGTCTTTTTCGGACTTTCTGTAAATCATGAAATAATGTTTTAGAAATTGTATATAAAACTGTTAAATGAAAATTAATGTCAAAAATTAAACGCTTACGCTTTCAATAATTTTATAAATAGTTGGTTTATGTAAATTTTAATATTAATTACTTTCATTCATTTTTCTTATTACTTATGTTTCGTACATTTGAAATGATAATGCTGTCGTGGATAGAAAGTATTAAATATTCGTAAGAGTCACAGTTATTGTAAGTTTGGAATATGTTTATATACAAAATAGTTTTAGTAAATATATTTACTCTTTATTCCGCCATTTACTCCTTAGAAATAGAAACCCTAAGAACATGATAGCACTAACGAAACAAGCAACACAACTGCCTGTCACCACTGCAGCTATTGATGTGTAGTCAATACCAGGAGACACTGAAATAAATATCCATATATAAAATGGAACAGATTCAGTAATATCTGATCAACATTGAATGCTATAAAATGACAACCATGTTCAAATATGAAATAATAACAACCATGTTTAGTTAATTACAGACTATACGTTGACAGCAATTTTCAATTGTGGAGGCCAATCCAAAGGATTACCGTTTTCTTTGATTAAGTTATACCTCAGAATTGCGGATATTGATCGGCGCAGAACCGCCAGTCTTTCATAAGTAACTGACAAACATTCTCAAATAAAGTATGCTGAACGAGCTTGAGTCAGACCTTGACTTAAGGCAGTCACAGGCAAATGCTTTTATCTCGAGACAACACCTTACCCGACAAGACACAAAGGTCCCTTGTATAATTATTGCATATACAATGGTACAATAACGATATCAAAATATATACTTTTGTTTTACTTTCTATTCTATCATTACATAGTCGTTTTAATAATTTAAGTACACTACCTGTACTACAGAAAGGCCCGACAAAACCATCAGCGCATCCATAAGTGCATATGCCTGTTACTTTTCCGCAGTTACCATTGCCGCCTTCGCAGTTTCCACACGTATGAGTACAGTTGATTCCATACGCACCGTTATCACATTCTGTAATCAATATTATCATGTTTTTTTATCAGGGGTGTCTTAGCACAATGTAGTTTATTATTGTATAAACAAAACTTGTATTATATATGCGGTAGATGTGGTCTTATACCTTAAATATCGTTTGGTATACTTGTAAAATAGCAGACTGTGTTACCTTCATTACACATAGTTGACGACTTAAAACCAGGCAAGCAACCACTGAAGCAGGTTCCGGTTGTTTTGTTGCATGTATCATTGTGGCATCCTCCGCAATGGTAGATACAACCCTCGCCCCATTCATGTTCTTCGCATTCTGAAATTATAAATAGCATGTCAAAAACATAAATTTACTAGTACATTCTCGGCAGTGGTAGATATAACTCTCGCCCCATTCGTGTTCTACGCATTCTCACATTATAAATAGCATGTCAAAAACATGAATATACTAGTACATTGTGCATTCTCCGCAGTTGTAGATACAATTCTCGCCCCATTCATGTTCTTCGCATTCTAAAATTATAAATAAAATGTCAAAAACATGAATTTACTAGTACATTCGCGACAGTGGTAGATACACTTCTCGCCCCATTCATGTTCTTCGCATTCTAAGATTATAAATAACGTTAAAAAAACATGAATATACTAGTACATTGTACATCCTCCGCATTGGTAGATACAACCCTCGCCCATTCATGTTCTTCGTATTCTAAGATTATAAATAACATGTCAAAATTATGAATTTACTAGTACATTGTACATTCTCCGCAATAGTAGATATAACTCTCGCCCAATTCATGTTCTTCGCATTCTAAAATTATAAATAACATGTCAAAAACATGAATTTACTAGTACATTCTCGGCAGTGGTAGATACAACTCTCGCCCCATTCATGTTCTTCGCATTCTAAAATTAAAGATAACATATCAAAAACATGAATTTACTAGTACATTCTCGGCAAGTAGATACAACCCTCCCCCCATTCATGTTCTAAGCATTATAAAATTATAAATAACATGTAAAAAAATGAATATAATAGTACATTGTACATTCTCAGCAGTGGTAGTTACAACTATCGCCCCATTCATGTTCTTCGCATTCTTAAATTATAAATAACTTGCCATAAACACGAATTTACTAGTACATTGTACATCCTCCGCATTGGTAGATACAAACCTCGCCCATTCATGTTCTTTTCATTCTAAAATTATAAGCAACATGTCATAAACATGAATTTACTTGTACATTGTACATCCTCCGCATTGGTAGATACAACCCTCGCCCTTATCATGTTCTTCAAATTCTTAAATTATAAATAACATGTCAAAAACATGAATTTACTAGTACATTATTGTTTAGTGTTTGAACATGAATTCACAGACATAAAGTCCATGCTCGGAGTTGTAATGTTTCCTCATTTATATATATTTCCGATGACAGAATATACAATATTACAAACCAACTCTATGTTTATGATCACAGTAACAACTGTCCCATAAGCATTAAATAATTGGGAGTGGGTAGATCGCATTGTATGTGGATTTGGCCATTTGAAACGATCCCCGAATATATTCATTGCACATACACTGGTGAACAATAGAGAGTGTTTTAATAAGTATTATCTCTCCTGAAGTAATGCCTCACTTAAACTGAGTATGTTATCCGCATTGCTTTCTCTGTCCTTCCAAATAATCAGATTATCGTACAATATTGAACACGTTTTTAACAAAAAGTCATATGATTGTCATAACTAGTGATTATATCAACCTTGTTCACACGTGTATCCCTTCCATCCCGTCATACAAAGTTCGCATTGCCCATCATTCGGTCTGCATACGGACGGGTGGTAGCAAGTGACACTGCACTTTTCTGCACAGTTATGACCGTAAGTACCATGTCTACATTCTGAACATAACAGAATATTACAGTTTTTATGTCACGATATGTGATGGAACGTGGAACTACAATAAAGATTGAGAAAACATTGCATGTAATCTTGACCATAAAATTTAGTTACATGTACTATTAAATTTTTTTTTTTTTTGAATGGGGTTTAACGCCATTTTCAACACATTTCAGGTTATATATGGCATATCCAGTTTTACTGGTGGAGGAAGACCTCAGACTGAGTCAGACTGAGTAGAACCACCGTCCTTCCGCAAGTAACTGGAAACTTTCTCACATAAAGTTTTTGGAGCGAGCGGGACTCGAACCTACGACCATAGCGGTGAGAGGTAAGTGATCTTGAGACGGCGCCTTAGACCACTCGGCCACGGAGGACCCTCTATTAAATTGAATAGCAACATGACTAAGTTTTGTTATGATTAATACGTACGAAAACGTATATAGGAATAGCATGATATTTTGTATTATTTGAAGAACACAACCGCTAAGACAACATATACATTATCAGCTCTCGATAAACCTTTTGTGAGAAATCGAAATGTACAAATCAATTCCTGGGTTAAGATTAATCATTATTTATAGTAATATATAAATTTATAATTTTTTTGTGTTTTTTTTTTTTTTTTTTTTTTTTTTTTGCAATATACTTCAAATTTAGTATAACAGAGTTACGCTAATTAATGTGTATTTGTGTTACATGTTGTATATGTTACACGCTACAATATACTATGTTTAAAGAATATACAAACTTAAATATACCTAGGGGTAGTAAAAGTCTCACTACATAGCTACACAGCGAATTTTGTTCTGTGTTCTATATGATATAAGATCTACAAATTCGCGGTAAAAAATCCACATATATTATTTTTTTATTGCTGGAACGTATCCCTACATAAGAAATGCATTTTATACATGTAACACCGGTGACTTATCTACGGAAGAAATCGCAGCCGCTATGAACTATTTTGAGAATATTACAAAGTACCTTTTCAAGCGCAATAATCGTTTTATCGTGGGTAAGAAAGGGACGCAGCTCTGTGGTGAGACGTAAGATAAGAACATGTATCTGTACACAAACTGTTGGTATCATGATGTCAATACTTACGTTCGTTGCAATATTCTGTATTGATATATCCAGGCAGGCATCCCTGGGAACATACACCATCGTTATTGTCACATGGCCCATCTAAACATTGACCACATTGTTCGCTGCAGTTGCTACCCCATGTCGCGTTTACACATGCTATATACAGATTATACACAGCGCACTTTTAAAGTTGATATGCTTAAACACAATAATGCAAATGCGTTTTTTATTAGGGAATAAAACACAGATGTTTAAAGAATTTATTTAGATAGAACGCAGTGAGAATGTAATAAAAAAAGGGGGAATAGCAGATAAACGAAGCTTTTCTATTATTAGTTTCAGTAACGGTATCGACAAATAGAAAAAAAGTACCATTAATCATTTTGTGATTCGACATTTTCATTGCAAATACGTTGCTATAAAAAGGGCAGTAGTAATGTAAAAAAACAGCAGCATTGAAACAGTTAATACGATTTATGTTATGATCAATGATTCATGACATTAATTATATTTTGACTATAAATACCTTTATCACAGTACATGTCGTAAATGTACCCATCCTTACAGCCACCAGTGCATCCACCATAGATACGGTCGCATGTTCCATGTAGACATTGTCCACATTCACTCGAACAGTTATCCCCATAGTACCCCTCCTGACACACTGATATAAATAAAGATGAAATTAGATGAAATGATTAGATGAAATGAAAGGGTTTTGGGTACATGTGCTTGTTGCAAGTACATGTTAGTGTTTGAATACTCAGCAAACTAATTTGATTTATTATGCCTATATTTCAATGCATTCGATAACACCACAATGTCCTATTTTACATTGATTTAGTACCGTCATACATGAAAAACCTGCGGTGTATATTTAACTCAAGGAACGGCAAATGTTACTTTCTTGAATGTTGCCCGTTGCTTCAAAGCCCGTTTCTGGTTATGGTGATTTTATGTTAGAAACAGTCGCAAATCTACAAGGTAACTTTTATCAATAATCATGTGACCATTCATAATCATACGTTTAAAGCAAAATAAACGTCAAAACAGTACAAGTATTCATGGAAGGTGTTGCGTCACGGATGCCAATATAATTAGTAAATGAACTTCCAACATTTTATCAATATTATCTTTTTAAGATAAAAATATTTAGCTATGCCATTGGACAATAATGAACTATGTAATTCAACAGAAACACATAGGCTAAGGGCATGTTTCAACGTGTTTCAAGTAATTACGTGTTTACTTTTTCCAGACCATTCATTGTGAACAAAACTCATTTAGTTTGATTAATGTCTGACTATTATTCCCTTTTTCCAGATTTTTAGTGTTGTTGTTTCATTTTTTGTGAGTAGTTTTTGCGCAGATGACCAGACGCTTATAAACAACATGTGTCACGTATTAACAGAAACATATTCACGTGCGACCTGCCTGAGCTGCACTTCATCAACTTGAGCATTGAATATCTACACTCATATGAAACGTAATATTTGAATGTTAAAATGAACAGTATCTTTTTATTTAGGAAATGAACTAATGATAAACATCATAGATATGTACGGGTATGGCTTTTATTCCATACACATACTTACTTTCGTCACACAAATCTCCTTCCCAACCAATGTCGCATCCATATGGACAGTTACCGTTGCTTTTCTGACATAAATCTCCATTTTTACAATGACCACTACAGTTATAGGTACATCCAGGTCCGTAAAATCCGTCATCACACGCTAAGTAAAATAACGATAATTGATATGAATACTCGTTATACAGTACATATAAATGTCGTTGTATTGAACTTCTTGTCGAAACTGTTCAAACTAGATCTACTGAGGTGTATATGGTAAAATAAAAAAATTCTATGGTATTACAAGAAATAAACCTATGACCTTGATCATTAACACAACGTTAGATCTACTTTTATAATCAGTTATATGATGATTTTATAATTGCAATCTATGATACTTTATATTTATTAACTAGCAATAATTATGTTGTGTCTGTTGAAATTATTTATTTCCATACGATTGTGAAACAAGTTTTTACAACTTAGGCAAATCAGGCTCGAATTCTTCCTGGTTAGAACCAGTACTAAGAGTATGCGGAAAGGTGTTTGCTAAAGGACACCACACCATAATGAAATAGTTCTATATAGTACATTTTATTTGTATTGTGAAGAATGTATATTTAATGTATCCTGCAAATAGATGTATTAACCTGAATTAACATCAATCAATTACATATCAATCTCATTATAATGTTTCGATAAACATACCACATCTTTTTTTCGGAAAGCCATCAATGATACTAGTCAGGTACTGGAATGTTTGTCAGATCATATACAACGTATTAAATAAATCGTAATCCAACAACTATTAACACACTAAAGACTTACGTAAAACACAAAATTCATCCGTCATATACCCATCTTCACAACCATTTAGACAGTATCCTGTCTGAGCTTCACACTGTTCTCTGTTGATACAATAGCCGCATAGATTATCACAGCTTGGTCCCCATTTACCAGCGGCACATTCTGTTAAAGAAATTGAATTGAATTGATTGAATATTGAGTGTCATTTTATGCTCTCGATGCCTAGCATCAGTTAATCTAACAACTGTTTCCTGGGATCCTGAAAGGTTAATCAGTACTCGGGCATTTATCTCCAAAAGTAAATGATAACTTTCCCACTTGAATTAGCGGTAAGAAACGAATGATAATGGGACACAATGTCGTATATCATTCATCACGGGACTGTTGCCGGACGGCGATTCCAACTCTCGATTCCTAAATTGATAAACAGATGCGTTACCGACTAAGCCTGTAAAAGCAAAATGAGATATGTTAAGGGTAGAGAAATGAACGGGAAAATACGAAACTACATTAGTAAATGAACTTGAACATTATTGGTCCGAAATTGCCTTAAAAATGCATCTTGCCATAAAACTCTGATTACAATTATTAAGTCGCAAAAAAATGTTTTAATATCAAGGACATTATTAAAATTAAAAACGATTCAAATGTATACAACCATTTCTATAAATACGAACATCTACTTAAATACTTAAACGATGGACCAAGATGTGATATTCATGTACTCCCCTCTTATACATGCTGTGTGTGTGTGTGTGTGTGTGTGTGTGTGTGTGTGTGCATCATACTCAGTATGATTAATCGTATGCTAAATAAGAACTGGTTGTGTTTTCGGTCTTGTGATGGTTGTGGCTTTCTATTATTAAATTTGCTGTTGTAAATGCAGTTATAAACTGTTTAAGATATTGACTATGATATGATATCAACCAGGAAATCTAAATATTGATATCAACAAATAACAAAACAGAAGTGTTTCAAAACTGTACTAGGAGATAGTATTTCTGCACATAAAACGTTTAACAAGGACGAAATATCAAATAACGTTTCAATCAAATTTTTTTCCATAAATGATCATTAAATAAGTGCGAGATTAGGGCGATATGACTAACATCTCCAGATCCGCCGGTACTCAGTACAGAACTCTTAAGACGTCACTAATTAACTACATTTAACTGTTTATGTTTAAGTCATATGAGGTTCCCGTTACGTTAAACATACTGGGTGACACTGTGCACACATATACCAGGAAACACGAATGTTACAGGACATGCAACGTTGTTCTTCATTTAGAAAGGGATATTGTATCAAATATTTGGGCGGGAGAAACAACGAATATAATATAGAACTTACTGCTTCTCTCAGAATTTCGTTCATTTTCACATTTCTCATTTCAAAGTTAAAATTATTTTTAGCATGGAATACCTATATTGCACTTTCCATTTATTCCTGTCCATCTGTTCTCACATCCGTTCGTACATGTTTCAGTAAATCTATCAGCCAAAGAAAAATCTTGGCAATGGCAATCTGTAGTGCAATCAAGACCGCATTTATGCTCGGGGCAGTCTGTAAAAAAGAATATATTAAATTTATGTAAACGTATGAAACGGATTATTCGCACACTTTTATTACAATTATGGTAGCAACGATACAATTGATGTTTGCCTAATAGTTAAACTGCCAGTAAATATGAAATATTAAAGTATGGCGTTTAAATTGTAAATATCGATTGCACTTAAATGTGAAATGTAAGATGATTATACGAATAGTATTGATAATATAACACCTTCCACGCCACTAACACGAAACGATATCCAACGTTGTAATGCGCAGTCTCCTGATACTCCACCTCATAACTCTGAGCGAACTTATTCGTTTTCAGATAATTATGTTTGTAACTTGAGAAAATTGACTAACGATGTAACTAGCGACCTAACTTGCGATTGTTCTGTATTATAAGAATCTTACATGGTTTGGAGTTTGGATAGAAAAAATATTCTGAAAACAAATATCCCAAGGGACGGAATTTTCTATCCGAACCGAAACTGCCATGAATGATTCTTTTCATGTATACCAAACATACTAGATAATTATTTTATTATTAATTTTTTACAAAAGTCGCTTTTAAGAACTTAAATTTTAAACTTTACGTTATATAGTTTATATGTTACGTCATAATTTAATTTGGTCTTAACGCCATAGCGCGAGAATTTTATCTCGGCCCTAGGATGCGATAGAATTATCTTACCCCGGTAAAAATGCAGATATCCTCATCCTGTGTGCAAGAAATATTTATTAACCAGTAAAACTAGATACCATTTATACACGTTATGTGTTGAAAATGGCATTATACGTCAAACAAAGAGAAACCGTACGTCTTTTACAAGAGCCGATTCGAAATAAGCCTTTAATGGGTATATCAAACACAAACAGACCTCCGAAAGCCTGAAATTCGCAAACTGCAACTTGAAACATCTTCCATGATCCCTCCCAGTATAATCTAAGATGCCTTACAGTTGCAGAGAGTACAAGATAAGTAGTTGGTGTGTCCATCTCACCGTCGTCATATAGCGTCGTCCATGCATTGCTCCATGCATTTATTGTTTGTAACTTGTAATGGCTCAACGTAGCTGTAAGCCATATACATAATATACATTTATCAACACCCATAGTCCATGCATATAAATACTGACTACCAATTATATTATATTGTTTACTTAATGAAAAATGAAACGTGTTCTTAAAAACAGTAAAAATGATTGAATCTAAATTGTATATACTCAATGCCCCTTTTTGATAATCAGAATTAGATACCTTAAGAGTTACATTATAATAAGACCATTCAAGCCGAATATGTAATCAGAACGATTGAGGTATTACATTAAACATTATAAAGTAATAATGCTATTATGGTAAATTTAAGTTTTTTTAAGAAATGTCGTATTGACTAAATATAAACGTGAGTGCTGACAAAATTCGATCGTTTTGAGTAAGTACAGCCAAACCAGTCTTAAGCAGCAACTCAAGGGAAGGAGCAAAAGTGGAATTTTTAGACAGGTTCTGCTTAATACAGGTTAATATGCTCAAAAAATCAAAAGTAATACTCGAGATGATCTACAGTCGTTCAAGTAACCAAGACAAATAACAGCTCTTAGAACGCGTTTGTAGCGGCGATATTTTGCGGCTGTAAAGTAAAAACAGCTCATTGTTTTGTGATATCGACCTTCTTTGTTGGGTAAGATGCATACTATACAGATGACTTTACATTGCCCTGTGACATACCCATATTTAAATATGTGCATTATACAGAGTATAAGACTTTAAAGTAGTACATGTCTTATTTTTACAAAGTATAAGCCCATTACTACTAACAGTTTTTGGTTGCAAACAATCAATATACAATGAATGAACTTTGATGGCTCGAACGCGACGGGACTGGATACAATAGTTTGAGTTATTGGTTGTTCGAGTCAAGTATTGTTTAACATAATACAATAAATGTACAGGTATAAACATCGAAATAGGAATTTGGAACGGACCAGAGAAGTTGTTCGAGTTATATGTGGTGTTCGAGTCATCCATGTTCGAGCCAATGAAGTTCTTACTGTAATATAGTAATTACTACAGCTGTGTACCAACCGTCATTGTATTTGGTTATCCTTATGCTGTGTATCGCAAACGTCTTATTTAGGTCAACGCTCCACCATGGAAATAACTCTTTCTTTGTCTTACTGCAGGCGGACGTAGATACTTTACCATCTACAGCAAATAAAGCGTTTGCTGAAATATCATCTTCGGAGCTCAGTGCCGCAACCCTGCCATACGCTAAATTTCGTCCTAGATATATAAGTATGCAATTCATTAATGTCCAATTTGATATAGACAGCTAAACTCAGCGAAATGAAAATAATTACTGTAAGGATTAATAAAAAAAAAACCTGGTCACCTTCAAAGTCATATTTTCAAGATATTGTAACATAAATATTTTAGAATGAATAAGTAAATAATTCATTGAAATAATTTTTCGTCAACATGTTTATTTTCATCAACAAAATCATTAATAAAACACATTAACATACATATTCTGCAAAAATATAAAAATCGCTTGCAATGTTGCATCTGGAAAATACAACAACTTTTCTCCTTTAGTATATATCACAGGTTAGGACTAATACTATAAAGAAATGAAATGTTGTTTACAAATGATCTCTTTACACATAGTTTTGCACAGATATATCCCAATGATATTTCTTAATTTTACAGAAAAGAAAATGAAAGCTAGTTTCATTACATTTGACATAACGTTGTATTTATTGATAAAACGTAAACACTTCCATGTTATTGTTAACATTGTCAATTGCCGATCACGTGTTCACACTTGGTGACAGTCACTCCGGAGAAGAGAATAATGAATAATAAAATGAAAAGAATCTTATTATAGCAATACAACACAAATGTATGATAATAAAACACTTACACGTTGTGATATTGGTCAATACGTTTATAAAGGAGATATTCGTACATTTGTTCTGAATAATTCCATTTATCTCGGGTAAAACACTTTTTCATGCGAGGATATGTGATTGAAAAATCGACTATTTGATAATAATCTATTCGAAGATAATTATAATATAAAATAGTCATCCTATATTTTATTTCTTCGTACATATATACCTCATTCATAGATATCATATTAGTACATTATGATATATTCTTTACCTTCAAATACTTTCACATCACATAAAACCAGCTGCGAATTTCCAGAGTCCAATTCAATTCTGACTCGATTACCAATCAACGGTTTGTTGCAGGTCACGTGCATTGTTGTATTAAGAATGTCCTATTGTGGCTAAAACAGGTTTGCTGTTTTTCGTATGTGTTTTTAAGTTCACTTCTTGATTCTTCTACATAAACCTTGAATCCAGAAAATAAGCCTTAAAAGGAATAAAGATATTGTTTTATATCAAAAGGATGTACATATATTTCATAATATAGTTTCCGGTAGTTTATGAAAAAGGTTTATTTAATTTCAAAAGTGTAACAGTGTGTATATTTTACGTACATCTATAAACAAGCTAGTATATAATATCTTACATGGATTACGTTATTATATTACAATCAAATATTAACAGTATCATAGCTGTTTCATCGAGGAATATATATATCATATAGTTATATAATGCGTGTACGTAAAGGTTATTAAGGACGCGCGAATACGCATCTGGTGCGTTTCCACATCTATCAAATTATTGAAACATTTCAATGATTTCTAGTTTACAATAGTACGCACAACTGTTATTAGGGAAGGAGGGCGAGAGACATGGTAATTGAACATAGGACGTTGGATGTGGTACATGCTGAGGTTTAGAAGAATGCACTTATTACTCATGTCGCCGATGAAAAATACCACTAGCAGCTTTAATACAATATTGCGTTTGAAAGTTTGTGCCATGAATACATAATTGTAAAACCACCATAGCAAACGTAGGTGTAATTTCATAAAATAAGTATTTACTCTCTTGTCCAGATTCCGTGGTGATGACAAGGCCTTGAATGAGTTTCATGTTAACAGCAGTGTCCAATTGTACCCACCACCAAGGTTTGCCAGATCGTCTGAGATTTTTCTGAGTTCTAGGATCTCCTGTCCTGCTACAAGATGACACGTTGCCGTCGTTAGCATAGTCTGCCCACATTTGTTTGTCAGGAATGTTGTCTATGTGCCTTCGATATTTATTAAATGCAATGTCCTCTGTAATACATGATGAATTAAACAATTTTATAGAACTATAATTAATAATGGTCAAATAAATTATACAGTAATAGTTGTTTGACTTCCAAAAACAGTTTCTGGTCCGTGGGCTGGAGAAGTTATTTCTACACAAAGTTTTTTTTTTTCAAGATGGCGGACAGCGTACATCATAGAAAAAATATACACGTAATGTTATCATTTAACGTGTGCAGAGTAATATTTTTACACAAAGACGTTAATTTTATGTTAGCGGACAGCGCATAACATGTCAAAGGTATAAACGCCATGTTATAATTGAATGTGTGAAGAGTAGTATTTTTTTACTTAAATTGTTCTCTCAAGATGGCGGACAAATGTATGTACGTCATGTAATCTTTCTTAAGTTTATTTATTTTGCATATGTGCTATATATTTATGACATTGTTCAAAGTGTTTAACTTGACATTGTATTTACCGCATACCTAAGTCAAAATACGTGTTCATTGAAGAATGATTTGTTTTTTATGAAATTTGAAGCGGTAAAAGACATACATTTTGACATCTTATAAGAAGTTAAGAACATGTATCACTTCTTTATTTAAAGTCAATCATTGAAGTGTTCAGTGTTTATTTGGAGTTATCATATCAGGAAACAAATATCGATACAGAATAAATTGATGTAAAATATTCTTATTCATGTTACAAGATTACAAAATGTATGGTCGCAAATTATTTAGCACAGATCACAATTAATTGAACATATACGCTAATATACAAAAAGCATACTTTCGGTTAATGATAGGTACTAGTTAAACACTTTCAGCATAAAGGTATAGCACACATGCATGTTTCACAAACTCAACTTGAATAAATAACGAATAATAACATGTTAATGATATAGATGCATGCCCGTCTTAAACAGTCTACTTAACACTACTTTGACACACGTACATGTACCGGACAGTGAAACAGTTTTGTAATTGAAAACATTTAATAAAAGAAAACAATAAAATTTATTATAAGAATGAGTCACATTATTTACAAAAAGTTGGATCTCTATACTCTTCATTAATAGTCCATATAAACTTCAATAAAAAACACTATGTTTTAACGATTGAACAATTACCTCCATCAATTTTAAGATTTAAAGATCGTTCCTAATACAGTAACTACTACACCTGCTACTATCACTACTACTATAATTACTACTACTACTACTACTTCTACTACTACTACTACTACTACTACTACTACTACTACTACTACTACTATTACTACTACTACAAGTACTAATATTACCAATACTACAACAACAACAACAACAACTACTACTGTTGCTAATACTACTATCGATACGATTATACTATTATTACTGTTCATGCAATTAATACTACTAACGATAATAATAACAATAATGCTAAGAATAATGATAATAATTTTAATAGTAATAATGTTAAACATAAAACTTAAAATTATAAGTGTTTACGTTAATACTGTGACGTTGAAAGGCCATTGTTTATATATATGTAAATGTTGATCAAGACACATATATCTTAATCCACATTTGCTTATTGAATATCAAAAAGACCATATATTCTACCGCAATTTATTTCGCTTGATTGACTTTACGAAAGTTGTATCTTTCATTTAAGTATACAAACCATATTGACACCCGGGTCCCGTCCAGCCAGTAGCACATCCGCTTACACAATGTCCTGTGACGTCATCACACATTTCTTTGGTCGACTTACAATGACATGCGTACTCGCATCGTGACCCAACGCGTTGGTTCCCATTTGAGTCTATACTGCACACCGAATCTATATTACGTAAAATATGTTCATGTGTTAAAGGTACAGGTGTAATATATAATATGGTTTGTTTAAGGACATTAAGAGGTTTCATTACTATTCTAAAGTAACATCCATTATATTTTGACAAGATAAGAGGCATTCTGAATATTTCTTCTAATTGTTCTTGCTTCACGAACAGCTGATAAGGTGCTGTTACTGTTAGAAGCAATGATATACGTTTTTTAAATAATGTGCAGGTATGAATAATACTGTTAAAATAAACGAAAGTGTTGAAATATCATGCATATCACTATGGAGCGAAACATGATTTATGTCGCTACTAAAAATTATTGGCACGATTTCACATTCGAATGAAACTGAAATTGTCACCATATAACGGCAGTAATACTCTTAGTTGAACGGAATACTAACATGGCAGCAATCACATGCCACCATAAATAGAAACAAAGTGACACTACTTATTTTTTATAATAAATGGCAAACTAATCACAAATGAGGCATATCGAAAACGAAATAAATCATAGACGCTTATGTCAGGCTATATATTACAATAAATACAACACGTATGTAACATACAATGCACCTGCATGACCATGCTATGAAACTACGCATTACAGACAAACAAATAAATGTATGCAACATGCAGTTGCGAAGTACATTTTCTTTAAATTGTTATTAAATTTAAATAAAAAAAACAGAAAATATGTAGTACTGTAACTGGTTTGTGTTTCGATTCGAGATATTTTCTACAAAACGGATCTTGATTTATATCTTTTCTTTTTTCTTTCATTGTCTGACAATAATTCAATATATATTTTAATGTAAAGGTCATTAATTTATTAACTCATGATTAATTAAATCAGCATGTCCTTTTATTCGTTCATTTATCAATTAAAGTTCATTAATTAATTCATTCATTTCTTCAATTATTAGTGTTATCTTTCATAATTTCATTCTTGTTTAGACACTTTCTTAATTTATTCATTAATGATTTCTTTCTATTCATTCTTCTCTTCACTAATCAATTGACAAATCAATTTACAAAAACAGAAAGCCAACCATTTTGTATTTATAAATCATTATAGTATTACATTAACTTTGTATTTATTTTAAAACAAATTAATACTTTTCAACTGTTTATCGACCAATTTTCATTGGTTTATCCATCATTCCTTCATTCCTTCCTTCATTTATTCATTATTTTCATATTGTGTTATTTCATTACATATAATTATTCAAGTATGTTATAGCTTATTTGTTATATACTCTGAAGGGAGATACTTGCTCCTTGATAATCTGATTAGGAAATACACGAGTGGTACTTGACATTCCGATGCAGCGACGGAAACGTTAGAGTAAAATACTCAAATCACGGAGAGACTATATATATAACTCGTACTACAATTAATATAAAAAATGATTCTGAGTGATGACTTATAGTCACGATCATAAATCTATACTATGCAACAGAACATGTAGTAAAAAACAATCGGGAGCAGTTAGTACAGAGTATACTCATTATCAGGATGGCAGTTCAACAGTTTCTGCGATTCTAATCTACAGCATGAGCTATTACAATAAATTTACTAAAGGTATTTAATATTTATTAAGACAACTTATTATATTGAGCAATGTTATAAACAAACCAAGCATTCATTATGTCCTTAATCGTATATACATGACTTACATCGAAGTGCTAAATAATGTAGGGAAAACACATTATAGTAACTAGTATGTGCATAATTATTAAATATCAATACATAACACATATAATTATAGCACTTAATGGTTTTTGAGAGTATTTCAAAACAAGGCTTATAAGTTGTACTTTTTGATCAGCTATTTAGAGGGATCAACGATAGTTATTATTTGTCTTATTTGGTAACTTTGTTAACTCAATCAGTTGCAAGGAGTGTCAAAACCAATCTTATAAATGACAGGAACTAAAATCTCATTGTAATGATTAGGTCAAAGACCTACTGCTATTTTACACGTACGTTAAGTCCGATTTATTACAATAAACAACACGGTTTTATGTTTAAAATAAAGTTCAACGAAACTTCATAATGGTCGACTTGATTAACGTATATGTTTGAATAAACAAAAACATCTCATTATAACAGCGACAAGTATGCTTTGTTCGTTTCTAATCACGAAGTTGACCAGACTTCTAAAAAAATATGTATAAGTATATATTAAGCAATCAACACAATTTAAATAACAAAACGTGATATACTCACGTGTACGATGAAACTGATTGATGAAAAGAAAGAGTGAACTGAACAAAAGATATTTTCCAACCATCATCACATTATATTATATAGTCCATATTATTGTTACCAAACACTGCAGCTTGATCCGTTTCTCGACATTTTATCCTCATTAGAAACACACACACACATATATACTGCATGCTAAGGAAATAAAGGAAGTGAAAGTATACTACGGCAGATGAACTCTTACGCACGGCCGCAGAAAGGTTACGAGGTTCTCAAGTTTCTCGTAAGTAATTGTATATATATAAGTTACTTGTAGTCAGGATATATCTGACGATAAAGTCATAATAATCTACATGTTTCAAAACATTACTCGCAGTTACATGTAAAATAGATTATTTCAGAAATAGTCTTTAAGCATTGTGTTTTTACTCTGATTTGTTTTAGATTAGCAACATCGCTTGTTTTTAAATACTTTTCTACAATAGTGGTCTGGAATGTCAACAATAGTGGTCTGGAATGTCAATAGTGGTCTGGAATGTCAACGTAAAACGCAAACGACCCTGCACATATTTAGCAATTTGGAAAATATAATTAAGCTTTCTGTAGTGTAAAGCAAGATAACTGTATTT